>OZ024743.1:178001781-178036781 GCA_964016885.1 Eledone cirrhosa
CATTTGTTGTGAAAGAGTCATTTCTCAATCTTGGCGCAAAACCAATTTTTTATCCACATGACCTCTACCGACCAATCAAAATTGTTTTGACCATAATTTTTGCTGGAGCCACTTTTCTAACATTTTAACATAAAAACAGTCTTGGCGCAAAATCAACTTTTTACATTCACATGACCTCCACCGACCAATCAAAATTGTTTTGACCACAAGCATTTTTACAACACAAAAATAACGCTGGAGCCATTTTTTTAACATAAAAACAGGTAGAATTCCCAAAACTAATCAGATCAGAGCAAACAGCACGGACACTCTATCTCAAAATTATTTTTGAAAAGCATTTAGAAATGCGCAACCGGTAAAAACTTAAAAACTTAAAACCACAACTGAATACTAACCCATACAATCACTAATACTCTTTTATTCCTAATTAAACCATTTTTCAACTGTGAACAATTTGTCAGCATTTTCTATTCCGTTTACCAATATATAATAACTTGTGTGTTACACCTCTATTCTTTTAACTATATATATATATATATATATATATATATATATATATATATATATATATACACATACATGCATTTTTATATATATACATACTTATATTTATATACACTAGCAGAAAAACCACCCTTTGGTTGGTTTTCTACTAGCATGTGTAGTGTGCATATTGATATTATACGCCGGTATATATGCATGTAGATATGATACATCAAATAAAATCGTAATTTAAATATCCACAGAAATTGAACGAAGACTGTGTTACACTGCCTTATGTAATCAGTAACATAATCCATGATACATTAAAAAAAGATGATATTATATATAAAGTGCATTAGTAGAAAATTAGTGAATGTTTATTTAAGTGATCGCTAACCGGAAGTGTTGACATTTGAAAATTTAAAAGAAGTGAATCTTTAAATAAACAATAAAATATATTTAAACAAGAATAATGAAATTTAGTAGATAAATTATGTAATATTCATTCATTATTTATTCAAAGTAATACAACTTATTTTACTAATGGGATAAAAAATTATAAACTGTACGCAGTCCCGCACTCCTCCCTTTATTATAGTTTCGATATACATATAAACATGCATATATATATATATATATATATATACATATAAACATGCATGTATATATATACATACATATAAACATGCATGTATATATATATACATATAAACACATATATACATATATATATATATACATGTATATATATATATATACATACATGCATATATATATATATATATATATATATATATATATATATATATATATATATATATATATATAGTATAAAAAAACGAAAAATCAGTGATGCATCTGGACTCAGTTTATTGCGTGTTACAATTGTAACACGCAATAAACTAAGTCCAGATGCATCACTGATTTTTCGTTTTTTTATACTATTCACACTCTACTCTACATGAATATTGAGTGCTAATTTTGGCATACCACCTATGGAAGCACCATAGCTACCATTATACACAAGTATATATATATATATATATATATATATATATATATATATATATATATATATATATATATATATATATATATATATAAACTGCTACAGATACGCATATGCGTATAGAGAGATATTACATCAAACAAAATTAGTTACTTTGATTGATTTGGTTAAAAACAATAAGGCGAAGTATATAGTTATCTGTCTGTAGACTGAGGATTTTTTTTATTTCTCGAAACGTCTAATGATTGGGTGGTTAAACGTCTAGGTGGTGTTAGTGGTGTTGGTGGTAGTTGGGGTGGTGGTAGTAGTTGTAGTGGTGGTAGTAGTAGTGGTGGTAGTAATAATAGTGGTACTGGTGCTGGTAGTAGAAGCAGTGGTGGTGGTGATGCTGGTGATAGTAGTAACATCAGTGGTGGTGGTGCCGGTGATAGTAGTAGTAGTAGTAGTAGTAGTAGTAGTAGTAGTAGTAGTAGTAGTAGTAGTAGTAGTAGTTTCTAGTGTTGTTTTTGTTGTTGCAACAGCATTAGTACTAGTACTGTGTTCCATTGGAGTAACAATGGTAACAATAGTTGCACTAGTAACCACTATGGTAGTAACAACAGCGTTCTTCTACTGTTATCTGAGTACACTAGTTAAAGATAACATTATTTGCTTTGTAGTGGTTCAACGTTGACACATACTGATCTACTGACAGAGTGCTAGCTGTTGGTACAACTTAACGCCGTTTGTCTTGATCATTTTAAACCTGGCTCAACTGATCTCTGTCCAACAAAATTACCATATCAAATCTCAGCATACAAGAGAAATTAAGCTATAAGAACTTCTTCTTCTTCTTCTTCTTCTTCTTCTTCTTCTTCTAGAAATGAAGGATGCATTAGATAACGTGGTGGTGGGTGAACTGTGCCGAGATAATGGGCTAGATGGTTAGGGTCAAGATGTTTTTTTAGCACAGTTCTGCTTTATCAGTGTTAACCTGGGTTTATGCAACAATTACAGAATTGTACCTATCCAAATGGCTAAATGTCAGAACAAGGGCACCCAGGACTCATGACCTGGATGAGGTTCGATCCCCTTAGAGTGTAAGAAGTTAAGGGCCTAAACACTTGTTTCAATAGTCAGGGGTTCTTCTCTGAAGATCTTCTGCTCTCCAGCTCTCCTGGGAGTTTCTTATCTTTAGTACCTGTCCTAGTTCAATTCTGTAATTAGCACTGTAAAATGTATGGTTATTTTGTAAACTCTTAGTACTGATTTTAAAACCTCCAGCGACACTGAGGAAATTTCAAGAGAGTACGCTTCTAAAGTCTGTCTCAAGCCCAGAGGCTCATCAGGGCCAGTGCTTATCCCAGTTATGGTGGTATGAAGCGACTGAGAATACTAGACATTCCCCTGGATAGAACACCAGTCCATTGAAGAGTTAAAACCCCAAATATCGTTACTAGTATTCATTTTCAGCTGAGTAAACTGAAGCAACGGGAAATTAAGTGCTTTGCTCAAAAACACAACACACAATTCAGACAAGGAATCGAACCGACAACATTATGATCGTAAGTTTACCACATTAACCATTAGGCTTCACGCCTCCACTGCACGCTTCTTTAGAAGCTATTTATATATTTTTTTAAATAGGTCTTTTACTTGACCTACACAGTATCTTTTACAGAAATCTCCCATTCCACTGCTTAGGTTTACATGTAGAATATATGTTTACATATCTCTTCGTTATTCAGATTTTCAGATTGAACCATAAAATTGATTTCTTTTGGTATTGGGCACAAAGCCATATATTGAATGAATCTATGTGTAATATGAGGTGGTGAATTGGCAGAGTCGTTAAAACGTCTGATAGAATGTTTTGCGGTATTTGTTTCGACTCTCTGGGTTCAAATCCGGCCGAAGTCAACTTTATCTTTCATATATTCAAGGTCGATAAAAAAGAATACTATCTAGTGCTGGGGTCGATTCTTCCGCTACATATGTTCCCCACTTCCATTCTCTCGCTCTATTTATCTTTCACTAGACGAGAGCTTCTCTAGTCCGTCTTGTAGAGGAGACGGGCTCCGTCAGACTTTAAAATGTGCCCTAGAAATGTCTTATGTTAATACGGCACCCCAATGACACTTTCAGGGGTTAGAGGATAAAGAGAAATGTATGACTGATAAAATACATTACTGTGATTTATTTCATTGATAGATAAAACACAAAATCGACGTTGAGTTTTATATTTAACACGATATGACCTCGGCTATATTCAATGATGTTTAGTAGAAACATTGATGACTTAAGAATAAATGAGTGCTACTATTCCATTAATAGATTCAACGACGTAGTTAAAGAAATATAACTATATTTTGAACACTAGTTTTCAGTTAATTGGTATTACACAAACAAAATATAGTGGTTTTTTACTTTAAAGATAAAAGAAAAAAATACGTATGGTGGATATTTTAATAAAAATACCCAATATTTTCTTCCAGCTTCACAATCTTGTTGGCAGCCTATTTTCTTTCTTTTTGTTTTGCTGCAGGTGATGCAGCTGATATGTTGATGAACTACGTGCTAATGGAGTGGAGATACTAATTTTTGCTTGAGGCAGCAAACCAGTATTCTAGGTATTGGCATAGGCGATAAGCAGATCAGAATAAACACCTGATTAGATGCGGTGGAAGCAAATTACAAAGATCAGCAAAAGCAAAAATAAGACATCCATAAAATTGCAACACATAACTTAGAAAAAATACACGAGGCGGCATGCAATTGAAAAAAAATTACCTATGATATAGAGGTATGTAACGGACCTCCGTCTATTTCGACCATGAGACTTCTATTTGTTTGATCAAAAGGACAGCTTGTTTGTGAATTTAACGTGTAAGGGGTTAGGCATTCTACTGACACGTGTTCGCTAATTCTCGCTAATTATCAGTGAGATTCAGTGTGACACGGTTGTAACAAGGTTGGTCATTTGAATTGGAAATATAGTCCATCCTACGATCTTCCATTAAGTTTTCGTCAATCCAATTCCACTCACAAAACGATACTTTCCCAAGATGTCACGCAAAAGGATGGAACCCGAAACCAAATGATTTCTAAGCAATCTTCTTAACCATTCCACCATGCTACAATCTCTAAGAATGATTAAAAAATAAAAATATAAAGAAAAATAGATAACCATATGGGAGCTCGCAATGTTACATACAGTTCAATAAATAACTGACAATAACAGTGCAATAAATATGTTCAGAGTCCCATATTATTCACAATCATTATATGGTGTTTATTGCCTTTCATCCTTAAAGGGTCAATAAAATAAAGTACCATTAACATACTGGGGTCGATTTAATCGACTTCCCCTTCCCCCAAATTACTAGCCTTGTGCCTATATAAGAAATCATTATATGGTGTATAGAAAAGGTAATTCCCACCTAATAAAATAACACAACTTATATTGCCCAGAATTTCCTCAACACAGAAAACTAATATTAAAGCAGCACCAGAAACATCCCGTAAGGATGAAAGGCAAAGCTAATCTCGGTGGGATTTGAACTGAGAGTGTAAAAGACTCTATGCCTCAAAATATCTTGTCCGACGCTCTACCGATTCTGCCAATGCACCACCCTTCACAGAATCATTATAATGGTTTCTTATATAGGCAGAAGGCCAGCAATTTTGGGGGGAGGGGAAAGTCGATTAAATCGACTCCAGTACGTTACTGGTGCTTTATTTTATCGACCCCTTAAGGATGAAAGGCAAAACTAACCTCGGCGGGATTTGAACTCGGATCATAAAGGGGCATAACTCTACGCTGCAAATCATGGTGTCCGACACATTACCGATACTGCCAATCCACCACCCTTCTCAGAATCATTATAATAAAAACAATTTTACTACGGGAAGTAAAATCGTAAGAAATACTTTTCTATGAAAAGTATTTCTTGAGAAAGATAATGTGATTTCAAATGTTTAAATATCGATTCAAAAATGTACTGAATATTTATATGTATTGTATATCTTTTTACTTATTCAATTATTTCTATATCGGTTTCCTTTTCTCTTTATTTCATTGATTTTATTGTTGTTGTTCTGATAGTTCTTATATTAGAATTATATTTCTGTTGTTATTTTAATATTAGAATTATATTTGTTGTTGCTATTTTGATATTAGAATTATATTTGTTGTTGCTATTTTGATATTAGAATTATATTTGTTGTTGCTATTTTGATATTAGAATTATATTTGTTGTTGCTATTTTGATATTAGAATTATATTTGTTGTTGCTATTAGAATTATATTTGTTGTTGCTATTTTAATATTAGAATTATATTTGTTGTTGCTATTTTAATATTAGAATTATATTTGTTGCTGCTATTTTAATATAAGAATTAGATTTTGTTGTTGCTATTTTTATATGAGAATTAGATTTTGTTGTTTTTTTCTTGCTGATTTTTTGTATCTTCGGGTCAATAAGAAAGACGTCTTAAGATTTAAGTCTCTCGCTACAAATCTAATGCAAGGCAATGGTTTTATCTTGCCTCACTTAACTTTCAGACATTCACTTCGATAAAAATAGAAATTATTTTACCTTTTGACTGTTTGGTAGATGGTTGATAATGGCGATGATGATGGTGATGAGGAGGAGGAGGAGAAGGGAGGGGGAGGATTGTGATGGAGTAAATTGTGATAGTGGTGTGTTATAATGTGGTGTTTGAGAGATGAGGACCAGTGATGTGATGTGGTGGTGGTGGTGGTGGTGGAGGAGGAGTAGGAGGGGGAGGAGGAGTTATGTGTTATAATGTGTTATCTGTGAGATGAGGACCAGTGGTGTGATGTGGAATGAGTGTCATGATTACAGTGTTATAGTGTTAACAGGAGTATAATGTGATAATGATATGATAAGGAGGAACATGACGAGAATAACGTTGTGGTTAATCCCACTTTTCAGTTCTGATCCAATAAAACTATCAGCCAATACACTCACATAAATATTTACACACACATATAAATACACACACACGCACATATGATGATTATGTTCCTACTGTATCAAGCGTGAGACTTATATATATATCTTCATTGTAGTTTATAGTTTGTTATGTTTTGTCGATTACTTTTTGTATATATATATATATATATATATATATATATATATATATATAATTGTTTCTACTTTAGGCACAAGGCCAGCAATTACCCAGTGTATTACTGGTACTTTATTTTATCGACCCCGTAAGGATGAGAGGCAAAGTCAACCTCGGCGGGATTTGAACTCAGATCGTAAAGGGACGTAACTATGCTGGAAAGCATGGCGTCCGACCCTCTACCGATACTGCTAATCCACCCTAGAAATTATACATGAATAATCACAGGAGATAATTTTAGCCCTCGTGTAACCACGCATAGCTAGTATAGGTAATATTTACCTTAAAGTATGATTAACCTTCCTTGTATATATCGCATTAAAGAAATATATTTCACCAATTAATCAGATGGTAAGTCATGGAAAGTGGACATTATTGGATCGTCAACAAGGAAAGTGTAACAATGTCCAGCTATCCGTCCTTACAGGACGAGCCAAAATTTTCAACTAGCCGTCACCACGTGTTGCGTCTACACAAGATAACGGTTTCGTTTCAGTGGCGTGAATAGGTATTTGACAACTAGAAATAGCAGCCAAATTTTCTTCAACAGAATTAGCTCTACAGTTAAGGAGCAATTATCTCCTGTGATTATTCATGTATATTTATATGTTAATCAATTTCTAGTTATTATTGTATGCTCAGACTTATCTTAGAGCTTAATTTCCAGGATTTATGGCGCATGTTTATGACATGACACCCACAATTTCGTTTTAGATTAAATTCATTTAATTTATCTTAATTTTGGATATAGATATATATACTGCTCCTTAACTGTAGAGCTAATTCTGTTGAAGAAAATTTGGCTGCTATTTCTAGTTGTCAAATACCTATTCACGCCACTGAAACGAAACCGCTATCTTGTGTAGACGCAACACGTGGTGACGGCTAGTTGAAAATGTTGGCTCGTCCTGTAATGACGCATAGCTGGACATTGTTACACTTTCCTTGTTGACGATCCAATAATGTCCACTTTCCGTGACTTACCATCTGATTAACTGGTGAAATATATTTCTTTAATGGGATATATACAAGGAAGGTTAATCATACTTTAAGGTAAATATTACCTATACTAGCTAGGCGTGGTTACACGCGGGCTAAAATTATCTCCTGTGATTATTCATGTATATTTATATGTTAATCAATTTCTAGTTATTATTGTATGCTCAGACTTATCTTAGAGCTTAATTTTCAGGATTTATGGCGCATGTTTATGACATGACACCCACAATTTCGTTTTAGATTAAATTCATTTAATTTATCTTAATTTTGGATATATATATATATATATATATATATATATATATATATATATATATATATATATATATTAGAATTGGTGCTCTAAAATAGCGATATATATATGAATGTATATATAGTGTATTTTGCAATACACTGTATGCTTAATTAAAAGCATTTCGAAGACCTTATGCTATTGTTTTAGAGTACTGATAGTCTCACTTACTTTAATTTTCAGCAAACAGGGGATATATATATATATATATATATATATATATTTCGTTTCTGAATTTGTTTAGCAAGATTCTATATCTGAAAACGTGTGTTGAAACCGAAATTGTTATGCTTAGTGAGGGTCATGTTGCCAATAAGAAACACACGCACCAGTTGCTTTCGCTTCAATTTATTATAGAGAACAGTCAGGAATTAGAGAAAGACACAATGGAAAGCATCCAGCAAATAGCTGACTCCATCCACCAGAGTATTAGAGTTACTATAGACTACCCAAGCAAACACCCCAACCATCGATTACCTGTACTAGACACAGAGCTCTGGTTAGATACTATTAATAACAAAAAACAAATCCTCCATTGCCATTATGCCAAACCCATGACTTCCAAATATCTGATCCACCGAAACTCAGGTATTTTGGACCATACCAAAATCAACATACTGATTGCGGATTTGGTACGGGTGATAAGAAACGTGTCCCGCATGTGCAACCCCAAAGAACTAGATAGACGCATACAACACTTCATTCACCGTATGCAGTTCTCTGGTTACAATCAGAGATAAAATCAGAGTATATAGAGGAGCCAGAACCAAATAGGAAAAAATGGCAAATAATGATACAAATGGGATCTGCCACTTGTATAGGAGCACATTTTGGAATAGAATAGAAACAAGTAGGAATAAGGTTAATAGAATAAACTCATGGTATGATAGCAATAAATACCAGAGTGTAATGTCCATCAATACATCCCCTAGAGGTGAATTAGCTTACAAATTTAGAAGGGCCCTAGATAAACATAAACTCAATATTAAGATAGTAGAAAGGCCAGGTAGCACCATAGAAAACACTTATTAGCAAGACATACCCTTTTCAAAGACCTCCCTGTATAGATAAGAAATGTATAATCTGTAAACTAAGCCTCCATATTAACTGTAAAACTAGAAATATAGTATATAGCATAAGATGTACTGAAGGACAATGTAGAGATAAGAATATAGTGTACATAGGTGAGACAGCACGTAGTATAGGAGAACGTATAAATGAACACTGGCGAGAGCTTCAAGATAGTAAAGAATCATCTGTACTCCACCAACATGCTAAAATAGAACATAAGGGTAAATTAGAGAACATAGAAATAAAAACAGAATCTACACACAGAAAAGACGCAATGTTTAGACAAATCACAGAGGCAATAAACATAAATAAACTCCAACCAAAATTAAATAGAAAACATGAATGGAATAGCAACATCACAACTTACAATTATGGACAAAATGAAAACACACACATACATAGAACAAACAACCAACCAGTAACATGTAAATAAACAAATAAATAAACAAATATAAACACACACAGACACCCGGATGTAACACATGCGCAAGCTAAGCATACAACACACACAAAAACAAGATGGCGTAGGACAGAACAAAGGAGAGGCACAAAAACAAAGAAAAGATCCCGAGTCACTGAAGAGGTCACAGAATGTGTGACGAAAGAACTTTGACAATATATGAACAATCGTCTGGTCGTGTAACCAACCAACCAACCGGAAATTTATAAATTTTATTTATAATAAATTGAAGTGAAAGCTACTGGTGCGTGTGTTTCTTATTGGCAACATGACCCTCCCAAAGCATAACCATATATATATATATATATATATATATATATATATATATATATATATTAGAAAGTGAGGTTGGTTTTTACAAAATGAAAAATAACTGAGGTGTCCTACACGAGTGAAAGTATAAAGAAAAAAAGATGAAATCGAAAATGCAACTGGAGTTTTATTTTTTTTTAAATATATATATTTATTTGGTTCCTTTACCGGTTTCGCAGTTCTTCTGCTTCTCAAAAGTCGAGTTGAGATGGAGGGTCTGTGGTTTTTATATATATATATAGGAAAAAGTTTAACCCTGACGGCAGAGCTCAAGCTGTTTCGACGGCTATTTCTGGACATTTTTCCTATTACCCACCCTACTACCCTAAGGATCGAGTACTTTGGTGCGTTATGGTCCATCTGGTACCTTACCAAAACTCCTTCGTTATATATATATGTATAATATATACATACATATATATATATATATATATATATATATATATATATATATATATATATATATGAATAAAGTTAATAAGTCTAAGGGTACTAGGTACCCCCAGAAATACATAGATTGTCTATGATTCAAGGTGGTTCGATGGTATTAATTTGATATCTATCTACCTAAGGCGGGTAAAATTCCCGAGATCCATGGACGAGTTCTCTCCAGCGGTCTCTGTCCCTCATTATCGCTGCCATGTCCTGCATCGATGGTATTAATTTGATATACCAGAACTTAATATCAAGATAAGCAGAACAAGTAAAATTCAACCAATTTTTCAAAATATTATATTTTTTAATTTTAATTAATTTTGATTTTAAATTAATTTTGATTTATTTTGAAAAATTGGTTGAATTTTACTTGTTCTGCTTATCTTGATATTAAGTTCTAGTATATCAAATTAATACCATCGAACCACCTTGAATCATAGACAACCTATGTATTTCTGGGGGTACCTAGTACCCTTAGACATATTAACTTTATTCATTATTTTCCGTTATGTAGAGAACAAATCTGTTGTTCTATTTAGCTGCTATTTTTTTAGTAGCAACTATAGACAACAAGTCTATGGTTTCCTGCCTTCACTTCAGTCCGGCGTACATACGGGTCACTTTTACGACCTTTCAGGCCTGTGTTAGCTGGTGAAGGGGTCATATATTTTATCGTTCCTGGGTTTTTAACCCTAGGAAAGGAAAATGCTTCTCTGATGATCTTTGTTTTTCCATTAATATCCATAGGATATCTCATGTTTTGCAAAATGAAACTGTACAGTAAGGGCCATCTGAATGGGTAAATATTTATATTTATATTTATATTATATTTTTTAATTTTAATTAATTTTGATTTTAAATTAATTTTGATTTATTTTGAAAAATTGGTTGAATTTTACTTGTTCTGCCTATCTTGATATATATATATATATATATATATATATATATATATATATATATATATATATATATACTATATTATATTTTGAGAATAAATTCTCAGTCGTTTACAATAATTCATCTCCAAGAAAAGAGGCATTTCCGAGCAGTTAAATACATTAAAATATATGATAAACACAAAACGTGTTTGCATTGCAACAGACAAAGTTAGCTATTAATGAAATAAACTAATTAAAGTGAATACAATTTGTCTGTCTCGATATAAGTCAATAAAGACAAGCTTATATTGGTTAAGGCCATGGTTCCAGGACAAATTTAAATTTCAAAATCCAAACCTTCTCCGTAGATGAATTTGAACCTCGAAACCTAAATATGTTTTGCAACGGTGGTACGTGAATTGAAAAATAAAGAGAATCGAAATGGAATTGAAATAAAAAGTGAAATATCCAAATCTTCTGTGCTTATCAACAGGAACCCAGTAAAATTAGTATATTCCACATAAAAAATTTAGCAGGTCTGAATACACGTGTGCAGCCAGGCCAAATTAGCCGTCCCGCATTCCCGGTGCTAGAAATAACACCCGTTTATGCGGGATTAAAGATCAGCTCTACAGTTAAGGAGCAATATACTATACGGCTGTTATTTCTAGCACTGGGAATGCAGGACGGCTAATTTGGCCTGGCTGCACACGTGTAGTCAGACCTGCTAAATGTTTGATGTGGAATATACTAATTTTACTGGGTTCCTGTTGATAAGCACAGAAGATTTGGATTTTCACTTTTTATTTCAATTCCATTTCGATTCTCTTTATTTTTCAATTTACGTACCACCGTTGCGAAACATATTTAGGTTTCGAGGTTCAAATTCATCTACGGAGAAGGTTTGGATTTTGAAATTTAAATTTGTCCAGGAACCATGGCCTTTGCCAATATAAGCTTGTCTTTATTGACTTATATCGAGACAGACAAATTGTATTCACTTTAATTAGTTTATTTCATTAATAGCTAACTTTGTCTGTTGCAATGCAAACACGTTTTGTGTTTATCATATATTTTAATGTATATATATATATATATATATATATATATATATATATATATATATATATATATATATATATATATATATATATATATATATGTATGTATATATGTATATATAAGCTAAGAGCTATTTAATTTGTTGGTTATGCAACAAATTTAACTATAACAGATTCGAAGCACTCTACAGCATTCTTCTGGAGTATAATATCAATGATATTAATAAATGGAAACTATCTTTATAAAACCATATTTATTTTACTATATATATTTCAAGCGTACCAAAATTGTGGTACCTTTGAAATATATATAATAAAATAAATATGGTTTTATAAAGATAATTTCCATTTATTAATATCATTGATATATGTATATATGTATATATATATATATATATATTTTTATATATATATATATATATATATATATATATATATATATATATATATATATATATATATATATATAAATATATACGATATTAAACAAATGGAAACTATATTTATAAAACCATATTTATTTCGTTATATATATTTCTGGGATACCATATTAAAAATATGGTATGCCTTCCTCAGACAAAATACAATACATAAGCTGTTTTATAAATAATTTTTGACATACCTTATAATAATGCAACTTCCATTTAAAAAGTTGATTTGGCAGTGAAACTGTTATGACAGTTATATAGAAAGAAAAACGAAGATGAGAAGAAGAAGATGAAGAGATGTATGTAAATAAAAAAAAGAAGAAGATGAAGAGATGTATGTAAAGAAAAACAACAGAGCGAGATAGAGAGACAAGGAGATATGGGAGAGAGAAATACATTGAGGAAGTGAAAAAATATAGTAGGCAGCTTTTGGACAGATGATCATCGTATATGTGAGAGGTTAAGGAGGGAAGGGATACAGTTAAACTAGCCGACACATAAATCACGTCCAGTGTATAGGAGAAAAAGAAAGAAAGATGATATATTTAAAATATATTAAAAATATATTATGTCTCATCCATTTGAATTATCAATTTTATGAATTAGGTATTATAATGTAAATATCAGTATTCATGAATGAGACACATATCCATAATGTGTGAAAAAAATGACCACATGCTTAGTTTAAAAATTCTTAGGTCTATAAGCAAAATCTGAGATAAAACTTCAAACATAAGTATATATGCATTCTCATGAAAAAAGAAAAAGAGAAAAGAGAAGGTTATCTCAAATTCAAGTTGATAAATATAGACACACATGTGAACCTACGTGATATGCTCCACAGATTCTTATATTTCATGAAAAACTTCATTGCGTTACAAAAGATTCCACCCTACATATATTTACATACATATATACATATATATAGACATAAAATATATAAGATATACATTAACATTCAAAATAACATTCCAGCCTCACTTGCATGATTATCGATCAAGCATAGAGTAGACAACAGATATCAATATTAAAAATTAAAAACGCCAAGAATATCTTCGTCACTCCACAGAGTATCTAGGGACGCAAGAGAACATAGTATGCCACGCATATCGGTCACATAAAATCAGAATCAAAAGCAAACAAAACCAAAATTGTTCACCAAGCCTTATTTAGCAGAAATCATTCAAAACTTATTCTACAAATGCTCTTATATTTATTATAGAAGTATATCCAGCTTAAAAATGTATTCAAAAGATTGGGAACAACGCCAATTTTAGGGTAGTTTATTTAATCTCATTAATTATATATTCATGCAGAAAGGTTTTAAAAAAATTGAAGGAATCGAAAGATCTATCGCCAAGTTTCATAAATAGTTAAATATCTTAAGTAAATATACTACATTTTATACTACATTTTAAATTTATATTTATATTTAAAAGTTGAGTTCAATCTATGTCTGCAGCAGCTGAATAAATTGGTTCGTAAATTAAGGGAATTTTTAGATTTTAGTATAAAGAATATCTCCTCCGCGCAGAGGTCACATGTCTCAGAAGAGGAATTAAAAGGAATCCCTTTTGAGACTATATTCCAAACCATCTAATATCCAACTTTATCATGTTTAAGTTGCCAGAGTAACCCTGACAGCGATGTTGAAGATTTTTTATTTGGATCCGTGAAAGAATTTTTGTGATTATTATAGCGAAGTTTAAATTCTGTCGAGGTGGAACCAACATAATTAAAAGAATTTAAATCAGTTTTAACGTTACAGTTGTATATTATATTTTTAACGGACATTTAGATCTATCTCTACAGTTACAGTTTTTTACTTGAATATTGTTTAGGCTATTTTCGGTATTTTGGCTAGGTTTTAGATTCCTATTATTTATTCTATTAATATTTTGTGCTAAATTTTTGGTGGACGAGTACGTTAATTTTATAGTATGTCTATTGAAAATTGAGTGATACTTATGTGTTCTAGGGAAGCGTTTGTCAAGAGCATTAAAAAATAGTTTAGCGATGTGGGTTTTAATGTTTAGTGAGAAAGGGGGGGCAAACCATATTATATTTCTTGTTCTATTTCTTTTCTGGTTTTTGAAATTATTGTAGTGCTTTCAATAGGAAAATACCCGGTGTTACCGGAGGTTTATATAGAGATGACATGCTTTTACTTATTGAAAATAATAACTCTGAACTCAATAAGAAAAGAAAACAAATTATACAATTTTTTAATTACCTTAATCTAAAAATAGAAATTGAGAATAACCATAGAATAGTCAATTTCCTAGACGTAACATTTAATCTCAACACATGTCTTCACTATCCATTTCACAAGTTAAATGAAAACTTGAATTATGTCAATTTTAGCTCCAATCACCCCAAATCTGTCAAAAATACTATAGTGAACTCTGTTCAAAAACGTATCTCTAGAATCTCTTCCAATAAAAATATTTTTGACGAAAAAGCCCAGTATTATAATGAAGCTTTAGCTAGAGCAGGATATAGTGATAAAATTATGTACATCGATAATAGACAAACTAACCAAAATAACAACAATTTTAATTACAGTAACAACTTTAACAACTATAATAGAAAGCACTACAATAATTTAATTTCTCTTCTGAGACATGTGACCTCTGCGCGGAGGAGATATTCTTTATACTAAAATCTAAAAATTCCCTTAATTTACGAACCAATTTATTCAGCTGCTGCAGACATAGATTGAACTCAACTTTTAAATATAAATATAAATTTAAAATGTAGTATAAAATGTAGTATATTTACTTAAGATATTTAACTATTTATGAAACTTGGCGATAAATCTTTCGATTCCTTCAATTTTTTTAAAACCTTTCTGCATGAATATATAATTAATGAGATTAAATAAACTACCCTAAAATTGGCGTTATTCCCAATCTTTTGAATAAATTTTTAAGCTGGATATACTTCTATAATAAATATAAGAGCATTTGTAGAATAAGTTTTGAATGATTTCTGCTAAATAAGGCTTGGTGAACAATTTTGGTTTTGTTTGCTTTTGATTCTGATTTTATGTGACCGATATGCGTGGCATACTATGTTCTCTTGCGTCCCTAGATACTCTGTGGAGTGACGAAGATATTCTTGGCGTTTTTAATTTTTAATATTGATATCTGTTGTCTACTCTATGCTTGATCGATAATCATGCAAGTGAGGCTGGAATGTTATTTTGAATGTTAATGTATATCTTATATATTTTATGTCTATATATATGTATATATGTATGTAAATATATGTAAGGTGGAATCTTTGTAACGCAATGAAGTTTTTCATGAAATATAAGAATCTGTGGAGCATATCACGTAGGTTCACATGTGTGTCTATATTTATCAACTTGAATTTGAGATAACCTTCTCTTTTCTCTTTTTCTTTTTTCATGAGAATGCATATATACTTATGTTTGAAGTTTTATCTCAGATTTTGCTTATAGACCTAAGAATTTTTAAACTAAGCATGTGGTCATTTTTTTCACACATTATGGATATGTGTCTCATTCATGAATACTGATATTTACATTATAATACCTAATTCATAAAATTGATAATTCAAATGGATGAGACATAATATATTTTTAATATATTTTAAATATATCATCTTTCTTTCTTTTTCTCCTATACACTGGACGTGATTTATGTGTCGGCTAGTTTAACTGTATCCCTTCCCTCCTTAACCTCTCACATATACGATGATCATCTGTCCAAAAGCTGCCTACTATATTTTTTCACTTCCTCAATGTATTTCTCTCTCCTATATCTCCTTGTCTCTCTATCTCGCTCTGTTGTTTTTCTTTACATACATCTCTTCATCTTCTTCTTTTTTTTTATTTACATACATCTCTTCATCTTCTTCTTCTCATCTTCGTTTTTCTTTCTATATAACTGTCATAACAGTTTCACTACCAAATCAACTTTTTAAATGGAATTTGCATTATTATAAGGTATGTCAAAAATTATTTATAAAACAGCTTATGTATTGTATTTTGTCTGAGGAAGGCATACCATATTTTTAATATGATATCCCAGAAATATATATAACGAGATAAATATGGTTTTATAAATATAGTTTCCATTTGTTTAATATCGTAAACCTACTCCAGAAACTGTTGAGTGCTTTTATATCAGTTATAAAATATTTACTCATTGTAACCCAACAATCTTAAATAAAACTTTTGCATATAAATATATATATATATATATATATATAAATGTATATATATATATATATATATATATATATATATATATATATATATATATATATATATATATATATATATATATATATATATATATATATATATATATATATATATATATATATATATATATATATATATATATATATATATATATATATATATATATATATATATATATATATATATATATATATATATATATATATATATATATATATATATATATATTAAAAAGTGAGGTTTTTTTTACAAAATGAAAAATAACCGAGGTGTCCTACACGAGTGAATGTATAAAGAAAAAGATATGAAATCGAAAATGCAACTGGAGTCTTATTTTTTTTTTAAATATATATATTTATTTGGTTCCTTTACCGGTTTCGCAGTTCATCTGCTTTTCAAAAGGTGAGTTGAGATGGAGGGTCTGTATTTTTTCTCAGATGTGAGAAAAACCACAGACCCTCCATCTCAACTCACCTTTTGAAAAGCAGAAGAACTACGAAACCGGTAAAGGAAGCAAATACATATATATATTTTAAAAAAAAATAAGACTCCAGTTGCATTTTCGATTTCATCTCTTTTTCTTTATATATATATATATATATATATATACAAGTTAATATAAATTAATATATGATAAACACATAAATTTTTGTATTGCAAAAGACGAAGTTAGCTAGAATGAAATAAAATAAATATAGTTTGTCTGTCTCGATATAAATCAATAAAAACAAACCCATATTGGCAAAAGGTGTGATTCCTGGACAAATTTAAATTTCAAAATCCAAACCTACTCCGTAGATGAATTTGACTTCAAAACCTAAATATGTTTCGCAACGATGGTACATGGGTTTGTTTTTATTGATTTATATCGAGACAGACAAACTATATTTATTTTAATTAGTTTATTTCATTCTAGCTAACTTCGTCTTTTGCAATACAAACACTTATGTGTTTATCATATATTAATTTATATTAGATTGGCAGTATCGGTAGAGGGTTGGACGCCATGCTTTGACACATAGAGTTACGGCCCTTGCCATTCTGAGTTCAAATCCAGCCGAGGTTAACTTTGCCTTTCATCCTTACGGGGTCGATAAAATAAAGTACCAGTAATGTACTGGGTAATTGCTGACCTTGTGCCAATAGTAGAAACAATTAATTCATATTAACTTGTATTTCACGGCTCAGAAATGCTTATTTCTTTGAGCTAATTAATTGTAAATGACTTTTGAGTTTAAAACTCTAAATATAATATAATATTACGGCTCCTTGCTTGTTGAGCTAATTTTTAATCCCATATAAACGGCTGTTATTTCTAGCACTGTGAGTATGAGATAGCTAGTGAGCTGTTTACCACGTGCGTTTGTACTTGTGAACCAGTCGTACAAAATTTTTTGGAGGTGAAATGTCCTAATTTTTCTGGATTCCTGTTGATAAGCACAGAAGATTTGAATATTTCACGGCTCAGAAATGGTTCTTTCTTTGAGCTAATTAATTGTAAATGACTCTTTGAGTTTAAAACTCTAAATATAATATAATATATATATATATATATATATATATGTGTGTGTGTGTGTGTGTGTGTGTGTGTGTGTGTGTGTGTGTGTGTGTGTGTGTGTGTGTGTGTGTGTGTGTGTGTATACTACTGATTTTGATATCAGTAGATTACTGGGCCAAATCAAGTTATCTTAGAATCTTTAAAAAATACTCGTACGAATTAAATACAAAAAAGTTTCAGTCCCAAACAAAGGCAACCTATTTCAAATTATATATTTTTGAAATAAAAAAAAAATATTTGATCTCAGTCGAAAAAGCTTTTTTTTTTTTATAATCCTATATTTCACTGTTAGCTATTGTAATATTTTGAGTGGATAGACAATTCTACAATTCAAACTGTAAAGTCAAAATACAAAAGATGCAAAATATGAAGAATTTCTTACCTTTCTCTGAAATCACAAACTCAGGGAGAAAATGGTACCTTGCAAAATAATATACCTCGTATCAAAATAAAATACTAATAGCAACGAATGAATTAAGAAGCTTGGTGACGGTGAGAAAGAAATATCTGTATTCCTTATATATATATACATAGATAGACACACACACACACACATATATATATATATATATATATATATATATATATATATATATATATATATATAAACGCGCGCACACACACACATACACACACACAAAATTGTGTGTGTGTGCCTTGCATTTGGTACAGAAAGAATTTGACTCCAGTTTTTATTGCCAGGTCAAAGGCCACTGCTATTTTCAACAACACCAAATAACATTGCCATATATATATATGTGTGTGTGTGTGTGTGTAGATTTATATTTATATATGTATGTAGATATACATATATATATACATATATACATACATACATTTACGTATGTATATAGTTCTGCATTTATACATTTGTATATATATATACATGCATTTATATTTATATTTTCGTATTTTTTTTGGTAAGGAGAAAATTCTGTCTCCAGATTGTATTACCTAGGGTGATTAAATACCACAGCTCTGGCTGAAAGATGACCAGGTTCTCAACCTCATCAAACACTAACGCAGGCCTGTGTGTGTATATATGTGTGTCTATGTATGTATGTATGTATGTATGTATGTATGTATGTATGTATGTATGTCAGGTCATCAGTTGATGCTACTGGTAACATGCATCCCAGTACAACCTGTCTCATGGTCGGGTCGTTGGCGACTAAACTGGCAACCCCACCAAGGTTTCTTGGTGAGGAGGGTGACTTTGGACATCTTGCAGGACTAAAAACAAAACCTGTCAAAGGGCAAAGGAGCTCTTAAGAGTCAATGGCCATCCAAAATCACCGGGAGAGATGACCCCTTAGCCTTTGTCAAGGCAGAATTCTAAGAGAAGGAAAACTCTGATATAACACCTGCAACCCTGATGATATCCAATGATGTTGACTTGTTCTTCTTTTTGGTACATATAATCTTGGTTAAGAGAGTGGGACTGGCTTTGTGCAGTGCCTTTGCTCACTATAAAAACTTCACGGCACAGGCATTGCTTTATATCTGGAGATCTCTCTGTACTTGTCGTCACATGGTACCATGGGCCCAGCACTATGAGTCAATAATTGTCACAAGTGTAGTGTTTGTACCAGAGTTTTCAAATCGCTGGCTGGACTAAAAAGTCACACTCGTTCAGCGCATCTGTAGGGGTTCTCCTACATGGATATAAAGTAGTGGCCGTACTCGAAAACGAGTTGGCAGCCACCATGTACGTATGCATGTTTGTGTATGTTCGTATGTACACCTTTCATCACCATTGCTTCTTTTTGTTGCTATTTATGTTGAAGTTGTTCTTGTAACTGTGTCAAAGTTGACATCCTTATGTTCATTTTCTTTGATTTCTTTCGTTTTTTTATCTCCCTAGGGAATTCGTTGACAAGCTTCTTTTATTTATTTTCTTCGTTTTCTTCATTGAAATTCATTCACACTGGCTGCCTAAGAGACGTACAAATATGACTTATAAAACTTACCAAACTAAAAAACTAAAGGGGCTTCCAGCTTCAAACACCCCCCTAACGCCCCCCCCCCCCTGGAACCCCGAAACGCCCGGGAGGGGGGGCATATGCTCCCCGTTGAGAACCTTTGATCTACATACGTATAGCGATCGTTCAATTCATCAGTAATTGACATATTAATGAAAAAATGAAGCATTTACTTCATATATCAACAAAAATTACCTCTCTTCGAAAAATATAGTACAAAATATGTTTAGAATGCTCCGCTGGCGATATATAGTTAATTCTAGTGCTTTCTTAAATATTACGAGTTTTATAATAGATACGTCCGAATGAAACTATGCTGTACATATATATAAATATATGTCTGTATATAAATGTGTATGTATGTATAGTAAAGCCTCTGCGTGTGTTTATATCCAGCTTATCAGCTTTTTCATATTGATTTTAAAATCCCAATCCTAACAAATCTCCTTCTTCCCAAAACATTAACAATTTCATACTATAATAAACGTGAAACTAATATATTTTACTTCATCGCCTGTTGTGTTTTGTTTTCGTTTACTTTTCAAATATGTGTGTGTATGAGTGTGTGTGTGGGGGGGGGGGGGTATGTGTGTGTGTGTGTGTTTGTATAATATATTGGATATATTGATATGCCTGTGCGTGCGTTTGTGTTGTGTATGCATGTGTGTGTCTACCAAACGAGAGAGGGAGAAAAAGAAAAGATAATTCTGGTAATAAAGCCAGATCAGTTTAATTTGCCAAACAAAATGGGGATGTATGCTTGGATGCAGTTGTATGGTAATTAAACAGACGGAGTTTTATATGCTTTTTGTGATAAGGAGTCTCTTTGGCGCATGAAATTGTGAAAGTTGAAGTTGGAAGATATACTATCATCTGCTGGTAACAATATTTCAATTATGAAGCTTTCCTTTGACAACAATATTTCTTCATCTTCCTGTGTATTAGCAAATACTCGAGTATAGTTTGCTTGATCATTCCCTGAGATTTTTGATTTTTTTTTTGTTTTGTTTTGTTTTGTTTTGTTTTGTTTTGTTTTGTTTTGTTTTGTTTTGTTTTTGTTGGTTTGTTTGGCGAGAGGAGTGATGATGTCAATCCTATCTCTTTTCTGCTGGTATTTCATAATGACTTTCCTCATTAGGGTCCAAGGCCATGGTAAAGTCGATTAAATCGACTCCAGTGCATTTCTGGTGCTTTATTTTATCAACCCCGTAAGGATGAAAGTCAAAATCAACCTAGACAGGATTTGAACTCAGAACGTAACGGGCTGTAACAGTCTGCCACAAAGCATGTTGTCCGATGCTCTACCGAATCTGCCAATCCACCTCCCTTGTTGGAATTTTATTATACTGGCAATGTTTCCTGTGATTGTAAGTCATTTCCTCACCTCTGTCATGACTATTGACATATTAAATACAAAGGTTGCATGGCACAATGTAGCGATTATACAGTTTGCATGAATATATACAGGTAATGAGAGTAAAGTAGTTCAGTAGGATGTTTCCCTAATTTATGAGAAGGTGCGTGGCCTAGTGGTGAGTGTATTGGACTTATGGTCATAAAGTCGTGAGTTCGATTCCTGGAGTGTGTTGTGTTCTTGAGCAAAACACTTCCTTTTCACGTTGCTCCAATATACTCAGCTGAAAATGAGTAGCAGTAGTAGCTTGGGGGCTTAAACCTGCGATGGATACACGTTCTCTCGAAAGGGAGCGGCGTATTGTACTCTCAGCCGCTTAACGTCACGGGAAACAGGGATAAGAACTGCTCTGGTAAAACCTGCAGCTGTCAAACAAACTTTAGATCTTTTTTTTTTTTAGTTTATGGGAAACATATTTGGAGAGTAAAGTGTAAAATCGAACAATTACAAATAAATACGTATTTATTTGTATTTGCTCAATTCTGAGGAGTTATACTTGCAGGAATGGAATATTCTTGTTAGGCTAACGAAACGATCGTAAATCCCTTATATGCTACAACATTTTGTTTAATCTCCATCCTGATATATATATATATATATATATATATATATATATATATATATATATATATATATATATATATATATATATATATATATATATAACCCGATTTACTAAGCTGTTATTTATAGCAATCGATTGTAGTTATAACTATTTTCTGCGTTTAGATTTTTACTTTTCGTAAATATATATAATGTATGTATGTATGTATGTATGTATGTATGTATGTATGTATGTATGTATGTATGTATGTATGTATGTATGTATGTGTGTGTGTGAGTGTGTGTATTTGTATTATACATCCGGCAAGGCGTTATGATCATTTTCTTACCTCGCTTATACGAGATTTTATAAGCGACTGTAGATTAGGTCACAATTTTGATCCATCATACATTCTGGAGATCTTAGGTAATGATAAAAAGCACCCAGTTCATATTGTAAACTGGCGGTGTCTCGACAAAAATACCCAGTATACACTGTAAATGTGATTGGTGTTACGAAGGGCATCCAGTCGTAGAAACCAAGCCGGAGACAGTTCTGTCTGAACAAGACACGGTCATCTGACCAGGCGTGTCTTACTACGGGACAACTCGTCTAACCTATGCTAGCGTGGAAAAATAGACGTTAAACGGTGGTGGTGATGATGATGATGATGATGATGATGATGATGATATGTTTCATAAGTAATGTCTTGTAGCGTTTTAGTTGTTTCAATAAATCGTTGGTCCTTATGAAAGATTTATTATCCTTTTATATGAAAGTAAAAACCAACAGTCGTATGTCAACACTAACAATAATGCCCACTTATTTACAATAGGAACACAGCGACAGACAACATAAAACACTAAGGAGGCAGCTAGACATTAAGTACGCAATCAAAATTGAGCAATATTCAGTCTATTAAGATAAAATGACATACAGCGAGGAATTTTAAAATCTTCTGGTGTGTTTTGTTTGATTGACAGCCAGCAGACCAATTCAAACACAGAATCAGAAAGGGAATTGCATTCAGCATTTCCACTCTCTTTAGTATAAGAGAAATAAAAGAATGCAAGATGAAAGTCGACGTAAATATTATTTTACGGGAGAGATTGTGATCACCGACGGAATTAAAATCCTACTTTTAAAATATTTCACAGGGATATAAATGATTTCTCGAAATATACTCAATAAGTTATACAGCTGGTTGGAGAAAATATATATTGTATTATACTTCAAAGTTATCTAACTTACAAAGAAAAATTGAAGAACTTGATGATTAAAGGAAATACTCATCTTTGAAACGGCGTAAGATGAAACAGTTCGCCTTTAATAAAAGTACATTCCGAATAGACAAATACTAGATTTATCGATAACAAAAAACATATAACAGAAGACAATAAAATAATGCGATAAAAATAAAGTAGCTCGGTTAATATTTAGAGGTTGATTAATAAAATAACATACACGTATATAAACAAAGAATTGTCCATGGTGGCTAAAATGTCAGTATAATAATTGCTTAAAAATATAGGCGCAACATTTGAGTTTTCATGGAATGAACACGCGTGCTCAGAAAGGAGTGAACAAAGAATACACTCGCATTTGAGTAAACGGCGATCTATAAAATCGTAATTTTGGCACTTAGATAGATTTTCTTTTTACGATCGCCAAGCTCCGACTTCATTCGCTTACCGAGTGGGGTAGAACTCACACTAAATCGAACCAAGGAGACAATGTTTCCATTGGTCTTTCCATTGCTGGTACTATCTACAAGCTGCAGCTCTTGACAGAATGAGCAACGGGAAATAAAGTGTCTTGCTTAGGGGCATAACGCATAGCCCGGTTCGGAAATTAAACTCGCAATCGTGAGGTTGCGGATTCAATTCCCTAACCAATAAGCCACGCGATAAATCCTCATAAATCAAGCGAAATTAGAACACCAGCCAAATGTAGGGATCTTACAAATATTTAGTCAAAGAATAAATAGAATAGAAAAATGTTGTTTTCAGATTGTTTCCATTGGTATTTTCATTGCTAATACTGTGGCAATTCCTAATAGAATGAGACAGGATTTGGACTCAGAAGGCAGAAATAAGTCACCAAGTTCAACAGTTAATACATTCTTTATTTGATATACACGTGTTTCATTTCCTATGGATATTATTTACAATACCCTTATAAAGAAATCGTTGATCAGTTATCTCGGTATATATATATATCATATTAATAGGTTTTTAATAACCGATCGATGTATGCCCGTATCCGGAGATACTCACTAAATTCGACGGATTTTCAACCACCATAATTTGATTTATATACTTTCTTAACATCTTTTCTTTCACTTTCTTTTTCTACACATAAAACAGAACACCTTCTATACACCTCTACTCCATACTTTAATAAATATTACTATCTCCATATTACATACCACCACATATCACCATATATCTGCTATGGCCCACAACACTAAAGATGAACATTTCAAATTGACAACTTGGAGTTATGTTCCTTTGTTATGATACATTTTTCGTAAATTAGCGTTTTCCTACGCTATAGTTTTAACGGTATCTTAAAAACTCCTTTAAGCGCCTGAGTATTAAGTCACAATTTTGATCCTTCTTACAATCTGGAGATATGGTCAATATTGGGCCTTGAAACCTTAGGTAGAGCTTTTGGCCCTTGTATATATATATATATATATATATATATATAAATTGGAAAACAGAACAAAACATATATATATATGTGTGTGTGCGGGTGTGGGTGTGTGCGTGCAGAGAGAAAGAGAGAGAGAAATCAATATTCGTACTCAATAGATGCTATGGTATGGAATAGTGGTACATTAACTAATATTACAACCTGCCCATTAGTCTTCTATCTGGCCTCTGCTAGATATTCGCTCCTATACGGCAGTGGTCGCCAACCTTTCTAAAACCGAGGAACCCTCTAAATATTTTGAATTCTTCACGGAACCTATACAATACAAAACTTTTCAAAAGAAATAATAAAGTATTTATTTATTTTAGTGAACTTACGTTGTGAGAACAGCGAACCGACCCAGTCTCTCGGCTGAGAGACCTCGCTGAACTGAAGTTTTCAGTTTAAAGTTATGCTGTCACCGACCAACATTTACTTGTTTGTGATTGGTCAATGTCTAAGTTCAATTAGTGTATTATCAGTAGTAGTCAAATTCTCGGAATTCAGAAAACTATGTCTTTCCAAGATTAATAATAATGAAATTATTGTGTAAAGTGCTCAGGTGCACTACAACTCGTCAAAGGTGTATGTATAGTACATAAAATAATACACAAATGTCAGGGAAGTGAATAGTGTATGAGTCATGGTTTACATGTGTGTATGTGTATGGAGGGGGAACATTAGGTGTAGTGTTGGCGGATCTCGGAAAGCATGGAGGCCTTAAAGGATGCAGTGTCTCGACAGCTAACAACCGATGCAGGCAGTTTGTTCCATGCTTCAGCAACTCTGAGCGTGAAAAAATGTTTCCGAAAGCATGGGAACTGTGGTGTTTTCTGACTTTGTGGGCATGCCCACGTGCGTTAGACACATGGAAATCAAAAAATTGATGTGAATTGGTGTGAAATTGAAAGTATTCAATTTCCACGAATCTCAGAACAGTGTTTTTCTGCTAATTCAAGTGAGAAACTGAAAGTAGTGTTTTCCACGAATTGGAGTGGAGAACCTGTGTACACTACAATAGTACTCGTTCATTTATACATTGCACCTTTGTCATTTTCTTTGCACCTTTTTCAGAAAACCCAAAATATTAATGGTAATGCAAATATTTATTTTTTTAAGGAACCCGGAGTTTGTTTTACGGAACCCCAAGGTTCCGCGGAACCATGTTGGTATACAGTATACGGTTATCATATGCAGCGTAACAATCCAGAAAACTGTTCGACTACACCTATTCTCCTCCAGCACATTATAAGCACAGAAATCCATCATTTCTACCATAAGCATCTTAACCAATATACTGATGTTCTTACACATTAATCTATAAATGCCATTACTAATAAAGCTATAATCATTGCCAAGTAGAGAGGGACGCGCAACAAATAGAATAACAGAGCTATATATATATATATATATATATATATATATATATATATATATATATATATATATATAGGAAAAAGTATGACCACGACGGCAGAGCTCAAGCCGTTTCGACGGCTATTTCTGGACTATTTGAGTCCAGAAATAGCCGTCGAAACGGCTTGAGCTCTGCCGTTGGGGGTCATACTTTTTCCTATTTCCCACTCTACTACCCTAATATTGAGTACTCTGGTGCGTTATGGTCCATCTAGTTCCTTACCCCAATTCCTTTGTTATATATATATATATATATATATATATATACACACAAAGTTATGAAACGAAAGGAGCTGTGTGGTTACTAAAAACAAGGTTTAGGATGGTGGTTAGGACGAAAAAGGACGAGAAAGGAAGAAAGGAGTATCCATCGTCAGCTGTAAATGTTTCCCGAACCGATGTTTCAGTGCTGAATTACAGGACATCGGTGTATTCCGGGTGCGCCCGAGGCCTTTTATTAATCAAAAAGGCCAGGTGGATAAGGAGAGAGAAAGAGAGAAAAATAGGGTAGACAAAAGGAGAGAGAAAAGGAAAGAGAGGGAAAGGATGAAGAACAGGGAGGAAAAGGATGAGGAGAGTGGAAGAAAGGGGGAAGGGAAAAGGAATAGGAGAAAAAAAGTGTACAGGTCCCATCGTGGAAAGACACGGGTGAAAGAAATATGGAAAAAAGTAACCGTGGAAAAATAGGGAAAGTAAGTTGTGGCCAACCTGGGAGATTTTAGCCTGGTGGTCAGCTACGACTCAGAGCTGGTATAATCGTGCTGCCACTCACATAGACAGGAGAAAGTGAGAGAAAGACACGGGCAATCAAAAGTGAGCAGGAGAAGGGAAAGGGAGATAATCCAGAAGGGTAAATATATATATAGTAATAAGAATATTTATATTTATATATTTATATGTTTGATACAACTATAAATATGGAGGGTAGTACTAAGTACTAGCCGGTTACCGGTATGACAAAAGGCTCAATGCAAATTTTCAAGTGTTTTACAGAGCCGAGATACAAAGTGTTAAAACGATCAAATTTTAGTTTAGAACATTTATGCGCTGACAATTGTTTCTTCCAGAGGGGGGTCTGGAATCATCGGAGCATAGGGAATGTCAAAACATGTGACTAAAATCCTAGGCATTCAAAACATTTATGGTACATAATTGTTGTTAGTGTCATAGACATCATGTGGAGAGTCAGGAGTTAAAAAGATGTTATGCTTGAGAGCATACAATTACATGCAGCACTGGTTGAAAGTGTAAGAGGTATAAACAAAAAGTACAGACAAACAAGTTATAAACCATGAAATATGTGGGATAGGATAGACATAAGATATAAGATATAAGATATCTTAACATTGGAGAACAGTTAATGTTATGGGTGTACAATGCAGGAGTCAATACAGTCAATACAGTCAATACAGTCAATGAGGAAAGAGTTATAATGCAGTTGAAATAAATATATTTCGTGTGGGAAGTTAAAGCATGTTATAAGTGTTAGAAATGTTTAAGATAGCGTGCAATTTGTTAGAGAGAGACATGTGGTGATAATGTAGGTATATGTTATGTGAGGTGTAATGTAAAGTACGTGATAGAATTGGATAGGTGATTTTCATTCAAGTATTTTTGTGTTGTAGTTCGTAGGTATGTGTATATGTGTAAGAAGTATAAGCAAAAAGTACAGCTGTGGGTTACAACCAACATATACACATACATACGAATACAACACAAAAACACTTGAATAAAAATCACCGATCCAATTCTATCACGTGCTTTGCATTACATCTCACATAACATATACCTACACAAAAGACGACGGCCACCCGGGTCACCAGGGCGAGCGACCTCTCTCAGTTTTCCCACTCCTCAGTCTACAGGCGCATACTCAGAGCGGGCCCGTTCACTCGGACCAGACTCGCCACTTTCACCCACCTTTCAACAAACTTACTAGAAGACAGCACTTGCCTCTCCACCCTAATTTTCCTCTTCAAGTGAAATTGAAAAATTTAATCAGCGATTGGCCGGAGAGGAAAGTGTCTGTCTTCAACTCTTTCAACCTGTCCACCATACAATCTCTTTCGCCATGGCCACCAGGCATATGGAAACTGCCAGCCCTTCCTACTCTTTAAAGGAGGATGGTGGGGCTATCTGCACAATGGACTCAGTCGATAACCGGATCCGTCCTACACACGACAGCAACTGTTCGACATAGCTCCGTAAGTCAACAATCCTCGAACGGGCTCGGCTGACAGCACCTCCGTACCTGTAGAGCTTATCCCGGACCGGCAACGCTTCCCGGTAGCATTGCCAGGCCAGAGATTTCTGGAAGTTTTCCATAGGCCACGGGCTGAAAGTTCTCTTAAAGAGAGCGAACAGCTGATCGTCTTCGACGCCAAGGGTCTCCTCGAGAACGTCGTCGCTCTTCCCCTCCACTAGCCCTCTATAGAACGCCGAGGTGGATGTTCCACCGATACTAGTGGCCAGCTGGTAGAGGGCGGTGAGCGCTCGGAGACATTCCAGGTTCCAAGCGCTATCCCTCAGTCTTTTCTTGATCCAGGACTGCAGCTCCATCAAGGAGACGAGCTGGGAAAAGCGTGTCTGGGAAACGGCGACCCCACCTGTTCACCGTCAAGGAAGCACCAGTGATGTCGCAGCCTCAGTGCATGTTTGCACATCATCAGCCACGGCATGCCCAGTCCTCCACGCAACAGGTGTTGACAGCAGATTGATCGTCTGACCATGGGAGCACGCCCCTTCCACAAAAGGCGGAAGAGAAGCGGTTCCATTTTGGTCAGAGTTGGGCGGGGGCATGGTACGACGGTCAGGCGGTAACAGATGAGTGACGCAATGTACGCATTCGCCACCACCGCCCGACCTTTCAGAGACAGCCTCCTCTCAGCCCATTTCTGGGTGAGAGAGGCCACACTGATCATCACCTTGCTCCAGTATTTCTCCATCTGGAGGTCTGGACCGAACCAGACCCCCGAGAAATTTAACCGGTCCTTCCGTCCAGCGCCCCACGACGCTGTCGGAGGGCATGGACTTGCCTCTCCGGGTGCCGAGTTGCAAGACCACCAACTTTTCCTGGTTTATCTTTGCTCCTGTCACCGCTTCGTATTCCTTGGGAGCGGTGGCGATCATCTGGGTGTGTTTGGTGCTCGACACGACCACGGTGACGTCGTTGGCGTAAGCTGACACAGATCTTCCGCATCCCAGTTCGAGTGGGACCCCCCTCATCGTCTCCAATTTGTGCAGTAACGGCTCGAGGGCCAATACGTACAAGAGGGACGAGAGGGGACAACCCTAGCGGACCGAGCGCATCATGCTGAAAGGCTGTGACAGGTGACCATTTACCCTCACGATCGAGCAGATGTCGCTGTGCATCGCAGCAATCCAGCCCCTAAAAACGGGCCCGAAGCCAGCCGCCTCGAGGAACGCAGCCAGGTGCCGATGGTCGACCCTATCAAATGATTTAGATTGATCCAAGTTGATTATATCCCCACCCATGCCAGGTTCTTTAATCACCCTCTCTATGAGGTATCGCATGAGATGGAGGTTGTCGTGGATGCATCTGTCCGGAATGGCGGATGTCTGCGCCTCTCCCACCAGATCACAGACGACAAGCGCCAATCTCTTTGCTAACACCTTGGCCAAAATCTTAAACTCTGCGTTTAATAGAGTTATGGGCCTGAAGTTTTCTATACCGTCCCCCTTTTTCGGGTCTTTTCTAAGCAGCGCCACCGCTCCCTGGCTCTCAAAACTGGGAATGCTCCCGTTCTGCTGCCAGTTGCAGTAGAAATCTGCCAAGAGGTCGCCGATCAAGTCTGTGATATACGCATAAATCTCTTAGGGCAGACCATCCAAACCTGGCGATTTACCCCTCGTGCAGTCAGCAATCGCTTCCCGTATTTCACCTGCTGTTATTGGCTTTTCGCTTTACTGCGCTGCAGTCGTCGAGAGCCACGGCAATCTGTTGAGGTATGCACCGAAGTCCATACTCCAATCCGGCCTGCTGCCGCTCTCGAACAATTGAGCAAAGTGCTGTTGAAAAGCCTCTCACATCTGTTCGTATTCCAGCAGCATGCGCCCGTTTTGATCAGCAAAATCCGAATTGTGGATTTGTTGCCACGTCGCGCCTCCACCACCCGGGCTAATTGAACGGCTTTCGTCGTCGTCGTCGTCGTCGTCGTCGTCGTCGTCGTCGTCGTCGTCGTCCCCCCCCTGTGTCTTAGAGCACGCGCTCTAGCTCTGATAACGCAGCCTTCATGCTTTGAGTTGAAGAACTGATCGAGTGCCAATCTCGCCGCAAGCAGTCGGTTGCGATGCCTGTCCTAAACCCCTCTTCCTGCTTTCTAACTAGCTCTCCATCTACTCTATTTTCCTCTATCACTACCCCTTTGCTAAACCTTATCGATTCTACTCTAATAGCCCTTTTCATGGTAAACCACCACCTGTTGTTGACAATCGCACCCGTCAATGCACGCTTAACTAATTCGCTAATCCGGTCTCCGTAAACTTTGTGCGCCGGGAACGACGCGTTCAGCTTCCAGTAATTGGGCCCTTGTATATGGAATCTATCTAAGTCAACTTCACAGATCACAAACTTGTGGTCCGTGTAGTCGACTACTTTAAATTGTGGACAGCCTACACTAGCCTTATCTGTTTCCTTACATAATACCCTATCTAAATACGATCTGGATGACCCGATGCGGTTTGCCCATGCCCACATTGGCACATTCGGATAATCTAGTGTATACCTGTCAGACAGTTCAAAACGTCTGAGCAGGTTGTTGAGGCTTTTACACCCTCTTCCCCTGTCTACTAGCCCCACATAATCCCAGCGTGCATCTAAGATACCGTTCCAGTCACCCACTAACACTGAAGAGCGGGACGTTCCAAGAAAGGTCTCTAGACGTCTGAAGAAATCTGACCGTCCTGCCCCTGTTGTGGCGTAGACGGCTACTCGCCTGAAAGCATTGTCTTCGCTGCCGGTCACATCCAGCACCACCGACCACCTTCTGGTTCAGTAACTCTTCCCCCCGATCCTGGACGGCTGAGAGATGCGTATACAACGTAGCCGCCGAAGATCGGTGTGAAGGCTCGTGCTTCGGAGATTCTGGTCTCGCTGATGGGCACCACATGTATGTTTAGTGACCTGAGGTCGTTGAGTAGGTGACCTTGCTTCTAAGATGATCCCAGGACACGTACATTTACATTGCCTATTCTAAGTATGGCCATGCTGGGCGAGGGACGGGTAAGTGAGAAAGGATCATTTACCTTGATCGTGTGGGGAAGGGACAGTAGAACCGTCCCTTCGGCTGGTCATGGGTGTCTGCAAGATGATATCTGCATAGATTCTCTTGGAGAGTGACCCTCTCAAATCCCCAACTGCATTGGGGAATTTTTGCTTTAATTGTTTGTAGTCTTCCAGTTTAATTTCGACAATTGTAATGTTCTGGGGTAATGTTCTTGGTGTTGGTGGGGTGTGGTAATTTAAGTCTGAGATATCGGTGTGATGTGTTATATGTTCCATTAATCCTTTGTGTGCAGTGTTTATGGCTGTGTACTTTTTTTTGGGGGGGGGGGGGGGTGATTTTGTTGCTGGTTTTTCTTGTTGTTGCTGTTGGGTGTGTGTGTGCTTTGTTGTGTTTGAGATGTTGGTGTTTTTGGCGATGCTGGTGACGGTGTGGTTGTTGTTGGTGGTGATGTTTGTGGTGGTGATGGTCATGGTGCTGGTGTTGCTGCAAGTCTCATTGCAGCCTTTACCCCCTCTTTCTTTGCCTTCGCTTTTGGAGGGAGAAGTTGAGGTGTTTTTTTCGTTTGTTTTTTTATTTTGTTGTTGACAACCGTTTTCCACTCGTCAGCCGCCTCATACTCCATGTCCGACTGTGAGAGGTCGGGGAGGGGTATGAGTTCTACCCTGTTATTTGTCTTTGTTGTTGTTGGTGGTGGTGGTGGAGTATGGTGGCCGTTCTTGGCACAGGTGCAGCTAGTGCAATTGTTTCTGTTGCTGCAGTTGCCGCCACTATTTTTGTTGTCCGTGGCACGGACGTTGTCCTCCTACTCTCAGTAGAAGCTCCTGACTTTTCGCTGACTGCTCTGTGTCTGATGGCAGCGGTTCCGGCGTTGGAAGGAGGGGAGACTTTCGCCTTTGTTATTTTCTGTGGGCAGAAGGTCCTGAGGTGAGATTTCGATCCACAGTTGAAGCACTTTGGGCCCCTTCCTTCCACAGATATGGGAAGTTGGGAGCCATTCGCGAGTTCTATTACGTCTGGAATAGCGTTGATGCAGTCCTAGTCAGTTTGGATGAGCATCTCCATTCCAATACCAGACCAGTCTTCTCTCCCCAACTTCTGTACCTGTAGAATGGTTGTTCTATCCTCGATGCTCGCAAGAACAGACACGATCAGCCAAATTACGGGTACGTAGGGCGGGACCTGGGTTACCCTCACCTATGCAATTGTTTTCCCGCAGTAAAACGGGACTAACGTTATGTCATCACTCCGTAGGTCCTCAGTGAGTGCGATTTTGCTTCCTGGGAAGCAAAAAGGACGTCCACGGTAGCATGTTTCTTGCCACGGGTGATGTGGGTTTTCCATGCCCACACAGTTCCCAAGGCCTTCTCGATTTGGGCCTCCGAGGCTCTCTCCACACGACGCGATTTCTTCGCAATTGTGCGGTATGACACTGTGCATCACTCTTGTTCCTCCAGGAAGTCGGTTGGTGGTTTCAAGGACACTAAAAATTCAGTTCTGGTTACCATGTGTCTTGCGACCGCCCTCTCCTCCTCTGTGATCAGGACTTTTTCTACGTTGCGAGCCACCTTTGCAAAACAGTTGGTCCCTTTTTCAGTGGCATCATTGTTGCCGCCGCTACTGCTGCTACTGGTATTGTTGTTGGTGCTGTTGTTGGTGCTACTGCTAGAAACAGTGTTGTTGGTGTTGTTGCTGCTGTTGCTGCTGCTACCACAGGTGTTATTGTTAACACTGCCGCTGCTGCTGCTACCTCCTTTGTTGCCAAATTCACCAGCAGCAGCAGCCACTTCTTGACCGCCGCTTGATGAAGAAGAGAATGAAATGGCCTTTGCCTTGCCTGACTTTGATGATGAAGAAGACGAAAAGGAAAGCGAGACTCCACGGTGACAGCTTGGTGAAGAAAGAAATTGTTGTGAGGGAAGACAAGGTAGAGAACGATAGCTTGGTGAAGGAGTAATTTTTGTGTGGAGACATGGTAAAGAAACACACTTTTTGAATGACGCCATTTTTCTTTTTTTTTTTGTAGGCGTATTGGCTAAATGCAAATTTCAAATTGGAATTTAGCCTCGAAGGGCTAATTTGGACCACCTCAAAAGAAACGGGGTGTGTGTTTAAATACAAAACAATGTAAATTTTGATAAGTTCGCAATAAAACTTTAAAAATCACAAACTTACGGGAGCAAAATTTTCCTACGACCTGTATACTTCCACAATAATAATAATAATAATTATTATTATTATAATTGTTTCTACTTTTGGCACAAGGCCAGCAATTACCCAGTGCATTACTGGTACTTTATTTTATTGACCTCGTAAGGATGAAAGGCAAAGTTAATAAAAATATTGTGCCTGATTGTAGATGTAGCCTGCCCATTTGACACGAGAGTGCAAGAAAAGGAGAGGGAGAATATTAACCGATACCAGGACTTAGTGGGAGTTAAAAAGGATTTGGAACTGCCATGAAATCAAGGTCGTCCCGATTGTCATAGGCGCACTAAGTACTATCTCAAAGAGTTTCCAAGGATGGTTAAAGAAGATTAGTCCAGCCCCGCTTTTTGGAACACTTCAAAAGGCATGCTTGCTTGGAACAGCAAGAACCCTCCGATACGTCCTGAATGTTTGAGGCTGCAGGTAGCGGCTTGATATTCATTTCAACAAACCTTCCAGTTAAATAACAACAATAACTGAGACTCAAAGAACAATAATAATAATAACAATGATGAAATTATTGTGTACAGTGCTCAGGTGCACTACAACTCATCAAAAGTGCATGTACTGTACATAGAATAATATACAAATGTCAGGAAAGTGAACAGTGTATGTGTCATGATATACATGTTTGCGTGTGTATGGAGCGGGAATACTGGGTGTAGTGTTGGCGAATTTCAGGAAGCTTGACTGTTTGAAAGGATGCAGTGTCCCGGCAGCTAACGGTAGTTTGTTCCATGCTTCAGCAACTCTCAGCGTACAAAAATGTTTCCGAACGTCATGGGAGCTGTGCTGTTTTCTGACTTTGTAAGCATACCACGGGTGTTAGACACGAGGAATTCAAGAAGGTGTTCATGGTTGTTTTTAGCAAGATGGTTAATAATTTTGTGGGTGTTTACCAGACGTCGTAGCATCAATATATCTATGCCCAGGGAAGCAAGGCGTTCAGAGTATGGTAGATGCCTTATGGAGGACATTCGCTTGTATGCACGTCTCTAAACAGTTTCCAGGATGTTAATTTTCTGAGCAACATATATATATATATATATATATATATATATATATATATATATATATAACCTTTCGGCCGTTAGTCCTTCATCAGAAGATAGAATGAGAAATACAAGAATATATACAAAGATA
>OZ024743.1:178039281-178051781 GCA_964016885.1 Eledone cirrhosa
GTAAATGCGTGACGTCCTAACGAATATCCTCCACTTCCAGCTAACTTACCCTCAACCTCTGGGTTCCGGCTGACAGGATGGAGACTGCATTACGTCAGAGGATGATGATTGAGGCGTGCTGGAACAGCCACTCCACGTAGCAGGGCTTGCTATTTGGGTTGTGTCTGGTTAAAAGTTCTTAAGGCTTTATCCAAACACATAGAGAGAGAGAGAGTGCGTGAAAGAGAGTGAGTGAATGAGTAAGAGGGAGAAAGAGAGAGAAACAGAGACACAGATAGATAGCTAAGTAGAAAAATGGATAGCTAGATAGATAAATATAAATGTAGATAGATATAGATATGCAGGTGTGCGAGTATGTGTGTATTTGTTTGTGAAATATGTAGTCGTCCAAACAGAAGTAACTACAATAATAGTCAATCACTATGAATAATTGCTGTGGTCATTTCTGCTTTGGGCCGACTTCATTACAAAGCACACATTTCCTTAATGCATTTTAAGTCAACGGTTGAACAAATAATCATACATACATTGTCTGTTGACCCTGTCATAAACAGGTGAAAGTAACAAGACTATTTAGCTTTAATAAATGAACACACAAACACACACATATATACGAGGTGTGTCAGAAAAGTTCCAGGACTGATGTCACAAAAGATTTATTTCAAACCCAAACTTGACACTAAGAGTTTTGTCCTTCAAAGTAATCCCCCTGGAGTATGTAACTCTAATATTAGCTCTCTGCAGCGATCAAACCTTTTTCTTCATAATTTTACATACATGTCCCCTGTTTTAGGTCGTCAAGCAATGAGCACAGAGCAACGAACAAACTTGAAGTTTCTGGTACGGTTGGAGAAAACTCTGTCAGAAGCACTGGGATTGCTGCAGCAAGTTTATGGAGATTAGACGATGTCACGCTCACGTGTTTTTGAGTGGTGCAAGAGGTTTAAAGAAGGACGCGAGGAGGTGGAAGATGACCCCAGGAGCGGAAAGCCCTCAACAACCAGGACTGAGGTCAACACTGAGCGCGTCAGGCAGATGGTGCCAAAACTGCTGAACGATAACCAGAAGGGTCGACGCATGCAAGTGTGCCAGGACCTCCTCGATCGTCTTGAAACCGAAACAGACTTGCTAGGGACAGTCATCACCGGTGATGAGTCATGGATCTTCGAGTACGACCCGGAGGGGATCCGTTTTGAAGACGTGGACGACATCAAAAAGGCCGTGACGACGCAACTGCAGAGGATCCCGGAAGAATCCTTCCAGAAATGCATGAAATCGTGGCAGAAAAGGATGGAAAAGTGCATTAGACTCCAGGGGGATTACTTTGAAGGAGAAAACTCTTAGTGTGAAGTTTGGGTTTGAAATAAATATTTTGTGACATCAGTCCTGGAACTTTTCTGACCCACCTCGTATATATGTGTGTGAGTGTGTGTGTGTGTGTGTGTGTGTTAGGTAACTGTGTGTGTGTTAGGTAACTGTGTAACAATAGTTACAGGCGGCGCGATTCGGGTTGAGATGTGTCTTTGCACATATAACATCACGTATGTGATGAGATGTCAAAAAAGAATCGGGCCCCATCACCTTGATTGTACCCTGAGTTTATCAATATCGAAACTATTGAAATATGCCAGTTAAGTTAGTACATATGCTGCAACACTTACTTAGACTCTTTAAATCTCTCTCACTCACTCACTCTCTCTCTCTCTCTCTCTCTCTCTCTCTCTCACTATATATGTATATATATATATAGCAACGAGTAGGACCCCGACGGCTGAGCTCAAGCCGTTTCGACGGCTAATTGAGTACTTTGGTGCGTTATGGTCCATCTGGTTCCTTACCACATTTCCTTCGTTGTATATATATATATATATATATATATATATATATATATATATATATATATATATATATATATATATATATTAGAATTGTTGCTCTGAAATAGCTATATATATATATATATATATATATATATTTAAAAGTTAAACATACCTTAAAAGTTACAAATACCTATTAACTTTTAAATCTTAAAATATTATTCATTACCCTGAAATAACTTAAATTAAATATTTTGAAAATTAACCGCCAACTATGTTATTTTGAACATCTGTGTATATAAACTTGAACATAATTTACTTCCCTTTGTCTCTCTCTTTAATCATCTTTCATCTGTTTTTTCAAGCCACCTACTAAATATATTATCACATCACCTGTTTCTTCCTCTATGCTTTCCTTTCATTCCTCTTTTTCCAGTGGTTTTAAAAATTTAAAAATAATTTTATATCTGTTATATTGATGCCATGTATTTCTTAAACTCTCTGACACGCACCCTCTCTATTGTCTGTATTATGTAATCTCATGTTCTCAATATTAGGGTATAAATATTGAGTTTTGTCATAAGTTAATCACCTGCCATGACTGAAACTTAACCATCTACTATGTCAGGGTATGTCATGTATCATTTTATTTTATCTGATGAGGACGTACTGTTGAACTTAACTCAGTACCTCTGAAATATGTATAAGAAAATATAATTGATCACAAGAATATCTATTTTGTTAATATTTTGAATTAATACTATATATATATACATCCCCAACAGAGAGAATAAAAACAATTTCTGTCATTAATAAGCAAGATATCAAAGAATAAGACAGCTAGAACTGTTTAGATCAGCGAAGCAAATACACAGTTTATGCCAAAGTCTATATATATATCAACTAGAAATTTATTGACATATATATATATATATATATTTATTAAAATAACAGATTAAAGTTTAAGCAAACGAGCCCTCTTTGGATTTTAGTCTTCAAATTTATTATTATTACTATATATATATATATATATATATATATATATATATATATATATATATATATATATGTATCTAAAATAAACACATGAAACAATCACAAGGGATAATTATCCCCTGTGATTGTTTCATGTGCTTATTTTTCTACAGTGTTATGGTGCATGTCTATCGGACATGACACCCTTTATTTAATTGTGTATATATATATATATATATGTGTGTGTGTGTGTGTGTGTGTGTGTGTGTGTGTGTGTGTGTGTGTGTGTGTATTTATCACGGGTTCAATCGGGGGTAACTACAGTAAGTAAGGTACTCAATACATAGCAGAGTATAAATATTTTATATGGAATGGCCTCAACAGGACTAGAACTGTTTCATTCGGGAGAAATCATCAGGAACATATATATATATGATATAGGGGTCTTCCAATATACATCCTGGTAAAGATGGGAGAAGCTCGATGCTATCCAGTTTTCTTACACCAGTATTTCGAACTCGGCTGAGCATATATATATATATATATATATATATATATATATATATATATAGTTATACTTGGGGAGGGTCATATTATTCTAAGAATATTGCCAGAATTAATAACAGAACACACTCACTGTTTGGTTGGTTTTCGCTTCTGTATCTTTTATATCAGTTAATTTATTCGGTCCTCAATGTTTACCATTGACTAACTAACGGTCAAAAATACAGATATAATATAGACACAAACACATATATATAGTCTAACAAAGTTCTTTCGTTGCACATCTGCAACATCGTCAGTGGTGCTATTATGTTTCCTCCTGTTGTATTGTATGTCTACGCCATCTTTATATATATCAACTAGAAATTGATTGACCTATATATATATATCTAAAATAAACATATGAAACAATCACGGGGAATAATTTGTAAAAGTGTGTAAGCACACATAGCTATGTAGGTAACCGAACGATTGATGGGGAAATATATTTCTTTAATGAAATATATACAAGGAAGATTAATCCATTTATAAGGTATCTATTTTTATATATATATATATATAGGTCAATCAATTTCTAGTTGATAAAAAATACTCGGATCTATTCATTTGAATCTTGGAGCATATTCTACAGTGGATATGGTGCATGTCTCTCTGACAAGACAACCCTTAATTTAATTTAATTTAATTTTGGATATATATATATATATTAGATTAGAGCAAACATCACGGGCGCTCTATCTCAAAATTATTTTTGAAAGGCCTAGAAATGCGCAACCGGTAAAAACTTAATACCAAAACTGAACTAATACTATTACTAATTTTTACTTATTCCTAATTAAACTATTTTTCACTGGGAACAATTTGTCAGCATTTTCTTTTCCTTTTACCAATATATATATACAGGGTGGGGCATATATATAAGTGTGGGGGGGGGAAATAAGGCGTAATCTAAGAAGGTCCATGAGAAAAATGGCAGAAGAAGCAGAAACATCGTCGAGAACTATACGGAGGATATGTCGAGATGATCTGGGGATGTCATCCTATAAGTTCCAAAAGAGGCAGCTTCTTACTGCAGCCACAATTGAAAAGAGGCTCTCCAGAAGTAAACTGTTATTGAACCGTATCAAGGATGGCACTCTGCAAAACATCATCTTTACAGATGAGAATTTATTCACTGTGCAGCAGTCTCACATCATCAAAATGATCGAGTACTTGCAAGAACTCTCAAATCAATTCCTTCAAGAGTAGGAAAAGTGTCCAGAACACAGAAACCAGCATCAGTGATGGTTTGGACAGCCATTTCTTAAAGAGGGAAGTCTCCTCTGATTTTTGTACCTCAAGGGTTGACCACAGATAGTATAGAAATGCCTTATATAGGTTTAAACTGTTTCATAAGTATGAAATTATCAGGAATATATATATGTGTGTGTGTAAATATATATGAATGTGTCAGGATTTCGACGGCTGAGCTCTTGCCGTTCAACAGCTACTTCCAGATATATATATATATACATACTTATGTATTTCTCTCTCTCGCTCTATATATGTGTGTGTGTGAGCATGCGTCCATATGTGTATGTATGTGTGTGTGTGTATGGATCCTGAGCTACCTATCTTTGACACCGTCGTTACTGTGTATAATCAATAAAGACCTTAATGTGAAACCTCTCTTTGTTCTTAATATATACACTCTGCTCTAGCATAGAGTGTTTATTTTGGTACCTTCCTCAGTAAACCACGATTCTGCTGGACCACTTATATATATATATATATTTATATATATATATATATATATATATATATATATATATATATATAAATTGAAACAAAATGAAAACGAAATTTCATTTCTCACTCTTAGTATGGCACTTACTTAAATGTAATTATGCATGTATACGTACATACATATATGTATACAGACGTACAGTAGCATGCACATATATATATATATATATACATATATATATACATATGCATACAGGTACACATACATATATGCACGTATCAGTTTAGCGGCGCTTATTATAACGTCGCTTTGTTCGTTTGTAAACAAACTGAACAGCCTGAATTTATGCCATACGGTGTTAAGGCAACCACGTCACCTTTTTGTTCAACACTAACACAGGAACGATGTACTAGTTTCAAGCTTGTTAGCTATCATCAGCACCGTTTACCCATCTGCCAGATAGTTGAACGTTCGAAAGTATGTACTTTCCTTATGAAAATTAACGGCTGAGCAGCCTAATTTGCACATTGAGTGAGTTAAATCGGTCAGGCATACCGAAAACGATAAATTGAAACAAAATGAAAACGAAATTTCATTTCTCACTCTTAGTATGGCACTTACTTAAATGTAATTATGCATGTATACGTACATACATATATGTATACAGACGTACAGTAGCATGCACATATATATATATATATATACATATATATATACATATGCATACAGGTACACATACATATATGCACGTATCAGTTTAGCGGCGCTTATTATAACGTCGCTTTGTTCGTTTGTAAACAAACTGAACAGCCTGAATTTATGCCATACGGTGTTAAGGCAACCACGTCACCTTTTTGTTCAACACTAACACAGGAACGATGTACTAGTTTCAAGCTTGTTAGCTATCATCAGCACCGTTTACCCATCTGCCAGATAGTTGAACGTTCGAAAGTATGTACTTTCCTTATGAAAATTAACGGCTGAGCAGCCTAATTTGCACATTGAGTGAGTTAAATCGGTCAGGCATACCGAAAACGATAAATTGAAACAAAATGAAAACGAAATTTCATTTCTCACTCTTAGTATGGCACTTACTTAAATGTAATTATGCATGTATACGTACATACATATATGTATACAGACGTACAGTAGCATGCACATATATATATATATATATACATATATATATACATATGCATACAGGTACACATACATATATGCACGTATCAGTTTAGCGGCGCTTATTATAACGTCGCTTTGTTCGTTTGTAAACAAACTGAACAGCCTGAATTTATGCCATACGGTGTTAAGGCAACCACGTCACCTTTTTGTTCAACACTAACACAGGAACGATGTACTAGTTTCAAGCTTGTTAGCTATCATCAGCACCGTTTACCCATCTGCCAGATAGTTGAACGTTCGAAAGTATGTACTTTCCTTATGAAAATTAACGGCTGAGCAGCCTAATTTGCACATTGAGTGAGTTAAATCGGTCAGGCATACCGAAAACGATAAATTGAAACAAAATGAAAACGAAATTTCATTTCTCACTCTTAGTATGGCACTTACTTAAATGTAATTATGCATGTATACGTACATACATATATGTATACAGACGTACAGTAGCATGCACATATATATATATATATATACATATATATATACATATGCATACAGGTACACATACATATATGCACGTATCAGTTTAGCGGCGCTTATTATAACGTCGCTTTGTTCGTTTGTAAACAAACTGAACAGCCTGAATTTATGCCATACGGTGTTAAGGCAACCACGTCACCTTTTTGTTCAACACTAACACAGGAACGATGTACTAGTTTCAAGCTTGTTAGCTATCATCAGCACCGTTTACCCATCTGCCAGATAGTTGAACGTTCGAAAGTATGTACTTTCCTTATGAAAATTAACGGCTGAGCAGCCTAATTTGCACATTGAGTGAGTTAAATCGGTCAGGCATACCGAAAACGATAAATTGAAACAAAATGAAAACGAAATTTCATTTCTCACTCTTAGTATGGCACTTACTTAAATGTAATTATGCATGTATACGTACATACATATATGTATACAGACGTACAGTAGCATGCACATATATATATATATATATACATATATATATACATATGCATACAGGTACACATACATATATGCACGTATCAGTTTAGCGGCGCTTATTATAACGTCGCTTTGTTCGTTTGTAAACAAACTGAACAGCCTGAATTTATGCCATACGGTGTTAAGGCAACCACGTCACCTTTTTGTTCAACACTAACACAGGAACGATGTACTAGTTTCAAGCTTGTTAGCTATCATCAGCACCGTTTACCCATCTGCCAGCGACGTTATAATAAGCGCCGCTAAACTGATACGTGCATATATGTATGTGTACCTGTATGCATATGTATATATATATGTATATATATATATATATATGTGCATGCTACTGTACGTCTGTATACATATATGTATGTACGTATACATGCATAATTACATTTAAGTAAGTGCCATACTAAGAGTGAGAAATGAAATTTCGTTTTCATTTTGTTTCAATTTATCGTTTTCGGTATGCCTGACCGATTTAACTCACTCAATGTGCAAATTAGGCTGCTCAGCCGTTAATTTTCATAAGGAAAGTACATACTTTCGAACGTTCAACTATCTGGCAGATGGGTAAACGGTGCTGATGATAGCTAACAAGCTTGAAACTAGTACATCGTTCCTGTGTTAGTGTTGAACAAAAAGGTGACGTGGTTGCCTTAACACCGTATGGCATAAATTCAGGCTGTTCAGTTTGTTTACAAACGAACAAAGCGACGTTATAATAAGCGCCGCTAAACTGATACGTGCATATATGTATGTGTACCTGTATGCATATGTATATATATATGTATATATATATATATATATGTGCATGCTACTGTACGTCTGTATACATATATGTATGTACGTATACATGCATAATTACATATATATATATATATATATATATATATATGTATATATATATATATATATATATATATATATATATATATATATATATATATATATATATATATATATATATATACGATATATATATATATATACGATATATATATACGATATTAACAAATGGAAACTATATTTATAAAACCATATCTATTTTATTATACATATTTCAAGGATACCATGTTAAATTATGGTATGTTTTCATCAGACAAAATACAATATATACCAGTTTTATAAATAAATATTGACATACCCTTTCAAAATGCAACCGTTACTTTTGGAAGACATCAGGGATGTCCCTGATGTCTTCCAAAAGTAACGGTTGCATTTTGAAAGGGTATGTCAATATTTATTTATAAAACTGGTATATATTGTATTTTGTCTGATGAAAACATACCATAATTTAACATGGTATCCTTGAAATATGTATAATAAAATAGATATGGTTTTATAAATATAGTTTCCATTTGTTAATATCGTATATTTACTCCAAATACTTGTCGAGTGCTTTATATCAGTTATAAAAATATTTGCTTGTTGTATTCCAACAATTTAAATAGAACTTTTGCATATATATATATATATATATATATATATGTGTGTGTGTGTGTGTGTGTGTGTGTGTGTGTATGTGTGTGTGTGTTTATGTATGTGTTTGTATATATATATATATATATACACACACACACAAATACGTGCATATATACTTAAACTCATACAGACATGTATTCATACATAAACACACGTGTGCGTGGATGTGGGTGTATACATAAACATGAAGATGATATAAACGCATCAATTCCGTCGTAACTCTATAAACATTGATATATTACAGATGACTATATATATATATATATATATATATGTGTGTGTGTGTGTGTGTGTGTGTGTGTGTGTGTGTGTGAGTGTGTGAGTGGGTGGGTGTGTGTGTGTATATGTATGTTTGTTATATATATATATATATATATATATATATATATATACTGAGAGAGAGAGAGACAGACAAAGGTATTAATGGAAAAATTATACTTTTTTCATTAAAAAAATATATATAAGCACATGCATACATACATACATACGTACATATATATATATATATATATATATATATATATATATATATATATATATATATATGTATATATGTATATATATATATATATATATATGTATATATATATATATATATATATATATATATATATATATATATATATATATATATATATATATATATATATATATATATATATATATATATATAGATGTATACATGTATGTATGTATGTATTTATTAAAGTAAATTTAAGTATCCACTTACCATACAAACTAGAAATCACGATCCAAGTAAAGCGCCAGTTCCAACGTGGTATAATCATCATTATAGCTTTCGTTTTCTCACTTATTGCTAGTGTGGAGTTTCTACTTTTTTACTTTATACTTCTTTACTTATTCTTTTGTGTTGTTACATAGCATTGAAAATCAATTCCCTTTCGAAGAAGGGGCCCAATTCCCTAATTTAGTATGTGATCTACTGTGACTCGTTCTCCGCCCCAGCCTTAAAATTTCGGCCGCAAACCCGGGCTCTGTTCCCCGCAATGCAGAGGAGAGGAAGACAGTTAAATACCGATTCCTGACAGACCGCCCCCTATTTGTACCGGTCTTCGTCGAAACCACTTGTGTTCTTGGACCCCACAGATGAGAGGAAGATAGTTAAATACCGGGACCTGGTCGACTCCTTCCTATTTGTACTGGTCTCTGTTTATACCTCTGGTGTCCTTGATCCCCACAGAGGAGAGAATGATAGTAAAATACTAGGGTGACGGGCCGCTTCCACTTTTTATCGGTTTTTATCAATACCCCTGGTGTCCTTGGTCCCTGCACTGTTGATTTCCTCCGTAAAATTGGAAAAGCAGCTACCTGCTTGAGGAAGGAGCCCCGTGATGCGGGGGTGGCTGCTACAGCGGGTGTCTCTGTATAATCAGTGCAATGTAATGTTACATCTATTATATAACTTGTGGAAGGAGCCCCATGAGACAGGGTGACTGCTGCAGCGGGTGTCACTGTATAATTAGTGCAATTTAATGTTACATCTAGTTTTTAACTTCCTGCTTTGGAGAGTACCGGCTATTTTCGGTATGTTTTCAATACGTGTTGCATTGTTTTTATTAAAGAAATCACATATTTTATAATGTTATCATTTTATCATTTCATCATCCTATTATTTTGTAATTTTATTATTTTCACTTGTAAATCACTTTACTTACATTTGAATGTTTTTCTTATTTGTTTTTTATTTACTTTGCTTATTTGTTTCTTCAATAATGTTTAGTTTGAAACCTTTGTTGTTGCTGCTGTTGTTATTATAGTTGTAGTTGTTGTTACTATTGTTGTTACTGTACTGTTGTCGTTATAGTTGTAGTTGTTGTTGTTGTTGTAGTTGTTACTGTTACTGTTGTTGTTGTAGTTCTGGTTACTGATGCTGCTATTGGTGTTGTTGTAGTTGTTGTAGTTGTTGTAGCGGTTGTTGTTGTTGTTGTTGTTACTGCTGCTGTTGTAGTTATTGTAGTTGTCGTTACTGGTGTTGGTTGTTCTTATTGTTGTTGTTGTTTCCGTTTGATGATTCCTTCGTTCCAGAACCACACTGGCATTTCACCAAGTTTGGTAACTAATATAGACAACAACACAGTTGATGTTGTGATTGGCTCCTTAATAATTCCAATACAGAACATCACATGATAACAACAATTACAATACTAGTGTAAACAAATATATATATATATATATATATATATATATATATATATATGTGTGTGTGTGTGTGTGTGTGTGTATATATATATATATATATATATATATGTGTGTGTGTGTGTGTGTTATGCTAAGAAGTAAGAAGTTGACGGACCCAGCATATGTATGAATGCGAAGACTGGTTGCATCTCAGCGTACTCAATAGGTAATGTTAAATATACTCCCAGAGTGTACGCATAGTTATTCGCTTCAATACAACACACGTATATGTGTGAGTGTGTGAGTGTGTGTACATGTGTATATATATATGTGTGCGTGTGCGTGTGTTTGTGTACATGTGTATATACGTGTGTGTTTGTCACTGTGTGTGTGCACGAGTATATGTGTATGTATACGTGTATATATATATATATATATATATGTGTGTGTGTGTGTGTGTGTGTGTGTGCACGGGTATGTATATTTGTATTTATATATGTGTATTTATATATATATGTGGAGGGGGTGTACACTTATATATATGTGTGTGTGAGAGTAATAAGAAAAAAATAAAAACGAAGTTTCGTTCACTGAATCACATACAATATGTATGTATATATGTATATATATATATATATATATATATATATATATATATATATATATATATATATATATATGTATGTATGTATGTGTGTGTATGTATGAAGGTAGGTATGTGTTTATGTGTGTATGTATATATGCATGTATATACCTATTTATCTATATAAGTATATATGTAGATATATATAGGTATATATGTATGTAAAAGGTAAACAGAAATAACAACACAATCGGTACAGTATATGGAAGGTATATATATATAGGTATATATGCATTTATGTATATAGATATATATGTATGTATTTATGTATGTACCTACGTATGTATATATAGGTATATATGTATGTATATAGGTAGGTAGGTAGGTATGTGTTTATGTATGTGTGTAAATATGTATGTATATACGTATTTATGTATATAGGTATATATGTAGATATGTATATGCGTATATATGAATAAAGGTATATATGCATGCATGTATGTATGTATCTATGTATGTAGGTTGGTAGGTGGGTATGTGTTTGTGTATGTATATATGTATGTATATACGTATTTATGTATATTGGTATATATGTAGATATGTATATACGTATTAATGTATATTTTGTAAATGGATCTCAACTGCATGTATTTCCGTTGTTCCCGTTCCAATATAAGAGCCACCTATTCATTGAATTGTAGTGTGAGTGTCTATCCATAGACACGTGCATCCTTAACGTAATTCTCAGACCCAATCAGCCTGATACTGATGTGTGACAACAAAGCTGTTTCATTCAATTATACATACAAACCATCCAACTTATACCTTCCACCTATACAGTTTCATTCATAAAAGTTGGCTGGCTTCCGAGCTTATAGTAAAACATACATGACCAACAGAAAACGCAGTTGGGACGAGCCCGACGCCTCTTCATTGTCAAGCTTCAACTTAAACATTTGACCACACACTCTCTCACTCTCTCCCTCTATCTATCTATATATATCTTCCCAGACCAGGCCTGCGTTCGACCTTGTCTGCAAGACACGCCGTCGGATATCTTGTTATTGCCTCCTCCATATTGAGGACGCCTTTGCATGTAAACTCCCCCCTTTGTACTTGTTCCACTTTTGATGCCCTGGTGGCAAATAAAAAGAAA
>OZ024743.1:178059281-178066781 GCA_964016885.1 Eledone cirrhosa
ACATGGAACTCTTTTAACCATCTTTTGTTCTTATATATTATGTATACTCCAGTCCTACAAACTGTTGAGTGTTTCTTATCCGATATCTGCATTGCTTTATTGTACTACAATAAAACTCACCTCCTACATATATATATATATATATATATATATATATATATATATATATATACTGGTTGTCTGCTCAATACAAACTTGAACACTTCAGTGTAAATGATGCTCAATTCTGACATGAGATCGTATATGGCTTTTAAGACCAGACATATTTTTAAAAGGTGTCCACATAAATTAAATATTAGTTTAGTAGCAGCTTGAATTGCCTGTGATTCCTGATCTTGAACATTGAAATGACTCATTAAACCTCATTGAGACTAGCAGATCTTGTGATTTATGTGGCATTGATAAGTTTGACCAACAGATATGTTCTATATTTAGTCAGATGTGCCTTATTGTGTGCTCTTATCCAAGAATGAAGTTCAGCCTCTGACAGGCAGTTTTTGTTACAAACGACACAAGTAGGGAAAGTTCCATTAATTTCATATCCCTTTACTGGCTTTTTATTTTCTTTCCTTGTTTTCCACTTAATGTTTACTTGCATTTGCATATTTTGATCAAAGGTTTTCACACCATCCCATATTTTCGAAGTCCAAGTAGAGCGATCCGTTGCGAGACTTTCCGGAGAAGAGGGTTATCAATTCGTACATTCTTTAAGTCCTCCTTCAATGAATTATTGACCCTTTTCTTTGGCTTACACTATTTCCTTTTTCCCTGAACAAGTTCTCCATAAAACAGTTACTTAGGAGTAGGTTCATCAACCACGCAGACAATATGTCCAGACCACCACTGTTGGTATTTCAAAACAAATACCAGATGCAGCTAGAATATCAGAGCCAGGAGTGAATGAAATTCATTTTATTTTCAGAATACGCCGTAAGCATTTTTTTATGGAATCGTTTCGGGAGTCTGAGTGGATAATTGTAACACGTCCAAGTTCCAGACAGGATAGCATAAAGGATTTTTCATTCATTGTTGATACCTCTTTGTATCCAGACCCAACATTTTAGTGTTGTTGAATACTTAGAGATATTTCTGAATCCCTAGTTATATGTAGGATTTAATAACCTAAAGAAGATTACCTTTCACATACAATTAAGGTTGTTGCACAACTTGACCATATGCAGGCAGGTTGACATAAGACCAGATACAGGTAGGTTCACAAAACACCAGATGCACGAACGTTGACACAAGTCCAGATGCAGATTGACACCAAACTACTGTTGTCTTTAAATTTTAGTCAGATAAAAGATATCACGTGCGGGATACAAAATACAAATCAACTTCGCGATATTGTAACTCTGAGTTGGTCGTGTTTATCTTGAACTACAGACACACACACACACACACATACACACACACACACACACACACACACACACACACACACACACACACACACACACACATACACACACATACACACACACACACACACACACACACACACACACACACACACATATATATATATATATATAAGCAGAATGGATATTCAATTTGTTGGTAATTCAACAACTATAAATGTTTATAACTGATTTAAAGCACTCGGCAAGTTTTCTGGAGTATAATATTCAATGATATTAAATAAATGGAAACTATATTTATAAAACCATAATTATTTTATTATATATATTTCAAGGGTACCAAAACTTTGGTACGCTTTCATCAGATAAAATACAAAGTTTGTTTTATAAATATTGACATAACCAAGAAAAACACCTTAACGGTTCAAGTTGTTCTTGGATAGTGAAGGAAAGAAGGGAAAAGAGAAGAAAAGTCAGATATTTCAAATTAAGATGAGTATGCAAATGAGGTTGAGTTATAGGGCTGAAAAAATGTTATTTTAGACGCTAAAATCTACTTACAACCATAATTCTTCATATAATCTAATTGTTATATATACAATATTATAACTCATAATATAGCTAAATAAATTTAAATTCTGGAATCATATTCCACCATTCCCGTAAATTGTTAATTCCTTTTAAATTACCGTAAATACAAGCTCTTCTTTCTTTTTTCTTCTTCCTACTCATACATGCATATATCCTAATTATTTAAATTCTGCATAGCGTCTAAAATAACGTTTTTTCAGCCCTATACCTCAACCTCATTTGCATACTTATCTTAATAATTTGAAATATCTGACTCTTCTTCTCTTTTCCCTTCACTATCCAAGAAAAACTTGAACCATTAAGGTATCTTTTCTTGGTTATGTCAATATTTATAACACAAACTTTGTATTTTATCTGACTTTTCTTCTCTTTTCCCTTCTCTCCTTTACTATCCAAGAAAAACTTGAACCGTTAAGGTGTTTTTCTTGTTTATGTCAATATTTATAAAACAAACTTTGTATTTTATCTGATGAAAGCGTACCAAAGTTTCGGTACCCTTGAAATATATATAATAGAATACATATGGTTTTATAAATATAGTTTCCATTTATTTAATATCATTGTATATATATATATCCTAAACGGACGGTAGTCCGTTTAGTAATATTGTTGTGGTCGTGTTTTCGTTGGCAATCGTCTGTTTACGACAGTACAGCGCGGCTCTACTTTATTTAACTGAGATAAAACTTATATGAGCATGAACAGTAGATCATTACGCATCTTTTGGCTTAAAAATCTAGAAATTTGGTCCAGCGGGAAAACGTTTATAATCAAAGTTTGCTGATAAATCTTGTGTTCAAGTGAGTGAGTAGTAAGCGTGACGCTAGGGGAGGTAATCCAGAAATGACGAATTTTTTTCGGCGGAACTCTTGTGATTGTGATTACGTTAGTCAAATGTAGTCAAATCGCCGAATCCCCTCCTCCTAATTGACTACGTCATTTCTGAACGGCCCTACTTGCGTCAGTGTGAAACATTACTTCACTTTTCACTGCTAAAATGCTTTTTAAATACTTCGTTAAAAATTTATGTTTATTATCAAAGCTATTTTTTGTACCAATCTATCAATAGTTTGCGAAAATATAGGTAAACATGTGAGTTAAATTTTTTTTAATCGCATCGATCGCTTTGTCGCACCGACTGTGACACTGTCTGACTGTCTGTCTGACTGACACCTTTGTCGGACCGACACCTTTGTTCAAGCGGACAACTTTGTGTCACTGACACCTTTGTTCGTGCCGGCATCTCTGCGAAAGACCGATGACAACAACCAGACCAAAATTTCACTTCATTCTTCATTCTTCTTCAAGACCGATCGCCGACCGATCGTATCGGTTGCTCTTCATATACCAGGTATTCAACAGATAGTTTGCACTTCTAGTATTATTAACAGTCGTGCGATTTTTTTAGGGGATGCTTAGGAGCCATCCAGATATCATGTGACCATTTTTGGTTCGCGGTGTCCACATGATATCTGGATGGCCTTTTATACTAATTAGTCATTTATCTGCATAAAAATTATACCAGATCATTCTGATTATTGGCTTGAAATCTTTTACAAAATTAGTATGAGCAACTAAGAGGTCATCAATAGAAATAGAATTACTTTTTGAAGTTTTCATGCACAGCATTTTTGGGGATTTTAAATAAAAGTTAATATCATAATTCTTATTTTGTATACCCACATTGCAGATACAGAGAAACATGACAGTCCTATATAAAGGTCGTAGACAGCAGTATCAGTTTTTATCCGTAACACCATTGAAATGCACAAGTTTCACCAATTCACTATTATGCACTAATCATCTCAAATGTATTCATGATTTACTAGCTTGGTCATTAAGCCAGTTGCCTCAACTAGATTGCAATTATACTCAAAAGAACTTTAAAATGTCAATCACTTGTCAGTAATTCACTATGATCATTTAATTATTAGATAGTTGTTGCTTGCATTGCCTTAAAAAATAGTAGACCAGATAGAAAAATGCGTACAGCAAAAAAAAGTAATATTGTTGGAATATAAACCTTTAAAAATACAGGACAAGAAACTAAAATAAAACTTTAAAAGAATAGGACAAGAAACTAAGATAAAACTTTAAAGAATTGGACAAGAAATAAAAAATTTTACAATAATATTAGTGGCAAATTTTTTTATTCGTTTCCTGTGCTATGCCCCAGTATCTTCTTGATTAGTGCATAATAATTGTCATGCTCTCATTGTGCGTTGCCCCTGAGCGGTTGGTTGGCTGAGCAGTTCTGCTCCGTCAGAATGACCAGTGCAAGAAGAATTGGCTGATGCAGCTGCAGGTCTCCTCCAAGAATGCACTTCTGGTCCCGCAACACCAGACGAAGATGGAGAAGACAACCGGGACAAGATGTCGACTCTGACCACCGACTACGGCACCTCCCTCAACCACCGTTCCTCCCTCCCTCTGTCCCGTCATCCCTCCAGTCCTCCTGCTCCGCCTTCCTGTACCAGAAAGCTGTGGCACGCATTCATCTGGACTGCCGGACTTGAACTCAAGGACAAGATGCCAGGAGAAGATGGACGGGTTGGTCAAGATCAAGGATGAGCGGGACGACAAGACCGTCCTCTGCTGCTCAAGATCTGTGCTCATGGGCCCATGGGTCCATTCACATTATGCATGACACATGAGGCGTGTCGCCGAATGATGAAATAGGGGTATGGTTATGGCCCAATTGGTGTTCAAACCAGGATCAAATGATCCCCCCGGTCTGACGATGACCTTTGAATGTGGAACTCGATTTTTTACCAATAAAAATTTGCCACTAATATTATTGTAAAATTTTTTATTTCTTGTCCAATTCTTTAAAGTTTTATCTTAGTTTCTTGTCCTATTCTTTTAAAGTTTTATTTTAGTTTCTTGTCCTGTATTTTTAAAGGTTTATATTCCAACAATATTACTTTTTTTTGCTGTACGCATTTTTCTATCTGGTATATATATAGTTATAATAATAAAAAAAATGTGAAGACTAAAATCCGAAGAGGGCTCGACAAGGATAATATATATATATATATATATATATATATATATATATATATAAAGCCATTGAGCAAATATTTATTAAAATAACAGATAAAAGTTTAAGCAAAGAATAGCTGCTTTCACCCTTAACGGGATCTTCAGAAGATCTCATTAAGGGTGAAAGCAGCTATTCTTTGCTCAAACTTTAATCTGCTATTTTAATAAATATATATATATATGTGTATATATATAAATATATATAAATATATAAGTATGTATGTATACGTACATACATATATGTATACAGACGTGCACACATATATATATATGTACGTATGGGTTTACCGAACATTTATCTAATGTTCGGTTTGTTTGTTTATAAACAAATAAACAGCCCGAATTACGCCGTACAGTGTTCGGGCAGTGGTGGTGCTGGTGGTGTTAGTAGTAGTAGTAGTAGTAGTAGTAGTAGTAGTAGTAGTAGTAGTAGTAGTAGTAGTAGTAGTAGTAGTAGTAGTAGTAGTGTGGGGGGGGGTGCAACTGATATCGATACAACAGCCACAAGTCTGTCTACATCAGCACATAAGACCACCTCAACTAGTAAACTTATTTAACACTAACACAAATTATTATTTTACATATTAGAATTGTATTTAACATCTGAGTAATAGGAAATTATTTCCTTCATTGAGATATTGTTACATGCAATAAACCAATAAACATAACATTGAAAGAAAGCATTTACTAGTAAATATATCTGATGCAGAACTTTACATCTTAAAATATGTTCTCTTCCGTTCAACAGGATAGAAACAGACCTGGATGGAGTCCAAATTCTGTTTGAAATTACAAATATTACAGATATAGGAATCTCCTCCTCCTCCGCCTCCTCCGCCTCCTCCTTCTTCCTTTTTTTCTCTCTTCGTCTTCTTCTACTTATTCCTGACCGTGCCGTTGGGGCTGAGACCTCAGGCACTCCTTCCATTCCAGAATGTCATGTAAGAAACAACTGTCTCCAAATTATCCGACCGAATCATCAATTGAATTCACATGGATATCATTCAACCATCCTGTTTGTGGTCTACCTCGGGTTTTCTGTCGGTTAACCGTGTCTGTAAACTGTCCGGTGATTCTTTCCTTTTACATTCTAACCATATGACAGTAGTATCTGAGCTATGATCTACTGATGAGGAGGAGAAATAGTGGTTCTAGCTGGAGCGATAACATAGTTATATATACATGATATGGTGTGCTAGATGCAACAAGTCATAGCACAAACTATGAGAAAAGCCTCCAAGACAGCCTCCACTACATCGTAATGAGGGTTCTTAATAAATCTGGATGTTGTAAGGCTCCGATCAATTTCAGCGGTGTGAACCATACTGAGCTATTCTAAATGTAGGAAGTTCCAGTGGTTGGATCAATTCTTTGTACTACAGCGTCTACGCAGTTCCCTAGTTAAACGCTGCAGCTACCAGATCCTCTTTTGTGGTGAGGCAACTCCATATCGACCAGCGTTTGTCGCTGAACCGACCTCCACCTGGATTGAAACAGTGTCGCGTTTGTAAGCAGGTGCATACTGAAATAAGCTGAGAGGAAGTCACCTCTGAAAAATCGTATGAGTGATGTACATGCGCACACACACAAATATATACATATCTATAAAGGAAAGCTTCAAATGACATAAGACCAGACGACTGAGAGTTGAAACAGAATCTCCGAGTAGAGATTAAGATTTGAATGAATATTATTCCATACTACCTTACACTAATAGAGCTGCATTTCACCTTGATTCTGCTTTGCTGTTGATTTTGATTGCGCTTGTATTTGCAATGTATGGTGTGTACCAATCTAAGGTATGGAGTTATCTGTTGTATGTAATATCTTGAAACTTCAAACAGTATTTAAATTCCTGAAGTTCTGAAGATATGTAGAGCGAGGGACATATACCTCATATGCATCGTGGTATAGCCCACTGCTCCACATTGAAACATGTAGAATTAAAATCATATTTTAAGTATAAATTCTCTCTCTATTAATACATTCTCTCTCTATTAATAAATGTTGAGCTCTGCAGCCCGTAGCCTAACAGTCTGCAACAGAATTTCCAACGGCTGACGAAATCCTCAGCCAATTTTGAATTACTGTTGTATCAAAGGAACTGGATAGCATCGAGTATATATATATACTATATATATATATATATATATATATATATATATATATATATATATATATATATGGTAATATTGGCGTTTTCTAATATAGATTCTGTTAAAGAATATATATATATATATATATATATATATAAGTATGTATACGTACATACATATATGTGTACAGACGTACAGTAATATGTATATATATACATACATGCACACATATATATATGTACGTATGGGTTTACCGAACATTTATTATAATGTTCGGGCTGTTTGTAAACAAACAGCCCTAATTACGCCGAACAGTGCTCAGCAACCATCGTCGCCCTTTTGTTCAATACTGACACAGGAACGATGTACTAGTTTCAAGCTTATTAGCTATCGTCAGCATCGTATACCTT
>OZ024743.1:178071781-178076781 GCA_964016885.1 Eledone cirrhosa
GTGTGTGTGTGTGTGTGTGTGTGTGTGTGTGTGTGCGTGCGTGTGTATATATATGTATATATATATATATATATATACTAGCCGAATTACTCGCGCTTTGCTGCATTTCACATATTTTTTGTAAGAAAATGATTGATTTTAAATCTGTGATATAATTTATGGAGAAAAACTCTGCATTTCAATATTACTCAATGTAAAATGTAATGCATGAAAAATATGAATACATTAATTTTTGTAATATATCAAATCAAAATTACATTAATAAATCTTATTCTTATTTTGTTTCTTGTAAATATTTTTTTCATAATATCAATTGAAAACTTTTGTGAATAGGCATCATATCTTGTCATTTACCTATGGTTTAAATTTCATATACATCGAGGGGAAAAGATTTTCAGCGGGAGTTTGTGCCTCCGGCTAAACCTAATAGAGGATTTAACCTCCATTAGGGTGTCTTAATATTATTGAAATTTGCTGAAATTGTGTGAATAGGCATCATATCTTATCATTTACCTATGGTTTAAATTTCATATAAATCGAAAGGAAAAAATTTCAGCGGGGGTCTGTGCCTCCGAGGAACACTTTGATTAAAATGAAATATACTTATCCAAGCACCCTGGGCAATGTAGTTTCAGAATATATATGGTTATGGGGGTCTATCTCCAAAACCATAGGAGGAGTTCGTTAACAAACAAACAAACAGACTGGAATACAACTTTATATATAGATATGTATATGTGTATGTGCATGTGTGTGTTTGTGCGTGTGTGTGTGCGTGCGTGTGTGTGTATACGGACATATAGTACTTATGTTAGTCAATATATCAATCTCTCAGATTATATCTATCTATCTAATATATGTATATATATATATATATATATATATATATATATATATATTTATTAAAATAACAGATTAAAGTTTAAGCAAAGAATCGCTGCTTTCACCCTTAACGGGATCTTCTGAAACTAACAAAGTCAATCTGTAAACGCAGAACTGGATATTTCAAAAAACGTTGCAACTGGAGGAAGACAGGAAGACGATACTTTGGTTCGTGGTAACGTTCGCTGGCAAAGAACGGGAAAAAACGAATAATACGTCATTAATAGGAGCGGTGAAAAACAATTACGCGCAAAGACAAAACCACGTTTATGGTATAAAAGAGGTCGTAGACTAATGTTCTCTTAAGTGGTGCATAGAGACGTTCTCTGGCAATGAACGAAATTAATGACGTATAATTCGTTTTTTCCCGTTCTTTGCCAGCCAACGTTACCACGAACCAAAGTATCGTCTTCCTGTCTTCCTCCGGTTGCAACGTTTTTTGAAATATCCAGTTCTGCGTTTACAGATTGACTTTGTTAGTTTCAGAAGATCCCGTTAAGGGTGAAAGCAGCGATTCTTTGCTTAAACTTTAATCTGTTATTTTAATAAATATTTGCTCTACGGTTCTTATATATTTGATATATATTTTCCTTATCGAGCCCTCTTTGGATTTTAGTCTTCAATTTTATTATTATTACTATATATATATATATATATATATATATATATATATATATATATATATAGTGCAAATTTAGACGGGAACAAAACAGAGAGGCAGACAAATAAAGGTTTATTAGGTTCACGCTAAGGGCTTATGCCCGAAACGACGTTTCGGGCATAAGCCCTTCTTCAGGATAAATAGGTTAGGAAGACAGTTCCGAGGGTGTGTGGAAATACATATATATATATATAGTATCTTAAAATGCAGTGGCTGCCGTGGTGATCTTGGATATTTCTACGCTTTAAAGGCAAGATATCTCACCCCAGGGCGTCAATAACTGGATAAGTTATTGGGAAAACGGAGGAGGGAGGGAAAGAAAGCAAAGGGGAAGAAAAGAGAAAACAGTACAAAAAAACAACAAACCGGGCAATGTGCGAGCAACTTAAGGTAAGGAAATCCAAGACCACTCGATAAGAGAACTTAAGTTCAAGACTGAGTGGTCGAGAGTAAAAAGACACACGTCTGATCCCCGCAGTTATAAGTGAGAAAAGAACTGCTAAAGGGTCAGGCGAGGGGGTGAAAGTGAGAGGGAGAAGAAGAAAGTGGGGTAAGAGTATATAGGGATAAAGGGAGTGGAAGAAACAGGGGTGAAAGTAGAAAGTAGCGAAATAGGTAGGTAGAAAGGGAGAGAGAAGAATGATCACAGCGAAAACATGATGAAATATATGGAGAATAGAAATGGCTGTGTAGTTGCTATTTAAGGTATCTTAAAATGCAGTGGGAATACGAAGAAAGCAAGAACGGGGGGGGGGGGGGAGATTTTTCCTCATCAGCCGTCTACTGAGGGTCTCGGATATTTCTACGCTTTAAAGACAAAATATCTCAACTCAGGGCGTCAATAACTGGATAAGTTATTGGGAAAACGGGTGAGGGAGGGAAGGAAAGCAAAAGGGAAGAAAAGAAAAAAACAGTAAAATACAGCGAAAAAAACAACAAACTGAGTACATATATAAGCTTGGGTGCGGCGGTGGAGAGGGAATGTCTGTATATATATAAAGCTGTTCGCTCCAACTTAGATGTATACATATATGTGTATTTTGTATATCTAGCGATACCGTACTGTATATATATATATATGAATTTAGAAGAAACAAGGGACTGTGTGGTTACTTGATAAAGTGTATTTAGAAATAAAAGGAATGCATAAACAAGGGACAGTCCACTCTTCAGTTGTCTGCTGGAGGTCACCGACATTTCAACTCATTAAATACAATATGTCTAACTCCAGTGCATCAATAACTTGTGAAAGTTATTGGGGAAGAAAAAAGGAGAGAGACAAAAAATTAAACGGAAAGAAAAAAAAACGCAGAGAACATACCAAAAAAAGGAGGGAACACGAGGAGAAGCACATATATGTAAGTAACCGAGAGAGAGAGAGAGAGAGAGAGAGAGAGAGAGAGAGAGAGAGAGAGAGAGAGAGAGAGAGAGAGAGAGAGAGAGAGAGAGAGAGTGGGGGGTCAAACCAGCGGCTGAACATAAGTCTGAGGCTTTATTGACAGTGAAATAGGGAGAGCAAAGAAAAACAAGTCTAACTGCGGCAGGAGTAGGCGAAAAGAGGCAGAGACGAGAGAAAACGGAAATAGTAAGAGAGCAAAGAGAAAGAGAGTATGAGAGAGAGAGAGAGAGAGAGAGAGAAAAGAAAGAAAGAAAGAAAGAAAGAAAGAAAGAAAGAAAGAAAGAAAGAAAGAAAGAAAGAAAGAAAGAAAGAGTTAATAACAACAAAGGAATAGAGTGAAAATTCAAAAGAACCAAGTGACTGTGTGGTTACTTCATAAAGTGTATTTAAAAATAAAAGGAAAGCACAAACTAGGGAAATTCCCTCTTCAGTCGTTTGCTGGAGGTCACCGACATTTCAACGCATTAAATACAATATAAGGGAATTAACTCTAACATAGCTTTGTATATGAAATATGTGAAGTTGCATATCTCGTGATAAACGGTATGTAGATATGATACATCAAATAAAATCGTAATTGACAATATACACAGAAATTGAACGAAGACTGCGTTACACTGTCTTATGTAATCAGTAACGTAATCCATGATACATTAAAAAAAGATGATATTATATATAAACTGCATTAGAAAAAAATTAGTGACGTCTTATTGGACCCTTTTGAAAACGATTTATTAATGCTCGTGAAGAATATTAAGTATAGAAAACCTTAAGTGAAAACAATCATTTCCTCAAAAACCTTAATTCTACTATTAAAGACTTTAATAAAAATAAGAATATCTTAATCCTAGAAAATAAGACCAAAAATATCTATAGCCTACATTATAACACTCACAGAAAATTTATATATAAGGAATTACCTAAAAATTATAAGAAAACCACATCTAAAAACATATATATTAAAGGGCTTTAATATTGGGACATAAATTAAAACTTGAAAAGTATACTCAACCTTATATCCTAACCCATCTAGATTTACTTTGAAGGATCATAAGGAGGATTTTGATACTAATCCTACAGTTAGATTAATATGCCCATCTAAGTCTGACATTGGTAAAATTAGTAAAAGAATTCTAGACCAAATTATCCCCAAAATCAAACAGAAGATCCATTTCAACCTTTTGGGTAATACTAGGGAAGTGGTTGATTGATAATAATTTTTTCTACTTTTAGCACAAGGCCAGCAATTATCCCAGTGCATTACTGGTACTATTGATAATAATAAATCTAAGAAGTTTATACAATTTGACATTAACTCTTATTACATAACCATCTCTCCTATCTTATTAAATAAAGCTCTAATTATGGTCATGAATAATAGTAATTCTAGCGGCCTGTAAAACTATCATCAAATTCGAAGATCAATTATGGACTCCTAAGAATACACCTAATAATTTTGATATCACTATAGGATCTAGTGATTCTGCACAGGTCACTGATTTAGTTGGATTATACCTTTTAAATGAAATTCATAAAACTTTACCTTACTTGAAGGGTGGATTATATCGCGATGGTGCCTTATTCATTTATAAAAAATATAATATTGAAAGAACTAAGAAGGAACTGCATAAATTTTTCAAAACTTTTAACCTAATTATTACTTTAGATAAGAACAACAAAACTGTTTTCCTTGATGTTACCCTATGCTTGGATACTAAAACCTTTACATCTCACCATAAACCTAATGAAAAACCTTTTTTTGTTGATACTAATTCTAACCACCCTAGATCTGTCTTAAATTCAATTATTAAATGTGTATCTAATAGAATTAGTAATTAATCTTATAATGAAGCTATCTTTAATCAAAATACTCATTATTATAATGAAGCTTTATCACGTTATGACTATAAATATAAAATTAAGTTTTTGACAAAAAACTTTTTGCTTACTATAATAAACAACCTAATATTATTTTACATAATATGGGTATGAAAAATATGAAAAAACCTAGAAATTTTCAAACTAATAAAGATAATAATATTATTAATTGTAACAGTG
>OZ024743.1:178089281-178091781 GCA_964016885.1 Eledone cirrhosa
AATAAATAAATAGATAAAGGTATAAATGTTTATAGCTGATTCAGAGCACTCAACAAATTCCTAGAGGAAATAATCAATGAAAATAAACATTAAATCACTCTGTATGTAATTATGCATACAGATATATATAAAATTATATATACACACATATACACACACACACACAAACATATATATATATATATATATATATATATATATATATATATATACACACATATACACAACACATACATACACACAGAAATAAATATCTATAAATAAAAAAGGTGGGTATATAAAGGGTAAGGTAGAAAGTAGGGGGAATAAGGAAAATAAATAACATAGGAAAAAGTTTAAATATAAGGGGAGATAAGGGAGAAAACGAAATAAGAGTACAGAAAGTGAGTTCAGAGAGTAATAAAAATCGTAGTGGATGTATGGCGTAGAAGGCAGAGAAGAAGTTCAAGGTCGTTGAGTCATCGTAGGAATGTAAATCCAGTTACAGATCACATGTGATTTCATGTGAGGACAACATCTGAAGATCTCGGTCTTGGAGTTCAGGCAACTTGAAGTGGCTTTCAAGTTTTGTAGAATCCTAAATTTTTGAGTGGTACACAAAGAACAATTCTTTGTGCCCCTTTGGTATTCCCTCGAATGGTCTAAAATAGACCAATCGATAGAGTACGGGATGTTTTTATCTTTGAATTCCCACACCTTATTTGCGAGAGCCGTTGCTGTGTTTTTATCAGAGTGTTTAAAATAAGCGAGATGTGCATAAAACCTGGTTTTGAACCTGTCCTGAGTCATGCCAACTTATCGTTCACTCCTGGCTGGTTGTTAATTAAAGGTGTCACTTTGGCCTCATATACAACGGATTTAGTATTACATTTGCCCTGTAATGGGCATTCATCCGGCTTCCTGCAACTGCATCCTGGATTTATTCTCGTATGATTAGAATTGGTGATTTTAGACTCCATTGATGGGCAGCAAGAGTAACTGATTTTAACTACATTTCTATTAAATATCTTATAATATCTATGATTAGGAGAAAAATGTTTGTCTAAGAAGTCACGAAATGTCTTTCCTAAATTAGTTTTGACAGTTAGAGAGAAGGGGGTGTAAACCAAATAATTTTCCTTTTCCTATTATTGTGATTAGTTTTAGGGGGAGGAGTAGGTAAATATTTAATGTGTTCTGTAAATCCGCTGTTATTAAGGGCTTTATTATAATAAGTGGCGGCTTTGTTAAAAATGCCTAGAGACGTAGATAAGGTAGAAATCCTACGGCTAATGTTGGGAATAAGATTTTTAAAAACTATAGGGGGTGGCAAGACTCTTTGTGTATATATCTAAGATTTTCGTTAGGTTTATGATAAGGTTTAAAAGAGGCAGTAAGTAGATCAAGATTAATGTCAAGAAAGTTAGCATTGGTAAGGTTCGTATCTATAGTTATTTTAAGGTTTGAAAGTATTGATTAAATCTTGACGGAATTTATCAAGGTTATGGCCGTTGGTGGTATGAGAAACTGCCAATCCGTCGTCACGGTATAAACCGATATTATGGGAAGGAAATTTCTATCTAAGAGTGTGGAGAAGGAATAATCCTACTAAGTCACACACATCCGCACTGTCATATGAACCCATTGCAACATCAAAACAGTTTTCAAGGTGTGACTTTTTAACCCAAATACTTTCATTAGTAAAGAGTAGAGTTTTCCTAGCATGAAAGATAATGTCTTCTTCTTATTTAGAAATATTAATGAAGGGTCTTGCAAAATCTAAGGCTTTAGTTAATAAGTAAACAGTAATAGAGGAGTAAAAATCAACAATATCAAATTGGGTAAATCTACACTTATTTTTACCTTGTATATTATTAAACCAAGAAATAACAGAGGATGTATTTAACCATTGTGATAAGTCAGTCTTAGTTCTAATTTGGAGAATTATTTTTCTTAATATTTTTTTACTTGCAAGGCCAACTTCGGATTTAGCCGGGTTAATCAGTCTACAACTAGGTCGATTAGTAAAGTCTAATTTATGGTCTTTAAGGGTAATATATTCTTTACGTTTAGCTAGGCTTTCAATCCGGTTGTCTATTTTTAAAGAACTAGCTAGTTCTTTAGCTTCATTATTAATAGTATTGTAGGTGTTATTATTAGTTAATTGATATTTCTTGGTGATACTATTAGTTTCAAAGAGATTTTTAGTTTTATCGGAAAGAACAAAAGTGTTTGTAGAATTTTTAAAATTAGAAATATCGTTAGACAGTTTAGTTTGAAAATTGTTATTGTACTTACGAAATTTGATATCACTAATTAAATTAAGAAGGTCTAATTCGAAGTTGGCCATGTCTTTAATTCTAGGTGGGTATTTACGGGATTTTATGTCAAAACAATCATGTGTATCAGCACTGAATAGTCCATCGTAAACCATTGCCTTCCAACTCATTCTTTTAACGACTTGTTCGATTTTATCTATAAGCAGTTTGGTATAAGATGTGTTGGAAGGAGTAGGTATATT
>OZ024743.1:178094281-178154281 GCA_964016885.1 Eledone cirrhosa
TAATACATGATACATATAATGTCATAAAAAAATTACATCAAAAGTTTATCACATAAATGGTGCAATAGATCTTAAGGAGGTTGAGAGAGGAGAGCAAGAAATGAATGAGGGTGTTATTCAGCATGATCAAAAAACAAAACAAAGCATAGATACATCAATTCACAAGCAGTGCAAGCACATGATTTACAGGCAGAGTATGAAACTCGTAAGCAGGAGTCAGTAAAAAGAAAAGTTGGTTAGCTGTGGTGCAGCTTTACAGGCAGGATTGTTTATAGGAAAGATGGTACACTCCAGTGGTATCGCCTTGTAACAGGTCGATTTCTCCGTATCAGACCACCATCCTCCATCCATTGTTTCCGGTTCCAAGCGTTAGACGATTTAATATTAGGTTTCCAAACACACGCATAGAGGATTTCTCCACAGAGGCAGATAAACACTTTAAATCTAAAATAAAGTACAATGAAGTGAAGTAAAGTAGAGTACATACACTTAAGAAGGTGAAAATAAAACAGGTCCGCAATATCTGCTATCTCTTAAAGTCTTCACGTTCGGTCACGCAACCCAAAGTCCCACGTGAAATACACTGTATGGCCTAGTCGGCATCGAACTAAAGTGCCATACCATATGTAAATATACCACAGTAAATGCTATTCGTAATGGTTAGTCAGTCGCGTGGACAGAAAGCGTATATAGAAAACTCCGGTTATGGAATTACCTAGGGCAGAGTGAAGGAAAAGCAGTGAGGGTTACGTTAATAAGCGAGCTTATTAGAATAAGTGTAAATTTCTGGTGTGTGCAAGTACTGCAGAAGATATAGTAAACTCACGGCTAAAACTGCAAATGACAACAATGTTATTTACATGTTCACCACGTGGTCTTCGTGTTGATTACTGAGTCTGGAGGTTGTAATCTTTTCACAGTCGGGTATAACCCCTCCTGGGTCGGCTGGAAGTCAATATCAACTGTCGCACCTTGCCTTTAATGTGGTTCTATAATTTAACATATTTGCAGCACAATTCATATTCCACAATTTCAAAAGTTACCTTCTCGTTAGTAACTCCCAACGGTTTTCAAAATACGAGCACAGGAAGTCGTTGTGCGTTTATGAAAAGTATGGGAGGCAACTCGCGTCATAATTATCGACTCCATAAGGATCAAAGGCAAAGCTAACTAACCTCAGTGAGATTTGAACTCGGAGCGATTCAATAATATAATAAATATTGGTTAAACAGAATTAGTCTTACTCGACGATATGATAGTCTATAAAAGAAAGTTAGTATATTCTATGTTCTGTGGGAGCATCATAGCCGAATTGTTAGGGAGTTCGCTTGGTAATATCGGGTTTTAAACCACAGCATGTCATCTTGGTCAAATGACATCGTGGTTGACCCATGACATCGTGGTCAAGTGTCCATTACCACATCCTCGGATTTATCCATGACACCTTGGGCAAGTCTCGATTACCACAGCTTTGGGTTAACCCATGATATTTAGGGCTAGTGTAAATTAACATAGCCTCGGGTTGACCTATGACATCTTGGGCTTGTGTCAATCAACATAATCTCGGGTTGACCCATGACATCTTGGGCTAGTGTCAATTAACGTAACCTCGAGTTGACCCATAACATCGTAATTGAAATTGGGTAGATGGAAACTGTTTGGAAGCCCGTCACATGGACAGTAACTCTAATTCAGGTTGTTCCGTTGACCGGATAGCTGGAACACTCATCGTCTTAGCTGATGGAGGTCCATTACTATCTCGACAGCATTCGTTAGCTTGCCCGCAACCAGAGTTTCGATTATGCTGTACTATCTTCTTGTGTATATATATATATATATATATATATATATATATTCTACTGTTATACATTCACTAATGTCGTCTGTCGTTATTCATTGATTTCTCGCATCGATTTTTTGCAACTGCTTCGTAGGTCTTATAGAGAAATATTAATGGTTTCTGATTCAGGCGCAAGGCCAACACATTTTTGGGGAAAGGAAAGTCGATTAAATCGACCTCAGTGCGTCACTGGTACTTTTAATTTATCGACTCCGTAAGGATGAAAGGCAAATCTAACCTGGGCAGAATTTGAACGCAGAACGTAAAGTATTATAACTATATGCTGCAAAGCATGTTGTCCGAAAATTCGACTTCGTACCATTGTTTTCTATACATATATATATATATATATATATATATATACATGTATGTATATTCCGGGAGTCCAGGTCTGGTTATCATTTATTTTTTTATCATTTATTTTGTTTTGACCTGTTTAGCTTAATTTGGTTTTTGGCTTGGGTGGTTAATGCCTTCTTGACCACCTTTTCAGTTTTGTATGGGTTCTTAACACATTGTTTAGCTCTCGTTTTTAACTATGGACCATTTTGCCAGTATCATTTCTGATTTTTGCGTTTCGCTTCGCTTTTCTTGCCCGCCGAAATGCGATTCTCGCTGAATTTTTATTTGTATTAATCTCCCGTGTCTTACAATGAACTTGTTAATAATTTCTATTGACAGGTTAATTGTATAAGTTTATTTTAAAACCACTCGGTTGAGAACTTATTCGATTTGTGCTATTTATGCTATTTTTTGCATGATTTACACCTACTGAATTAATTTGCCAAAATCTGGGGTTATTCCCCTTGTGACTTCCACACGTAGTTTAACTTACCACCGTGACATTCACTTATTTGGTACAGAGCGAAATACCTGTTGATAACGTGATATTCCTTGATCGATGATTATACCCAAATCTTATATTTTTAAGCAGACTGTATTTTGATTTAAGTGTCACAGAAACTCTACATCGGATTTTAACAGCACACACACACACACACACACACACACACACAGAGTGTGTGAGAGGAAATGAGACACAATATGTACTTCGTTTTTGTATTACTTTTGCAAAATTCTTGAAGTGAAATTGTGTGTTGAAGCAAATACCGAAAGAGCAATTCCGTGTATCTATTCCAGTAATCAATTACTGGGTTGTGGGATTCTTACTATTCCATTCCGCCAATAGGTTAATTAAGCCACCCATAAAACAAAAAAATAAACCCACTCTCAACAGAAAGCACGAATAGAATATTAACACCCCTCTACCTAACGACAGGTCACAATAATATGACACATAAAAAATGTACACACAGACATAACGGCAAGCGTAGAGAAATGAATGAGTATGTGTGTGTGTATTTATATAAGTGTAGGGGAGAGAGAGAAAATGAGATACAATAGTTTTATGCATATTCAAAAAGTTACTCCCGGATCCCAAATAATAGGGGTGGAATAAGCAGGGGAGCTGAAATAAACGCGGGTGGGGGTATCGGTAATTGTTTTAGGTTGACTAAAGTTGACTAGAATTTTAAAAACCAGAATTAGTCGTTTAGTTTACATAGTGTGACCCTAACCCGCCCTATTTATTTTATAAAATATGGGATTACTAGTAATGTACATTTTTTGTTATATATAATGTATTTTTTTTTTATTTTTAAAGAAAATTGTCACAGGAATGCTACCAATTAAAATAAAGTTTCGCCGGTGTAGAATAGCAAAATTTATTAGGCGGGGATGGGGGTGGTGGTGGTGATTATTTGCGACCCGAGAGTAAGTAAAGATATGTGGATGCTATTTGGAGTTCACCAGAACACACAACTACACAACAGAAACCTGTGAGAGAAGCAATATATGAAAGGCATACACATGCAAAAAACACGAACCGACAAATTGACGCGCGCGTTCACACACACACACACACACACACACACACACACACACACACACACACACACACACACATTTATGTGTATATATTGAAGTTACGCAAATATTTAACGTTCACTCCAAGATGTTGGGAAATGTCAGCATTGGATAATTAAAATAGTTTTTCTCGTATAAGTGAAGTGGAGGTGCATGGCCTTGCAGTAAGTGTGTTGGACGTACGATCATAATATCGTTGGTTCGATTCCTGGACTGGTTTGTGTGTTGTGTTCTTGAGCAAAACACTTCATTTTACGTTGCTCCAGTGTACTTAGCTGAAAATGACTACCAGCAACGTTAGCTGGGGGTTTGACCTTGCGATGGATTGGTGTCCTGTCCAGTGGGGAGACTTCTACTCTCAGTCCCTTAACACGACGCATACCGAGGTAAGCACCAGCCTGATGAGCCTCCGGGCTCGAGACAGACTTTAGACTTTTTAGTATGTAATCTAGAAGTTAACATTCTAATTAGGCTTCCATATATGTTTTCACATCTAAGTTGAGAAATATGCACTTTAGCTAAAAGCATTGTTTCCATTTCATATAAAACAACAGTATATGGTTTTGATGTTTCTTGTGTAGTCATGTGTCATGTTACACATCACACATTACCCTCTGTTATTATGCTACGATATGTCAGCCACACTACACCACTATACTAACACGCGCTTCCCGATTGATCAGCTCAAGATTCAAACTTAATCGATAGGGCCATGTATAATCATGTCTGCTACCCCAACATATTCAGCCTGCCTACGAAACTTAAGTACCTGTATATGTCACTGTTGTAACTAATTATATATATACACAGTCACACACACACACACACACACACACATATATATATACACACATTATGTACATCATGCAAAAGCCTTCGTGACAACGTAAATGCGAACACAACACGGTTTTTTCAATCGAGTGTGTTTTCTTTTTGGTTTAAAATATGATAAAAGCAAATTCATGTCATCATATCGCTCTAGGAAAAGAAATTTATACTTCAAAGATTTTTTTAAAATCCCTTCTATTGAGTTACAGTTTATCAGAAATATGTATAGCAAACACATTCAAGAGGTTCTCCAGCTTTTACAAGACGTTGATAGTCTTTTATTGTTAGCTGCCGATGTGAATTGACATTTGGGAATAGACATTTGGGAAAAAGAAACAAGCCACAGATATTTCTTCTCTCAACACAATATATTTTAATAAGATAGTAGAATGTTACGTTGTAATCAACATTTATATAACAGCTATTTCAAAAATCTATCCTGGTGTATTAAAAAGTTTGCTTACCAGCCTTGTGATTTTGAATTTGTTCTCTATTGTGGATCCTTTGTCCGGTGTATTCTACCATAACCTCGAATTAACAATGCTTCAAATAAACTGTACGCCAGTAAAGATGCTGCTGTCTGTTCGTCTTATGTAACTATGTTCATTTTCTCTTGACTCTATCCGTAGGTGTGAATAGGAAAAAGGAAAACGCTGCTAAATCGGGAAGAGAGCAGAAATTATATTATTTATTTATGTTCATACACCGAACAGAGGTGCTGCCCATATATATATATATATATATATAAATATATATATATATATATATATATATATATAAAGTCGTATAAGTGCCTAAAGAAAGGTCACAGATTTGATGACTCTTGAATTCTGGATATATGGTCACTATTTATTGAGCCATAAAACCTTGGGTAGCACCATTGTTCCGTGTATGAACATTAATAATAATAATAATAATAATAATAATAATAATAATAATAATAATAATAATGTTTTCTTTATTAACCACAAGGGTTCACATAAAGTAGACATTAATGACAGTACAGTACAGGACGGTACAAATGGGCCTTTCTGCGTGTAAAAAAACAGAGGTTGAAATAAAATAACAAAGAAAAATTCCCCAATAGGGGGGAGACTTCCAAGGGACATTTGTGGAGAAAGCCCATTAAAAGACCACAGTGGCCCTGACCACCAGGGCAAGTGCCCTCTCCCAGTTTTCCACCTTTAATTTACAGACACATACTCAGAGAAGGCCCATTCATTCGGGCCATACTTGCTTCTCTCACCCATCTTTCAACAAAATGCTGGGAAGAGAGCACTTCCCTCTCTACCCTGATTTTCCTTTTCAAATGAAATTTGAAAAAGTTAATCAGGGCATCACCGAAGAGGTAAGTGCTCGTCTTCAGCCCTTTCAAACGTGTCCACCATACTATCTCTTTCGCCATGGCCACCAGACAGATAAAAACTGCTTGCCCTTCCAGGCTAAAGGAAGGGGGCGGGGCAATCCTCACGATGGACTCAGCTGATAGCTGGATCGGTCCTACACGTGACAGCAGGTGTTCGACATAAACCCACAAGTGAGCAATGCTCGGACACTGGACGAGTGCGTGCAGGACGGTTTCGTCGCCCTGCGCGCATCTCGGACATGCCCGGCTGACGGCACCTCCATGCCTGTAGAGTTTATCCCGAACTAGCAAAGCTCCTCGGTAGCACTGCCAGGCCAGGGATTTCTGGAAGATGTCCATAGGCCCCGGCCCGAAAGTCCTTCCGAAGAGATTGGCTAGTTGATTTTCGTCGACGCCTAGAGTTTCTCCAAGTACGTCGTCGCTCTTCCCCTCCACTAATCCCCTATAGAACGCCAAGGTGGAGTTTCCACCGATCACATTGCCCGATTGGTCGAGGGCTGTGAGCGCCTGAAGACATTCCAGTCTCCAAGCGCTCCCTCTCGGTCTTCGCTTGACCCAGGACTGCAGCTCCGTCAAGGAGACGAGCTGGGGAAAAACGTGTCTTGCAAACGGCGACCACACCTGATCACCGCCGAGGAAGAGGTGGAGATGTCGTAGCCTGAGCGCGTGTCTGCGCATCATCAGCCACAGCATGCCCAGCCCTCCACGTAGCGGGTGTTGACAGCAGATGGACCGCCTGACCATCGGAGCGAGTCCCTTCCACAAGAAGCGAAAGAGCAAACGCTCCAGCGCAGTCAGGCGGGGCTTAGGACAAGGTACGACGGTCAGGCGGTAGTAGATCACGGATGCGATGTACGCATTCGCCACCTCCGCTCGACCTTTCAGGGATAGCTTCCTCTCGGCCCATTTCTGGGTGAGAGAAGCCACCCTGCTCGTCACCTCGTCCCAGTTTTTGTCCGTCTGGAGGTCTGGACCGAACCAGACCCCTAGCAATTTAACCGGTCCGTCCGTCCAGCGCCCGACGACGCTGTTGGACGGCATGGACCTGCCTCTCCAGGTGCCGAGCTGCAGGCCCACTGACTTTTCCTGGTTGATCATTGCTCCTGTCACCGCTTCGTATTCTCTTAGTGTAGTGCCGATCGCCTCGATGTGTTTGGCGTTCGACACCACTACGGTGACATCGTCGGCATATGCTGACACGGATCTTCCGCATCCTAGTTCGCGCGGGACCCCCCTCAACGTCTCCAGTTTGTGCAGTAATGGCTCGAGAGTCAATACGTACAATAGGCACGAGAGGGGACATCCTTGGCGGACCGAGCGCATGATGTTCAACGGTTCCGAAAGGTGACCGTTCACTCTCACTACAGAGCAGATGTCGCTGTGCATGGCAGCGATCCAGCCTCTGAAGACGGGCCCAAAGCCAGCCGCCCTCAGGACTGCCGCTAGGTAACGATGGTCGACCCTATCGAAGGCTTTCGACTGATCTAAATTGATCAAAGACCCACCCGTGCCAGGTTCCCTAGCTACCCTCTCTACGATGTATCGCATGAGGTGGAGGTTGTCGTGGATGGATCTGTCGGGAATGGCGCATGTCTGTGCCTCTCCCACCAGACCACCAATGACAAGCGCCAACCTCTTTGCTAGCACCTTGGCCAAAATCTTGAACTCTGTGTTTAGCAGAGTTATGGGCCTAAAATTATCTATGTTACCCCCCTTGTTCGGATCCTTTCTCAGCAGCGCCACCGCTCCTCGGCTCACAGAGCTGGGAATTCTCCCGTTCTGTTGCCAGTTGCAGTAGACGTCCGCCAAGAGGCCTCCGAACAAGTTTGGCATTTGTACGTAAAGTTCATAGGGCAGACCATCCAAACCAGGCGATTCCCCCCTTGTGCAACTAGTCATTGCATCCCGTACTTCAGCGGTTGTTATCGGCTTTTCGCAACACTCCGCCTCAGTGGCCGAAAGCCGCGGCAGTCCGTCGAGGTAGACACTAAAGTCCATCCCTCGATCCGGCCCGCCACTGCCCCCGAACAGTTGAGCGAAGTGTCGCTGAAAAGCTTCACACATTTGCCCGGGATCGAGTAGCATGCGCCCGTCGTGGTCCACCAAAGACCGGATCGTGGCTTTGTTGCCACGACGCGCCTCCGCCACTCGGGCCCATTCAACGGCTTTCGTCCCCTCGTGTCTGAGAGCACGCACCCTAGCTCTGACAACGCAGCCTTTGTGCTTTGCATTGAAGAATTGGTCAAGGGCCAATTTCGCCGCAAGTACGTCGGTCGCGATGCCTTTGCTAAGCGCCTCATCTAATTTTCTAACTAATTCTCCCTCTGCTCTATTTTTCTCTATTGCTAAAGTCTTACTAAACCTAATGGACTCTATTCTAATTGCTCTTTTCAGAGCAAACCACCACTTGTTGTTGACGATGGCCCCCGTCAACGCCCGCTTAACTAGTTCGCTAATCCGGTCTCTGTAGGCCTTGTGCGCTGGTAAGGACGCGTTTAGCTTCCAGTAGCCGGGTCCTCGTCTATGAAGCCTATCTAAGTCAAGCACACAGATCACGAATTTGTGGTCCGTGTAGCTGACTATCTTGAATTATGGAAAGCCTATGCTAGACCTATCTATTTCCCTACAAAATACTCTATCTAGATATGATCTGGATGACCCTATGCGATTTGTCCAAGTCCACATTGGTACATTCGGGAAATCCATTCGGTACCTGTCAGACAGTTCAAAACGTCTGAGCAGGTTGGTGAGACTCTTGCACCCTCCTTCCCTATCCACTAATCCCACACAATCCCAGCGTGCATCTAAGATCCCGTTCCAGTCGCCCACTAACACTAAAGAGCGGGACGTTCCAAGAAAGGTCTCCAGACGCCGGAAGAAATCAGGCCGCCCTGCTCCTGTCGGGGCATAGACGGCCACTAACCTGAAAGCTTGCTCGTCTCCGCTGGTCACGTCCAGCACCACCAACTTACCTTCTGGGTCCAGGAAGATGGCCCGTATGGCAAGATCCAAACCTCTCCGAAAAAGCACAGCAACTCCTCCCCCCGATCCCGGACGGCTGGGAGATGCGTACACATCGTAGCCGCCGAAGATCGGTGCGAAAGCCTGTGCTTCGGAGATTCTGGTCTCGCTGATGGCCACTACATCTATGTTTAGTGACCTGAGGTCGTTGAGCAGGTGGCCCTGCTTCGATGACGACCCCAAGCCACGCGCATTTATGCTGCCTATTCTGAGTGAGGTCATGTTGGAAAGGAGGGGAAGGACGGCTTTTCCATCCTTTTTACTGCTTGTGGCCTCCTCAGGAAGGATGTCCTTATAAATCCTCCTGGAGAGTGCTTGTCGGAAGTCTCCGATGTCTTTGGGGAATTTTTGTTTTAGTGTCATGTACGTTTTCTGTGTGATGCGAGTGATTTGTATGTGTGGAGGTGGTGTGAATTTTGGGGTTGTTGTGTAGTCTTTTTCTGTGATGCTGGTGTTGTGTTGGCTGTAGTTTAATAATTGCTTGTTGTTCAAATTTAATGCTGTGTAGTGTGTATCGTTTTGGTTGTTTTGTCTTGTTTGCGTTTGTTGTGGGTTTGTTTCTGTTTCGCATTTTGGTGACTTTTGTGGTGTAGGTGATGGTGGTGTTGGAGTTAATGATGGTGATGGTGTTGGTGTTTGGGTTGATGGGGTTGGTGATGCTGGTGTGGATGGTGGCATATCTGTCCTAACTTTTTTGTTTCTTAGTTTATTTGTTTCCCTCTGTATTTTGTTTTTGGAGGGGGAAGGAAGAGAATTTTTTTCTTTTTTGGTTTCTTTTTTTTTTTCCGGATATCGTTTCCCACTCCTCGTCGTCGCAATCTGTCTCCAGTTGTGATAGGCCGGGGAGTGGAAAATCCTCCACAGCCGTTAGTTTTGGTTGTGGTGTGGTGGATGGTGTAGGCGCTGGTGCTAGTTCTGAAGCGTTGGGTGGTGGTGGTGTTGGTTTTGCTGGTGGTGGTAGTGGTGTTGGTTTTGCTACTGTTGCTGGGGTTGTTGCTGTTATAGTTGCTTCTGTTGTTGCTGCTACAGTTGTTGCTGCCATCTCTGCTACTGGTGGTGTTGATGGTTGTGTCACTGGGGTGGGTAGGAGAGGTGGCCTCAACCTTTTAGCCTGAGGGCAGAAAGCCCTTAGGTGGGTTCCTTCACCACAAACGACACACCTAGGTCTTCTGCCCTCGACAATTACCGTGAGGTGGCTGCCGTCAGTGAGGTCTATTACCTCTGGGATCTCCTCAATGCTTTTTTGGTCCGCTTGGATCAGGAGCTCCATCCCAGATCCGGACCAGTTTTCCTGCTTTTCTTTTGCTACTGCTATTATTTTCGTGTTGGCTTCGATGCCGGCGAGGACAGCCGCTATTAGCCAGGGAATTTCGATGGCCGGTGGAACGTGGGTCACCCTGATCTTTACGAGTCTCTGGCCACAATAGCTTGGGACGAGTGTGAGGTCGTCACTTTTTAATGGGGCCATGGAGTGTTCTCTAGCCTCCTCTGGTGTTTCAAAGAACACATCCACGGTTCCATACTTTTGCCCACGTCTGATGTGGGTTTTTCTTGCCCACACATGTCCCAAAGCTTTTTGGATTTGGGACTCGGATGCCCGTTCCACTCGGCGCGATTTTACATTTATTGTTCTATACGACACGGTGCACAGGCGCCGATGCTCCATTTTATTAGGTGGAGGGGGGGGGGTGAGGCTGACCCTGTACCCATCTTTCTTTACCATTTGTTTGGCATTTTCTAAATCTTCTTGAGTTACCGTGAACGCTTCGAATTGTTTTGCTACGATGGCGAAACTGAGGGTCGGTTTTATAATGTCATTGTTGTTGTTGTTGCTATCGTTAATATTAATTTTAGTTTCAGTTGTGGTGTTGGTGACGTCAGTCGTCTTTGGTGCGGAAGAGTCCATTTTGCTTGATTTCATTTCGACATCACGAGTTAATTTATTTTTTTCTTCTTTTGTTTCTGTTGTCGCGGTGGTGGTGGGGGTGGTGGTTGACGCGGTGGTGGTGGTGGTGGAGGCTTTAACACCTGCAGTCATTGGTAATGGCGGGAAATGAATGTCTGCCTGAGACAAATTTAAAATATTGTTACTGCTTATATTTTTTTTTGTGTTGGCAAACGTAGTAACATTTACAATGGTGGTGTCGGTGTGAGGTGTTATTTTGTGAGGAAGGCTTTCAGCTGCTTCGTGCAGAGGTGAAGTAGCCATTTTTTTTCAAAGAAATTTTTTGATAATAATAAAAGTTAAAATTTTGGGCACAAGGCCCAATCTTTTTGGGTGTCCTTTTCGGAAAACAATGTATGTGTGCTTATAAACAGTTAACAATAAAATTTTCCATAAATGGCAATTTTTAACAAACAGAAATAACAAACCTTTGCGGAGCTCACGATGATACGATTTACTACGTAGGTCGCCAATAATAATAATAATAATAATAATAATAATAATAATAATAATAATAATAATAATAATAATAATAGAGAACATCAAACGCCAAATAAACCTTCTCCGATCTGACATAGAAATTTTAAAAAACTATAAAGTAGGTGAACATGTTAAACAAACTAAACTTAGAAAATTGAAAAGAAAGTACAGTATACAATCAACAAGTGACATAGGCATGCTGATAGAAATAATCAAGCAAAAAGTGTCGGCCAAAGCTGCTCGTATAAGGCGCTTTGAAAAACGATCTAGATTCTATAAGGACAATAATATGTTCAAAACCAACCAAAGAAACTTCTACAGAAAAATTGGTAAGTCAACAATAACTGCTAAATCAATACCATCCAAGGAGGAAGTGCAAGAATTCTGGGAAAAGATCTGGGCCGAAGAAAAAGTACATAATATACATGCCCCATGGATAGACAGACAAATGAAAGATACAGCTCACCTTGAGGAACAAATATGGGAAAATATTACAGTTGAACAGTTGCGTTTGGCTCTAAGAAAAACCAGCAAATGGAAATCCCCAGGAAAAGACAAAATACAAATTTTTTGGATAAATGCCTTCACAGAGAAGATACCATCATGGCTAGTTAACGGCATTACATTCCTGCTTCCGAAGAATGATGAGACAAACAATCCCAAAAATTACAGACCGATAACTTGCTTGACCACAATGTATAACATTTTAACATCAGTCCTAACTGAATATACATATGACCACCTGATAACAAATGACCTATTTCCCATTGAGCAGAAAGGGTGTAAACGAGGCTCATATGGCTGTAAGGATCAGCTTTTGGTTAACAAAATGATACTGGAAGATTGTCATAATAGACACAAAAATCTATCAATTGCTTGGATAGATTATAAAAAAGCATTCGATAGTTTGCCACACAGTTGGATTGAAAAATGTTTAGAGATTTTCAAAATATCCCCCGTTGTCAGGAGGTTTTTGTCATTCAGTATGAAGACATGGAAAACGACACTCCTTTTGAATAGTGAAACAAAATCACTGGAAGCTGGAGAAGTTAATATTAATTGTGGAATTTTTCAGGGTGACTCTTTATCACCGCTTTTATTCTGCATCGCACTTATACCATTAAGTAAAATGCTCAATGAAACAAAACATGGATATAAAGTCTATGACAAAACCATTAATCACTTGTTCTACATGGATGACCTGAAACTATTTGCAAAAAATGATGAACAATTGCAAGGGCTATTATCCACTGTGAAGCAGTTCAGTAATGACATTAAAATGGAGTTTGGACTAGATAAATGCGCCAAAGCAACGTTCACCAGAGGAAAGCTCCTGAAGAGTTCAGACATTAATCTTGATCGAGGGAATGTGATAAGAGAACTTGATCAAGAGGAAACTTACAAATATCTAAGTGTTTGTGAAGGAGACGTAATCAAGCACTCGACAATGAGGGAAAGGATAAGGAAGGAATGTTACCGCAGAGTAAGAGCAATCTTAAGAACGGAATTGAATGCAAGGAATAGGATCGATGCCATAAACGCGCTTGCCATACCAGTAGTAACCTACAGTTACAATGTCATCAACTGGTCAAGCACAGAGATCCGTAGGCTCGATACAAAAATTCGAAAATTCTTAACCATGCACAGAATGCATCACCCTAAGGCAGATACAGATAGAATATATCTCCTTAGGAAAGAAGGAGGACGTGGGTTAATCCAGTTAGACATTGCGTTGAAAACTGCAACAATTGGATTATCTACATATCTAAGGGAATCACATGATTGGATGATCAAACTCGTTTTGAAACACGAAAGCATCAAAAGATCATACTCCATTACAAAAGATGCACAAAGATACAGTAATGGACTACACATTTCAGAAGTCCCATTTACTGCTGAAATGGAAAACACAGAAAAAGCAAAGCAGTTAAAAGTAACTGCAAAGAAAGAACTGCTGCATAAACTGGCTAAGAAATGGCAAGAAAAGCCTCTGTATGGAAAATGCCCAGAACGAGCTAACAATCCTGATGTTGACAAAACTTTAACCCATCAGTGGTTGGTATCCTCTGGACTGAAATCGGAGACTGAAAGACTGATTATATCAGCACGAGATCAGTGTCTGCCAACAAAAAATTACCAAGCCAACATAATAAAAAATGGATGCAGCCCATTATGCCGTGTATGTAAAAAACAACCAGAGACCATTGACCATATAATTTCAATGTTCAGTCCTATAGCTCCAACCGAATACCTAAACAGGCATGACAGAGCTGCACAATACATACATTGGATAATGTGTAAGCATTTTGACCTGCCCCATCAAAAGAATTGGTGGGAGCATCAACCACCTCCCATACTTGAAAAAGATCACATCTCAATCTTGTGGAACTTTAGCATCCAAACAGACCGAAACATAGATGCAAATGACCTGATATAATATTGAAGGACTTTAAAAAGAGGGTATGCCTGCTAATTGATATGTCCGTTCCAATAGACAAGAATGTATCTATAAAAACATTTGAAAAATTGAGCAAGTATAAGGACCTGGAGATAGAAATTGGAAAAATGTAGAAATTGAGAACTAAAACAATACCAGTGGTTGTAGGCGCTCTAGGACTGATACCTATTACTTATCGCAAATCCCCGGAAACCCGCGTATAGGAGAAATACAAAAGATAGTACTAATGGGAACTGCCCATATACTAAGGAAGATTCTGTCAATATAAGTACATCACAAGTCTAAACACTAAAGTTGCATGTGTGAGTATGTAGGTTCTTTCTTGAACATGGCGGACCTTGTTGTCTCTTGAGGTCACTGGTTGTGACTTGGTGATAACTCGTATGAACATAAAGCAAGATAAATGCAGCTGTAATAATAATAATAAAAATAATAATAATGATTTCATTTATTAGCCACAAGGGCCGACATGTAGGGGACAATACAAAGACAGGGACAGTGGGGGTTTACAATAAGGTCGAGTAAAAGTGCACAATGGCAAGACTAATTTAACAATGAACCAATCCTGAACCACCCTGCGCTTCTAGAGCACCCAGGGAGAGCACCCCTCTGCTCAAGTTAGCTAGCCTATAGGCGCATGGTCAGAGTAGGCCCATTCACACGAGCCATTCTCGCCACATTCACCCACCTTTTAGCAAATGTACTGGGGGGGGGGAGCATTTGTCTCTCCACCCTCACCTTCCTTTCCAGGTGAAACTTGAAGAAGTTGATGAGGGATTGGCCGAAGCGAAAAGTGTCTGTCTTTAGTCCTTTCAACCTGGTCCACCATATAATCACTTTCGCAACTGCCACCAGACAGAGGAAAATTTCCTGCTCTTCCTGACCTAAGGAAGGCGGTGGATCGATCTTCACTATGGACTCGGCCGATAGCCGGATTAGTACCACACGCGACAGTAGCTGTTCGACATAACTCCACAAGTGAGTAATGCACGGACATTGGACAAGAGCGTGAAGAACGGTTTCGTCGTTCTGTGCGCATCTTGGGCAGTCCGTCTGACAGCACTTCCGTGCCTGTAGAGTTTATCCCGAACCAGCAGTGCCCCCCGGTAGCACTGCCAAGCGAGGGATTTCTGGAAATTGTCCATCGTCCCCGGCTCAGAAGTCCTCCGGTACAGACTGGTCAGTTCGACTTCGTCGAGGCCCAAGGCTTCTGCATGTGCGTCATCGCACTTGCCCACCACTAATCCTCTATAGAACTCGAGAGTGGAAGTTCCACTGATCGCATTGCCCGCTTGGTAGAGGGCAGTGAGTGCCTGGCAACATTCCAGGTGCCAGTCACCCAGTCTCGGTCTCTTCTTGACCCAGGACTGCAGCTCAGTCAAAGAAATGAGCTGCGGAAAGGCCCGTCTGATAAACGGCGACCACACCTGTTCACCATTGAGGCAGAATATCTGGAGATGTCGCAGCCTCAACGCATGTCTGCGCATCATTAGCCACGGCATGCCCAGCCCTCCGCGTAGAGGGTGCTGGCAGCAGATGGACCGCCTCACCAACGGAACTTGTCCCCTCCACAAGAATTTGAAGAGGAGCCGTTCCAACTTGACGAGGCGCGGACGGGGGCAAGGCACGACGGTTAGGCAGTAATAAATGACGGACGCGATGTACGCATTCGCCACCTCCGCGCGACCTTTCAGTGATAGCTTCCTCCCAGCCCATTTTTGGGTGAGACTGGCTACTCTGCTCGTTACCTCGTCCCAATTCTTTTCCACCTGGAGGTCTGGCCCGAACCAAACCCCGAGCAACTTTACTGGTCCGTCCGTCCAGCGCCCCACGACGCTGTTGGACGGCATGGGCTTGCCTCTCCAGGTTCCGAGCTGCAAGCCCACCGACTTTTCCGGGTTAAGTTTGGCTCCTGTCAACCTTTCATATTCCTTCAATAAGGTGCCGACCACTTCGATTTCTGAGGTGTTCGACATCATCATGGTGATGTCGTCCGCATAAGCCGACACCGCCTTTCCACGTCCCGGTTCGAGCGGGGTGCCCTGCAACAGCTCCAGCTTCCGCAGTAAAAGCTCGAGAGTCAATACGTACAGAAGGGAAGAGAGAGGGCACCCCTGACGGACCGATTGGGAGCGCCGAAATGGTTCCGAGAGGTGGCCATTAACCTTGACCACCGAGCGTGTGCCGCTGTGCATTGCAACGATCCAGCTTCTAAAGACAGGGCCGAAGCCAGCTGCTCTGAGGACAAACTCCCGATGGTCCACCCTATCGAATGCTTTCGATTGATCTAAATTGATCAGTGCCCCACCGAAGCCATGTTTACACCCTACCCTCTCTATGATGTATCGCATGAGGTGGAGATTGTCGTGTATGGACCTGGCTGGGATTGCGCAAGTTTGCGCCTCCCCAACCAAATCCTCGACGACGAGCGCCAATCTCTTTGCTAACACCTTGGCCAAAATCTTAAACTCTGTGTTGAACAGAGTTATGGGCCTGAAGTTGTCTAATGTATGCCTCTTGTTCTCGTCTTTGCTTATCAGCGTCACTACTCCCCTGCTCACAGAACTGGGAATACTCCCATTCTGCTGCCAGTTGCAGTAGAGTGCTTCGAGGAGTTCGGAGAACAAGTCTAGCATATTTACGTAAAGCTCGTAGGGCAGGCCATCCAAACCGGTTGACTTGCGCCTCATGCAGCCGACAAGGTGGTCCTGAATTTCGGCTGAAGTAATCGGCCTTTCGCAGCGCTCAGCGTCGACCGTCGAGATGCGGGGCAAGCCGTCAAGGTAGGGACTGAAATCCGCTACTCTGTCTGACTCGCGACTCTCCCTGAACAACCGAGCAAAGTGCTGGCGAAAGACCTCACACATCCGCTTGGAATCGCTTATCTCGTGTCCGTTTCGGTCCGCCAAAGACCGAATTGTGGTTTTATTACCACGCTGCGCCTCCACCACGCGGGCCCATCGAACAGCTTTAGTTCCCTCGTTTCTCAGCGCACGCGCCTTAACTCTGACAATGCAACCTTCGTGTTTGGCATTGAAGAAATGGTCTAATGCTATTCTCGCCACTAGCACGTCAGTTGCGATGCCACTACAAATAGCCTCGTCTAACTTATCTACCAGCTCCCCCTCCTTTCTATTTTTCTCTAACGCTAGTTCGTTGCTGAACTCTATCGAAGTTACTCTAATCTCTCTTTTGAGCGCCACCCACCATCTGTTGTTTATGATCCCCCTGTCAACTTTTGCTTAACTCGAGATCCAGTCCTTTCCTAAACAGCACTTCCACCCCACCCCCATTCCCGGCCTGCTAACAGATGCGAAGATCTGATAGTCGTCGAAAATGGGGGCTAGTGCGCGCGTGTCAGAAATTCTGGTCTCGCTGACGGCAATCACATCCATTTTCAGCGACCTGAGGTCGTTGAGCAGGTGACCCTGATTCCAGGGTGACCCCAGGCCACGAACATTTAAACTTCCTACTCTTAATATGGCCATATTGGTAAGCTAAGAGAGAGAGGGAAGGTTTACTTACCTCCCGGGGTCTTGTGAAGGTCGGGTGGTTCGATCTCCATGGTTGGTGGGGTTTCTTTTGGGAACCCCTTTAAAAGTCTTGATGTGGGTTTCACATTCGGGGTTCCCACGTCTTGAGGAAAGCTCTCTCGAATTTCTTTGAAAGAATTGAGTGACATTCGGACCAGAAGCAAATCTTCTGGCACGCAAAATGTGCTCATTTCAAAAATCTCCCCTTCTGTTTGAATGTCCTCGCTTCGTGCTAAGAGGACCATCAGTTTATCGTTGACCCTTCTGACAAGCACGAAGTTTTAACATTTTGTTGGTGTGGTTTTATTTGTTTTCGTTCTGGTGACTGTGGTGGTGATGGTTTTGGTGGTGTTGTTTCGGGTATGTCTATGTTTGTTGTAGGTGTGGTGTCTGCAATTTCAGGTATTTGTGTCTTTATTTGTACTTGTGTTTGTTTAGGTTGTTTGCGTTTCGGGAATTGTGGAGGTGGTGTCGATGTTGCTGTTGGTGATGATGTTATTGGGGAAGTGTTTGCGTTAGTGGTGTCTGTATTTTTTGTTGTGTATGTTTTGTGTTTTATTGGGGCTTTTTTTTGTGAGTTTTCTCTGTTTTTTTGCACTTTTGGGTTTTCCTTCATCTTCGCTGCTGGAAGACAAAGGGTCTGTGTCTGTGAGTCTCTCTGTGTATGTGTGTGCGTTTATTGTTTTGTCTATGTGCATAATTGCGGGGGTAGGGGGAGTGGGAGAGCTTTCCTCGTTTTCTCCTTGGATTGGTTTTGGTGTTGGTGGTGATCCGGCTGTTTTTGATGTTGGTGTCCGTGTTTTTGTTGGTGTTGTTTTTGGTAGTGGTGGTGGTGCAGCTTTCCGTGTTGACACTGGCGTTGGCAACAAAGGAGGTTTGCGGCCCCCTGCATTTTTGCGCTGAGGGCAGAAGGCTTGAAGATGCGTTGCTTCCCCGCAGACGAAGCAGCGTGGCCTTCTTCCGTCAATGATTAGTTGGATTGTTGTTTCGTCCTGCAGGTGGGCAAAATCCGGGATGTTATTCATATCCTCCGTTTCATTTGGAGAAGAATCTCCAAATCCATTCCGGACCCGTCCTCTCTCTCTCTGTCCTTTTGATATCCAGGAGGGTAGTGTCTGTCCCCTCCTCGATTACGCATCCCAGTAGCCACCATATGTTCATTCCTGATGGGATGCTGGGAATGCGTACCTTTACTGTCCTTTTACCCATGTAGGACGGATGCATGATAATGCGTTCCGTTCTGCAGGGGGTCACCGAGTGCTTAATAGCGAGGGCCTCGATTTTGAACAGTACCGAGATGGTACCGAACTGTTTGCCTCTTGCTTTGTACTCTGTTACTTCAGATGTACTCCAAAGCAGCCTCGACCTCTGCTTGGCTCGCAAGTTCCACTTTTCGTGTCTGTACCGAAATACATCGAAAGAACACCGTCCTCCTTTGCATGGCCGCTATTGCCTCGTTCGGAATGGTCAGGTTTGCCCAGTACTTCTCCCGTTTAATTAGCCTCCACGCTTTGGCCAACTGTTCGTCTTTATCGCTAATATCAATATCAATATTCAATAAGCGCTTTGTTTTTGCTGCTGCTGCAGCAAATGTGATGTTTCTGATGCTCTTATTGTTGGTGTTGTCATTCTTGCTGTTGTTATTGGTGTTGTTGTTGTTGTTTTGTTTGTTGATGCTGTTTCCACCGCCATCCGTGTTTACATTGAAGCTGTCGGTGTTATTGTCGTTATTGCTCTGAGTTGTTGTTGTTGTGGTGGTGGTGGTGGTGGTGGCGGTGGTGGTGATGTCGTTTTCAGATGATACTGCTGCTATGCCAGAAGATTGTGATGGTAGCTTTTTAGTTTTGCCTTCACATTCAGTAGAGTGGATGACAGGCATGACTATAGCCGTCGTAGTCGTGGTGAAATCTACAGTGGCTGCCTTTAAACTTTTGACCTGAACGTTGTTTACCGTTTCAAGGTCGAACATTTCCATAATTTTTTTTGGTGTGGAAGCGATTTTTTTCGAAGTTTTTTTAAAATAAAACTGAATATTCGGGCTTAAAGCCCGAATATTGAGAGGTATCCCTCTCTTTAAATCAATATGTGTACCTTAAGTTTCGTTAACGACAAGAAAATACAAAAAATGACACTTTAAAACAGCTTAAAGTTACGAATCTTTCCCCCGCAGATTTGTACTGTCTTCACACATGTGCGGCCATATAATAATAATAATAATAATAATAATTGGAAATGGAGAGTGGAGTATGCCAGGCAAACGAGCCAGTGGGAAATGAAGATGAAGAGGTTGAGAGAACGGAGGAACCATCAGAAGCAGACAATGATCTGAATGCTGAAATAAATAATACCTGGAACAAAGATACGGCCATTGAGGAGATGAATGCGGACGGGCTAGGACAAGATTTGGTTGATATCCTAAACTTAGTGGTAGATGAATTAAACAATGATAGTGGGAAACCTATGAACCTAAGATTTGTAGACAGGAAAAAGTTAAAAGAAACAACAGCTAAGGTAAACAAAGTCATCCCATACCTTGAGGTGAGCAGCCTTCACCATGCAACAATATCCTCAAAGCAACAGCAAATGCGGTGAGGAAATTACTTGGTATAAAAGCGAGAGGAAACAACAAACAAGAAAGATCAGAGCCTTGGTGGAAGAAACGACTGAGTGGTCAAATCAGGGAAATGAGAAATGACATTGGAAAGCTTGAGTCCCTACTGAATGGGACACTAAAAAACATAGACACTAAAAATAGACTGGAAATAAAGTACAAAACTAGGAGGAAAAAGCTAAATATTATCATAGAAGTGAAGCAACGCATTGTAGCAAATAGTGCAAAAATTAGGCGATACGAGAGCAGAGTCAGTCAGTATAGACAGAACCGCATGTTTGACAACAACCAGAAGATGCTGTTTGGACAGCTTGAGGGGAAAGAAAGAGGCAACGACTTGATCCCTGAGGTGGAACAAACTAAAACATTCTGGAGAGGAATATGGGAGCAGGATGTTAAACATAATGACCAGGCAGTGTGGATTGAGACAGTACAGAAGGAGATTAGTGAACAGGCACACCAACAATCTGACTTGAGTATCATAGTTGAAACTCTTAAGGGGCAGGCCAAAAAACTTACCAACTGGAAATCACTAGGCCCAGATGGTGTAAAAATATAACATCCCTCCACCCGAAACTGACAACCATGTTCAATGACTGCTTGATGTCAGGTGAGGTACCAGAGTGGTTGACAAAAGGTACCACAGTTCTGGTAATGAAGGACCGAATCAAGCGTAATGATGTTACATACTATAGACCTAGCACATGTCTGTCCGTAATGTGGAAACTGTTGACAAGCATTATGTCTGAGGCAAGCGGTGGATTGGCAGTATCGGTAGAGGGTCGGACGCCATGCTTTCCAGCATAGTTACGTCCCTTTACGATCTGAGTTCAAATCCCGCCGAGGTTGACTTTGCCTTTCATCCTTACGGGGTCGATAAAATAAAGTACCAGTAATGCACTGGGTAATTACTGGCCTTGTGCCTACAGTAGAAACAATTATGTCTGAGGAAATCTACCATCACCTCCACACAAACAAATTGTTACCGGACGAACAGAAAGGATGCCAAAAGAAGTCCCGTGGTACAAAGGACCAGTTACTTATTGATAAGATGGTAATGAGGAATTGCAAGAGGAGACACACTGGTCTTGCCATGGGATGGATAGACTACAAAAAGGCATTTGACATGGTGCCTCATTCTTGGATCACCAAAAGCTTAGAGATCTTCAAGGTGGCAGATAACATCAGACAGTTGTTGGGCAAAGGTATGAAGTCCTGGGAAACAGAGTTACCATCAGCTGCAGAATCCTTGGGAGGCGTGAAGATCAAGAGAGGTATCTTCCAGGGAGATAGTCTGTCCCCTCTGTTGTTTGTCCTTGCCCTGATACCCCTGACCATTATACTGCGAAAAGTGAGAGCAGGATACAAGTTGGGAAAGGGAGAGCTTACCATCAATCACCTCCTCTTCATGGACGATCTTAAGCTCTTCGGAAAGTGTGAGAAGGAGTTGCATGTGCTTGTTGACACTGTCCGTATTTTCAGCAATGATATATGTAGGCAATTTGGTATTAGTAAGTGTGGAGTCCTTGTGATGAAGAGGGGTGAATTGAGCAGAAGCAACGGAATCCAGGTACCAACAGGTGAGATGATAAATGAAATTGACACTGAAGAAGGATGCAAGTATTTGGGTGTTCTGGAGGCTGATGACATCAGGAACAAAAAAATGAAGGAATTGATAAGAACTAAATACATTCGGAGAGTAAGGAGCGTATTAAAGTCACATCTGAACAGTAGGAATGCCATAAGTGCAGTAAATTCCCGAGCTGTGTCTATTATTAGGTACAGTGCGGGAATTCTGAGATGGAATGTTGCTGAACAAAAAGAAATGGATAGGAAGACTAGGAAGCTATTGACTATCTACAACATGTTCCACAAGAGGAGTGATGTCGATAGACTCTACTTAAGGAGATCTGAAGGTGGAAGAGGTCTTATCAGCATAGAGGACTGTGTTCAGATGGAGAAAAACAACCTACACAAATAGGTGACTGATAGTAAGGAGCCAATGCTCAAAATTGTACTGAAGGAGAGGACAATAGACCAGGGGATGTCCAAGGAGGAGATAACAACAAGGAGAAAGAGCAGCCTTCAGGAAAAATCCTCTCATAGTACCTTCTTTGAGAAAACTGAATTCAGAGATCTACAGACATGGAACTGGTTGAAAAGAGGAGACCTTAAAAAGGCGACAGAAGGAATGTTAATGGCTGCGCAAGAGCAGGCCCTCAAAACGAAGTGGTTGAAACACCATATTTACAAGGAGGAGGCTAGACCACTGTGCAGGATCTGTGGAGAGAGAGAGGAGACTGTGGCTCACATTGTATCCGAGTGTAAACACCTAGCCCAGACTCACTATAAAGGCTGGAGACATGATGTGATGGGCAGCGTGATCCACTGGCACCTATGCAAAGTAAACAATTTACCACACTCTGAGAAGTGGTATGAGCATAAGCCAGAGTCGGTGATAGAAAACGATCAGGTGAAGGTGCTGTGTGATTTTAGGATACAGACGGACAAAAAACTGGAACACAATACACCTGACCTGGTGGTTTTGGACAAAGAAAAAAGATCGTGCCTGATTGTGGATGTGGCCTGCCCATTCGACACGAGAGTGCAAGAGAAGAAGAGGGAGAAAATTAACCGATACCAGGACTTAGAGTGGGAGGTAAAAAGGATTTGGAACTGCCATGAAGTCAAAGTGGTCCCGATTGTCATAGGCGCACTAGGTACTATCTCAAAAAGTTTCCAGGGATGGTTAAAGAAAATTGGCCCCTTCACGCTTTTTGGAACACTTCAAAAGACATGCTTGCTGGGACCAGCAAGAACCCTCCGATACGTCCTGAATATCTGAGGCTTGATATTCATTTCAACAAACTTTCCAGTTAACTAACATCAATGACCGAGACTCAAAGAATATTAATAATAATAATAATAATAATAATAATAATAATAATAATAATAATAATAATAATAATAATAATAATAATAATAATTGCAAAGAGTGCAAAAATCAGGCGATACGAGAACAGAGTCAGTCAGTATAAACAGAACCGCATGTTCGACAACAACCAGAAGATGCTGTTTGGACAGCTTGAGGGGAAAGAAAGAGGCAACGACTTGATCCCTGGGGCGGAGCAAACTAAAACATTCTGGAGAGGAATATGGGAGCAGGATGTTAGACACAATGCCCAGGCAGGGTGGATTGAGACAGTACAGAGGGAGATCGGTGAGCAGGCACAACAACAAACTGATTTGAGTATCACAGTTGAAACTTTTAAGGGGCAGGCAAAAAAACTAACCAACTGGAAATCACCAGGCCCAGATGGTGTGCAGGGGTATTGGATTAAACATTTAACATCCCTCCACCCGAAGCTGACGGCCATGTTCAATGACTGCTTGGTGTCGGGTGAGGTGCCAGAGTGGTTGACAAAAGGTACCACAGTTCTGATAATGAAAGACCGAATCAAGGGTAATGATGTTACCAACTATAGACCTATCACATGTCTGTCCGTAATGTGGAAACTGTTGACGAGCATTGTGTCTGAGGAAATCTACCATCACCTCCACACAAACAACTTGTTACCGAACGAACAGAAAGGATGCCGAAAGAAGTCACGTGGTACAAAGGACCAGTTACTTATTGATAAGATGGTAATGGGGAATTGCAGGAGGAGACACACTGATCTTGCCATGGGATGGATAGACTACAGAAAGGCATTTGACATGGTGCCTCATTCCTGGATCACCAAAAGCCTGGAGATCTTCAGGGTGGCAGATAACATCAGACAGTTGCTAGACAGGAGTATGGGGTCCTGGGAGACAGAGTTGACATCAACTGGAGTATCCTTGGGAAGCGTGAAGATCAAGAGAGGTATCTTCCAGGGAGATAGCCTGTCCCCTCTGTTGTTTGTCCTTGCCCTGATGCCCTTGACCATTATGCTGCGAAAAGTGAGAGCAGGATACAAGTTGGGAAGGGGAGAGCTTACCATCAATCACCTCCTCTTCATGGACGATCTTAAGCTCTTCGGGAAAAGTGAGAAGGAGTTGGATGTGCTTGTTGACACTGTCCGTATTTTCAGCAGTGATATATGTATGCAGTTTGGTATTGGTAAATGTGGAGTCATTGTGATGAAGAGGGGTAGGTTGAGCAGAAGTAACGGGATCCAGATACCAACAGGTGAGATGATAAAGGAAATTGACTCTGAGGAAGGATACAAGTATTTGGGCGTTCTGGAGGCTGATGGCATAAAGAACAAAAAAATGAAGGAATTGTTAAGAACTGAATACATTCGAAGAGTAAGGAGCGTATTGAAGTCACATCTGAACAGCAGAAATGCCATAAGCGCAGTAAATTCCCGAGCTGTGTCTATTATTAGGTACAGTGCGGGAATTCTGAGATGGAATGTTGCTGAACAAAAGGAAATGGATAGGAAGACTAGGAAGCTATTGAATATCTACATGTTCCACAAGAGGAGTGATGTCGATAGACTCTACCTAAGGAGATCTGAGGGTGGAAGAGGTCTTATCAGCATAGAGGACTGTGTTCAGATGGAGAAAAACAACCTACACAAATAGGTGACTGATAGTAAGGAGCCAATGCTCAAAATTGTACTGAAGGAGAGGACAATAGACCAGGGGATGTCCAAGGAGGAGATAACAACAAGGAGAAAGAGCAGCCTTAAGGGAAAATCCCTTCATAGTACCTTCTTTGAGAAAACTGAATTCAGAGATCTACAGACATGGAACTGGTTGAAAAGAGGAGACCTTAAAAAGGCGACAGAAGGAATGTTAATGGCTGCGCAAGAGCAGGCCCTCAAAACGAAGTGGTTGAAACACCATATTTACAAGGAGGAGGCTAGACCACTGTGCAGGATCTGTGGAGAGAGAGAGGAGACTGTGGCTCACATTGTATCCGAGTGTAAACACCTAGCCCAGACACACTATAAAGGCTGGAGACATGATGTGATGGGCAGCGTGATCCACTGGCACCTATGCAAAGTAAACAATTTACCACACTCTGAGAAGTGGTATGAGCATAAGCCAGAGTCGGTGATAGAAAACGATCAGGTGAAGGTGCTGTGTGATTTTAGGATACAGACGGACAAAAAACTGGAACACAATACACCTGACCTGGTGGTTTTGGACAAAGAAAAAAGATCGTGCCTGATTGTGGATGTGGCCTGCCCATTCGACACGAGAGTGCAAGAGAAGAAGAGGGAGAAAATTAACCGATACCAGGACTTAGAGTGGGAGGTAAAAAGGATTTGGAACTGCCATGAAGTCAAAGTGGTCCCGATTGTCATAGGCGCACTAGGTACTATCTCAAAAAGTTTCCAGGGATGGTTAAAGAAAATTGGCCCCTTCACGCTTTTTGGAACACTTCAAAAGACATGCTTGCTGGGACCAGCAAGAACCCTCCGATACGTCCTGAATATCTGAGGCTTGATATTCATTTCAACAAACTTTCCAGTTAACTAACATCAATGACCGAGACTCAAAGAATATTAATAATAATAATAATAATAATAATAATAATAATAATAATAATAATAATAATAATAATAATAATAATAATAATAATAATTGCAAAGAGTGCAAAAATCAGGCGATACGAGAACAGAGTCAGTCAGTATAAACAGAACCGCATGTTCGACAACAACCAGAAGATGCTGTTTGGACAGCTTGAGGGGAAAGAAAGAGGCAACGACTTGATCCCTGGGGCGGAGCAAACTAAAACATTCTGGAGAGGAATATGGGAGCAGGATGTTAGACACAATGCCCAGGCAGGGTGGATTGAGACAGTACAGAGGGAGATCGGTGAGCAGGCACAACAACAAACTGATTTGAGTATCACAGTTGAAACTTTTAAGGGGCAGGCAAAAAAACTAACCAACTGGAAATCACCAGGCCCAGATGGTGTGCAGGGGTATTGGATTAAACATTTAACATCCCTCCACCCGAAGCTGACGGCCATGTTCAATGACTGCTTGGTGTCGGGTGAGGTGCCAGAGTGGTTGACAAAAGGTACCACAGTTCTGATAATGAAAGACCGAATCAAGGGTAATGATGTTACCAACTATAGACCTATCACATGTCTGTCCGTAATGTGGAAACTGTTGACGAGCATTGTGTCTGAGGAAATCTACCATCACCTCCACACAAACAACTTGTTACCGAACGAACAGAAAGGATGCCGAAAGAAGTCACGTGGTACAAAGGACCAGTTACTTATTGATAAGATGGTAATGGGGAATTGCAGGAGGAGACACACTGATCTTGCCATGGGATGGATAGACTACAGAAAGGCATTTGACATGGTGCCTCATTCCTGGATCACCAAAAGCCTGGAGATCTTCAGGGTGGCAGATAACATCAGACAGTTGCTAGACAGGAGTATGGGGTCCTGGGAGACAGAGTTGACATCAACTGGAGTATCCTTGGGAAGCGTGAAGATCAAGAGAGGTATCTTCCAGGGAGATAGCCTGTCCCCTCTGTTGTTTGTCCTTGCCCTGATGCCCTTGACCATTATGCTGCGAAAAGTGAGAGCAGGATACAAGTTGGGAAGGGGAGAGCTTACCATCAATCACCTCCTCTTCATGGACGATCTTAAGCTCTTCGGGAAAAGTGAGAAGGAGTTGGATGTGCTTGTTGACACTGTCCGTATTTTCAGCAGTGATATATGTATGCAGTTTGGTATTGGTAAATGTGGAGTCATTGTGATGAAGAGGGGTAGGTTGAGCAGAAGTAACGGGATCCAGATACCAACAGGTGAGATGATAAAGGAAATTGACTCTGAGGAAGGATACAAGTATTTGGGCGTTCTGGAGGCTGATGGCATAAAGAACAAAAAAATGAAGGAATTGTTAAGAACTGAATACATTCGAAGAGTAAGGAGCGTATTGAAGTCACATCTGAACAGCAGAAATGCCATAAGCGCAGTAAATTCCCGAGCTGTGTCTATTATTAGGTACAGTGCGGGAATTCTGAGATGGAATGTTGCTGAACAAAAGGAAATGGATAGGAAGACTAGGAAGCTATTGAATATCTACAACATGTTCCACAAGAGGAGTGATGTCGATAGACTCTACCTAAGGAGATCTGAGGGTGGAAGAGGTCTTATCAGCATAGAGGACTGTGTTCAGATGGAGAAAAACAACCTACACAAATAGGTGACTGATAGTAAGGAGCCAATGCTCAAAATTGTACTGAAGGAGAGGACAATAGACCAGGGGATGTCCAAGGAGGAGATAACAACAAGGAGAAAGAGCAGCCTTAAGGGAAAATCCCTTCATAGTACCTTCTTTGAGAAAACTGAATTCAGAGATCTACAGACATGGAACTGGTTGAAAAGAGGAGACCTTAAAAAGGCGACAGAAGGAATGTTAATGGCTGCGCAAGAGCAGGCCCTCAAAACGAAGTGGTTGAAACACCATATTTACAAGGAGGAGGCTAGACCACTGTGCAGGATCTGTGGAGAGAGAGAGGAGACTGTGGCTCACATTGTATCCGAGTGTAAACACCTAGCCCAGACACACTATAAAGGCTGGAGACATGATGTGATGGGCAGCGTGATCCACTGGCACCTATGCAAAGTAAACAATTTACCACACTCTGAGAAGTGGTATGAGCATAAGCCAGAGTCGGTGATAGAAAACGATCAGGTGAAGGTGCTGTGTGATTTTAGGATACAGACGGACAAAAAACTGGAACACAATACACCTGACCTGGTGGTTTTGGACAAAGAAAAAAGATCGTGCCTGATTGTGGATGTGGCCTGCCCATTCGACACGAGAGTGCAAGAGAAGAAGAGGGAGAAAATTAACCGATACCAGGACTTAGAGTGGGAGGTAAAAAGGATTTGGAACTGCCATGAAGTCAAAGTGGTCCCGATTGTCATAGGCGCACTAGGTACTATCTCAAAAAGTTTCCAGGGATGGTTAAAGAAAATTGGCCCCTTCACGCTTTTTGGAACACTTCAAAAGACATGCTTGCTGGGACCAGCAAGAACCCTCCGATACGTCCTGAATATCTGAGGCTTGATATTCATTTCAACAAACTTTCCAGTTAACTAACATCAATGACCGAGACTCAAAGAATATTAATAATAATAATAATAATAATAATAATAATAATAATAATAATAATAATAATGAACCTAAGATTTGTAGACAGGAAAAAGTTAAAAGAAACAACAGCTAAGGTAAACAAAGTCATCCCATACCTTGAGGCGAGGAGCCTTCACCAGTGCAACAATATCCTTAAAGCAACAGCAAATACGGTGAGGAAACTACTTGGTATAAAAGCGAGAGGAAACAACAGACAAGAAAGAGCAGAGCCGTGGTGGAAGAAGCGACTGAGTGGGCAAATCGGGGAAATGAGAAATGACATAGGAAAGCTTGAGTCACTACTGAATGGGACACTAAAAAACATAGGCACTAAAAATAGACTGGAAATAAAATACAAAACTAGGAGTAAAAAGCTAAATATTATCATAGAGGAACTGAAGCAACGCATTGTAGCAAAGAGTGCAAAAATCAGGCGATACGAGAACAGAGTCAGTCAGTATAAACAGAATCGCATGTTCGACAACAACCAGAAGATGCTGTTTGGACAGCTTGAGGGGAAAGAAAGAGGCAACGACTTGATCCCTGGGGCGGAGCAAACTAAAACATTCTGGAGAGGAATATGGGAGCAGGATGTTAGACACAATGCCCAGGCAGGGTGGATTGAGACAGTACAGAGGGAGATCGGTGAGCAGGCACAACAACAAACTGAGTTGAGTATCACAGTTGAAACTCTTAAGGGGCAGGCCAAAAAACTAACCAACTGGAAATCACCAGGCCCAGATGGTGTGCAGGGGTATTGGATTAAACATTTAACATCCCTCCACCCGAAGCTGACGGCCATGTTCAATGACTGCTTGGTGTCGGGTGAGGTGCCAGAGTGGTTGACAAAAGGTACCACAGTTCTGATAATGAAAGACCGAATCAAGGGTAATGATGTTACCAACTATAGACCTATCACATGTCTGTCCGTAATGTGGAAACTGTTGACGAGCATTGTGTCTGAGGAAATCTACCATCACCTCCACACAAACAACTTGTTACCGGACGAACAGAAAGGATGCCGAAAGAAGTCACGTGGTGCAAAGGACCAGTTGCTTATTGATAAGATGGTAATGGGGAATTGCAGGAGGAGACACACTGATCTTGCCATGGGATGGATAGACTACAGAAAGGCATTTGACATGGTGCCCCATTCCTGGATCACCAAAAGCCTGGAGATCTTCAAGGTGGCAGATAACATCAGACAGTTGCTAGGCAGGAGTATGGGGTCCTGGGAGACAGAGTTGACATCAACTGGAGTATCCTTGGGAAGCGTGAAGATCAAGAGAGGTATCTTCCAGGGAGATAGCCTGTCCCCTCTGTTGTTTGTCCTTGCCCTGATGCCCTTGACCATTATGCTGCGAAAAGTGAGAGCAGGATACAAGTTGGGAAGGGGAGAGCTTACCATCAATCACCTCCTCTTCATGGACGATCTTAAGCTCTTCGGGAAAAGTGAGAAGGAGTTGGATGTGCTTGTTGACACTCTCCGTATTTTCAGCAGTGATATATGTATGCAGTTTGGTATTGGTAAATGTGGAGTCATTGTGATGAAGAGGGGTAGGTTGAGCAGAAGTAACGGGATCCAGATACCAACAGGTGAGATGATAAAGGAAATTGACTCTGAGGAAGGATACAAGTATTTGGGCGTTCTGGAGGCTGATGGCATAAAGAACAAAAAAATGAAGGAATTGTTAAGAACTGAATACATTCGGAGAGTAAGGAGCGTATTGAAGTCACATCTGAACAGCAGAAATGCCATAAGCGCAGTAAATTCCCGAGCTGTGTCTATTATTAGGTACAGTGCGGGAATTCTGAGATGGAATGTTGCTGAACAAAAAGAAATGGATAGGAAGACTAGGAAGCTATTGACTATCTACAACATGTTCCACAAGAGGAGTGATGTCGATAGACTCTACCTAAGGAGATCTGAGGGTGGAAGAGGTCTTATCAGCATAGAGGACTGTGTTCAGATGGAGAAAAACAACCTATACAAATACGTGACCTATAGTAAGGAGCCAATGCTCAGAACTGTACTGAAGGAGGGGACAGTAGGCCAGGGGATGTCCAAGGAGGAAATAACATCAAGGAGGAAGAGCAGCCTTAAGGGAAAATCCCTTCATAGTACCTTCTTTGAGAAAACTGAATTTAGAGATCCACAGACATGGAACTGGTTGAGAAGAGGAGACCTCAAAAAGGCTACAGAAGGAATGCTAATGGCTGCGCAGGAGCAGGCCCTCAAAACGAAGTGGTTGAAGCATCACATTTACAAGGAGGAGGCTAGCCCACTGTGCAGGATCTGTGGAGAGAGAGAGGAGACTGTGGCTCACATTGTGTCCGAGTGTAAACACCTAGCCCAGACCCACTATAAGGGCTGGAGACACGATGTGATGGGCAGGGTGATCCACTGGCACCTGTGCAAAGTAAACAATTTACCACATTCTGAGAAATGGTATGAGCATAGGCCAGAGGCGGTGATGGAGAACAATCAGGTGAAGGTGCTGTGGGATTTTAGGATACAGACGGACAAAAAACTGGAACACAATAGACCTGACCTGGTGGTTGTGGACAAAGAAAAAAGATCGTGTCTGATTGTGGATGTGGCCTGCCCGTTCGACACGAGAGTGCAAGAGAAGGAGAGGGAGAAAATTAACCGATACCAGGACCTAAAGTGGGAGGTGAAAAGGATCTGGAACTGCCATGAAGTCAAAGTGATCCCGATTGTCATAGGCGCACTGGGGACTATCTCCAAAAGTTTCCAGGGATGGTTAAAGAAAATCGGCCCCTTCACGCTTTTTGGAACGCTTCAAAAGGCATGCTTGCTTGGAACAGCAAGAACCCTCCGATACGTCCTGAATATCTGAGGCTGCAGGTAGTGGCTTGATATTCAATCCAATGGACTTTCCAGTTAACCAACATCAATGACTGAGATTCAAGGAATAACAACAATAATAATAATAATAATAATAATTACAAAGAGTGCAAAAATCAGGCGATACGAGAACAGAGTCAGTCAGTATAAACAGAACCGCATGTTCGACAACAACCAGAAGATGCTGTTTGGACAGCTTGAGGGGAAAGAAAGAGGCAACGACTTGATCCCTGGGGCGGAGCAAACTAAAACATTCTGGAGAGGAATATGGGAGCAGGATGTTAGACACAATGCCCAGGCAGGGTGGATTGAGACAGTACAGAGGGAGATCGGTGAGCAGGCACAACAACAAACTGATTTGAGTATCACAGTTGAAACTTTTAAGGGGCAGGCAAAAAAACTAACCAACTGGAAATCACCAGGCCCAGATGGTGTGCAGGGGTATTGGATTAAACATTTAACATCCCTCCACCCGAAGCTGACGGCCATGTTCAATTACTGCTTGGTGTCGGGTGAGGTGCCAGAGTGGTTGACAAAAGGTACCACAGTTCTGATAATGAAAGACCGAATCAAGGGTAATGATGTTACCAACTATAGACCTATCACATGTCTGTCCGTAATGTGGAAACTGTTGACGAGCATTGTGTCTGAGGAAATCTACCATCACCTCCACACAAACAACTTGTTACCGAACGAACAGAAAGGATGCCGAAAGAAGTCACGTGGTACAAAGGACCAGTTACTTATTGATAAGATGGTAATGGGGAATTGCAGGAGGAGACACACTGATCTTGCCATGGGATGGATAGACTACAGAAAGGCATTTGACATGGTGCCTCATTCCTGGATCACCAAAAGCCTGGAGATCTTCAGGGTGGCAGATAACATCAGACAGTTGCTAGACAGGAGTATGGGGTCCTGGGAGACAGAGTTGACATCAACTGGAGTATCCTTGGGAAGCGTGAAAATCAAGAGAGGTATCTTCCAGGGAGATAGCCTGTCCCCTCTGTTGTTTGTCCTTGCCCTGATGCCCTTGACCATTATGCTGCGAAAAGTGAGAGCAGGATACAAGTTGGGAAGGGGAGAGCTTACCATCAATCACCTCCTCTTCATGGACGATCTTAAGCTCTTTGGGAAGAGTGAGAAGGAGTTGGATGTGCTTGTTGACACTGTCCGTATTTTCAGCAGTGATATATGTATGCAATTTGGTATTAGTAAGTGTGGAGTCCTTGTGATGAAGAGGGGTAAATTGAGTAGAAGCAACGAAATCCAGGTACCAACAGGTGAGATGATAAAGGAAGTTGACACTGAAGAAGGATACAAGTATTTGGGTGTTCTGGAGGCTGATGACTTCAAGAACAAAAAAATGAAGGAATTGATAAGATCTGAATACATTCGGAGAGTAAGGAGCGTATTAAAGTCACATCTGAACAGTAGGAATGCCATAAGTGCAGTAAATTCCCGAGCTGTTTCTATTATTAGGTACAGTGCGGGAATTCTGAGATGGAATGTTGCTGAACAAAAAGAAATGGATAGGAAGACTAGGAAGTTATTGACTATCTACAACATGTTTCACAAGAAGAGTGATGTCGATAGACTCTATTTAAGGAGATCTGAAGCTGGAAGAGGTCTTATCAGCATAGAGGACTGTGTTCAGATGGAGAAAAACAACCTACACAAATACGTGACTGATAGTAGGGAGCCAATGCTCAGAATTGTACTGAAGGAGAGGACAATAGACCAGGGGATGTCCAAGGAGGAAATAACAAGAAGGAGAAAGAGCAGCCTTCATGAAAAATCCCTTCATAGTACCTTCTTTGAGAAAACGGAATTCAGAGATCCTCAGACATGGAACTGGTTGAAAAGGGGCGACCTTAAAAAGGCTACAGAAGGAATGCTAATGGCTGCGCAAGAGCAGGCCCTCAAAACGAAGTGGCTGAAACACCATATTTACAAGGAGGAGGCTAGCCCACTGTACAAGATCTGTGGAGAGAGAGAGGGGACTGTTGCTCACATTGTATCCGAGTGTAAACACCTAGCCCAGACTCACTATAAAGGCTGGAGACATGATGTGATGGGCAGGGTGATCCACTGGCACCTATGCAAAGTAAACAATTTACCACATTCTGAGAAGTGATATGAGCATAAGCCAGAGTCGGTGATGGAAAACAATCAGGTGAAGGTGCTGTGGGATTTTAGGATACAGACGGACAAGAAATTAGAACACAATAGGCCATAACTATAATTGTTTCTACGTTAGGCACAAGGCCAGCAATTAACAGTTCATTACTGGTACTTTATTTTATCGACCCCGTAAGGATGAAAGGCAAAGTCAACCTCGGCGGGATTTGAACACAGATCGTAAAGGGACGTAACTATGCTGGAAAGCATGGCGTCCGACTCTCTACCGATACTGCCAAACCACGTATAATAATAATCTCCTTCTAATATATAACCAGCAATTTCTCTGTTTGTCTATCTGTCTGTCCGACAGTGGAAACACGTGCGCGCGTGCGAATATTTTTTACGCACGCGTAGAGAGAGAGTGAGAGTGAAAGAAAGAGACAGACTACGAGAGGGGGATAGCGGGAGGGAGAGAGGGAGAGAGAGTGAATAGACGCTAAAACACTTAGCTTCTACCCTCAATGAGATAGGCCTTAGGATAACAGTAGCCACCAACCTCTCTAGCGTAGATTTCTTAGACATTAATTTAGACCTTCGCCCACACACCTACAGACCCCCCCCCCTCCATAAGCTAAACGAGAAACTTAATTACATTCACAAGGACTCATGCCACCCTCCCACTGTTTTTAGAAACTTCGTTAAGAATATCAGTACTAGAATCTCAAACCTCTCCTCTAATAAGGCTATCTTTGACAGGGCGGCACCCTACTATAACACGGCGTTGGCTAACAGCGGCTTCTCACAACCATTCACCTACTCTCCCACTAGCAACAACACCATTAAGAAAAATAAGCGCATCAATAGACAAACTATCTGGTTCTCTCCTCCCTTCTCATTCAACGTTTAAACCAATGTAGGAAAAATATTTCTAGCCTCTTAGATAGACACTTCCCCATAGGTCATAAATACCGCTTCATCTTTAACCGACACAAAGTTAAACTAGGATACTTCTGCGCTAAGAACATGAAGGCCCACATCACCAGCAACCCTAGGAGCAACACCCTACCAGGGTGCTCCTGCCGTAAGCCTGAAGCTTGCCCCCTTCAACAGCAATGCAACACACCAGCTGTAATCTATGAAGCTGTGGTCACTTCCAACCGACCAAACGAACCACAGGAGATCAAATCCTATGTGGGCATGGCGGAGGGCTGATTCAAGGAGCGTTTCCTGAACCACCAGTCTACCTTCAGATACCCGGACAGACGTTCATCCACGAAACCGCGAGCCACGTATGGTCCCTCAAGGACTCAAGTATAGGCTACTCCATTCAATGGAAAGCCATCACTATGTCCAAGCCATACGCAAGGGGAAATCTGACGTGTGGCGTATGTATTGACGAACGAATAACTATCCTAAAGAGATTACGCAATAGTGATTGCCTAAACACGAGAAGTGAATTTTTCACACGTTGTCCACACGTCACCAAACATCTATTGCATAACTACAAGTCCGGACTGATTCTTTGTAATTTTATTTTTAATTTTTTAAATTTTATTTTCAACCTAAAAACTTTCCGGACTTTCGCAATTATCTCCCTTACACCTCCCGCACGCAGTCTAGTATTGCCTGTGTAAAGTGACTGAGTTTCTGCGCATGCGCGTTCGTACGGTTGTCCTTCCTGTTCCTAGAACCATACACATCCCGAGCTGAAGATCCGCGAATGGTGAAACAATTGTTCTCGGTATGGTGAACTAACTGTTGTGTAACCACTTATATATATATATATAAGAATATAAGACAGTATGTAGATAAAAAAAAATACACAAAGAAGTATGTGTTCAATTATAGTGGATAGAATACCACCAGAGTGAAAAACATATTCTCTATATCGTCTACGAAAGGGATGGAGAATACATATCAATTAAAAGAATAAATTAAAATACACAAACCATCCGTATTATAACTATAACACCTGGACAAAAAAGGGAATGTTTCGCCATAAAAAGTGAAGTTTCCATATTGTAGAAGGGTTTATCAACGTTTTATGGCGAAATATTCTCTTATTTGAGTTTGTCCAGGTGTTAAAGTTATAATTTTTTCTACTTTTTGGCACAAGGCCAGCAATTATCCAGTGCATTACTGGTACTTTATTTTATCGTCCCCGTAAGGATGAAAGGCAAAGTTAACCTTGTTATAGTTATAATACGGATGGTTTGTGCATTTAAATTTATTCTTTTAATTGGTATGTTTTCTCCATTCCTTTCGTAGACAATATGTTTTATACTCTGGTGGTACTCTATCCACTATAATTGAACACATACCTCTTTGTGTATGTTTCTCTATATACTGTCTATATAGTCTCTTATAAAGAGCCCGGATTCTATTCATTGAGCTCATTAATTTATAGGTGATTAACGTGAGTCTGTAACTCCGTTTTTTAATTTGATATATATATACCATCATCGTTTAGCGTGGAAGATGGGCATTAAACGATGATGATGATGATTATATATATATATATATATATATATATATATATATATATATATATATATACATACAAATAAAGATTCAGCGAGAATCGCATTTCGGCGGGCAGGAAAAGCGAAGCGAAACGCAAAAATCAGAAATGATACTGGCAAAGTGCTCAATAGTTAAAAACCAGAGCTAAACAATGTGTTAAGAAGCCATACAAAACTAAAAAGGTGGCCAAGAAGGCATTAACCACCCAAGCCAAAAAACAAATCAAGCTAAACAGGCCAAAACAAAATAAATGATAAAAAATAAATGATAACCAGACCTGGACTCCCGTGTGTGTGTGTGTGTGTGTGTGTGTGTGTGTGTGTGTGTGTGTGTGTGTGTGTATGTGTGTGTGTGTGTGTGTGTGTGTGTGTGTGTGTGTGTCTGTGTCTGTGTGTGCGTGTGTGTGTGTGTGTGAAAGCATGCCTGCTATAAAGGTTTTCCGTTGAGGGACGAAAGAGAATCAGAGTTACTTAATACGTGAAATAGAAAGTGTACACACTTAGAAATAGAAATTACCTCTACAAGACTAGCACTGATTCATTCGGTAGAAATAATAATAATAATAATAATAATAATGAAATTATTGTGTACAGAGCTCAGGTGCACTACAACTCGTCAAAGGTGCATATATAGTACATAGAATAACGTACAAATATCAGGAAAGTGAATAGTGTATGAGTCATGATATACATGTGTGCGTGTGTATGGAGGGGGGGGGATATCATATGTAGTGTTAGCGAATTTCAGAAAGCATGGAGGTTTTAAAGGATGCAGTGTCTCGGCAGCTAACAACTGATGCAGGTAATTTGTTCCATGCTTCAGCAACTCTGAGCGTAAAAAAATGTTTTCGAAAGTCAAACATAAAGATTAGTGGCACTCCGTCGGTTACGACGCCTAGAATTCCTATTGATTCGATCAACGGAATAGCTTGCACGTGAAATTAACGTGCAAGTGGCTGAGCATTCGACAAACTCGCGTCTCCTTAACTTAGTTCTCAGGAAGATTCAGCGTGATAGAGAATGTGACAAGGCTGGCCTTTCGAATTACAGGGTGCAACTTATTTTTTCAGCTGAGTGAACTGGAGAAACGTGAAATAAAGTGTCTTGCTCAAGGACACAAGGCACCACCGGTCATCGAAATTAGGACCTTACAATCGTAAACCAAACGCCCTAACAACACGCCACGCACCTTCATACATAAAGATTACATAACATAAAGTCACTTCAGCCCTGATAGAGTCGTCATTTATTGTATTTAAAACACGGCGGAGCCTTACTTCTCTCCAGGACTTTATTTTACTTTCATTTTGTTTCAATTATTTTACATGATTTATTTTATTTGTTGATTATTTTAGTAGATTGGCAGTATCGGTAGAGAGTCGGACGCCATGTTTTGCAGCATAGAATTACGTCCCTTTACGTTCTGAGTTCAAATCTCACCGAGGTTAACTTTGCCTTTCATCCTTACGGGTTCGATAAAATAAAATACCAGTAATGCACTGGATAATTGCTGGCCTTGTGCCAAAAGTAGAAACAATTATTTTATTGTTCATATTTGTTTCTGTTTTAGCTGAATGAATTGTTAGGACACGAGCGGGCTCCTGTTTAATTTACAAATCAATCTAGCTATCTTTCTATCCCTCTACCTATCTTGTCACGATCGGGCCCTCGTTTAATTTAGCGAGCGATCTAGCTATCTTTATATCCGTCTATCTACCTATCTATCCACTTATCTATCTTGTTACGATCGTCATCCTGTTCAATTTAGCGATCGATCTAGCTATCTAGCTATCCTGTCTCACACCTACAACTCCCTAACCCTAACCCTGCCCAATACACCCACTTACAACTCCTTAACCCTTCTTCACATCTCCCCATCTTGCCCTACTCAGCCACCAGCAGTTACATTTAACCTGTTTCCTCTCCTCCCTCCATCGTTACCAACATATGTCTCACCTTGCCTGGCAGGTAAACAATCAGCCCTCTCCCTTTCACCATCTACTCACCCGGACATTAACTTAATTTATTAACCGTCTCTACGTTTCTTATCAACCACTTACTAGAATTCTTCCCCCACTCCATCATAATTCCCTCACCGCCTCCACCGTCACTTACCATACATAATGATCATCACAACCACAGCTACTTCTTTGAACTCAAAACGTAAAAGGACGTAAGTAAATGAATTGACTAATATTATCTGGATTTCCTGGTGATTTCAACTGAAAAAGACAGTGCTAGTCCTATAGATGCGATTTCTCTTTGGAATAACTTACATTTCTAGAACTTTCCTGTCTAAAGATATTCTACCTTTGCCTGGCCCCACATTAAATACTGTTGTCCGCTGTGGATCCCACTCGAAACAGATAATGGCAATTAGATCTGATTGAAGGCATGTCCGGTCACTCACTCCATTGATGACTTTCTGGAGCTTGGAATCATCTGCAAAAATTCTTACGTTGCTGTGCTTGATGATGTCAGTAATGTCATTGATATAGATCAGTGATTCTCAACAATTGTGCAGCGGCACACAGGTGTGCCGCGAAATTTTGAACGGCACACTAAGAAAATGCGAAAAACCACGTGATCCCAATTGAGTATTCACAGTCTGTGGTGTTACATGTTGCACCACATAACTTTATTCATTTAGGGATGAGCGAAATGTTTCAAAATGTCGCATTGATAAAAATTCTATATCTTTTGTTGTTTCGTTCATCATAAGTATTGATCATATGAATGGATATTGATCAATACTTGTCTTAAGGTTGGATCCCCCCCCCCCCCCCCCGAAAGAAAAAATATTATATCATGAATCCTTTTTTCACTTTTATGGTAGAATCTACCTCTAAAACTGAGACAAATGATATATTTCTTTTTCCTCTAAACCTCATTTTTGATGAGATATAACCAAAATTGGTTGAAAAATAACGTAATTTTCAGAGTTCAAATTTTTCATATATATTTAGCCAGGTGCATATTGTAGCAACTTTCCAGGGACACCAATGGTGTGTGTGTGTGTGTGTGTAAAAAGTAAACAGAAATAACAAAGCAAACGACAGAATATATACAGTAAATATATATATATATGTATACTGCATATAGGAATCAATGCATACACACATGTACACAGACACACAAACTCATCCACATTTATATATATGTGTGTATATGCATAGACTACATAAAATAAAAAAGAATGGATTTCCTAATGTAGATACTAAAAATGCGCTTGTCATAAGGGCAAACGTCCAACCACGTCCTTTATTCATTATAATATCTGCCGAATCTCTTGTATCGCCTCAAAATATTTAGATAGCAAAGAATAAAGCTAATAAATTTAATTATCTTTTAGTATATCCGGAAGAGAAGGAATAACGTATAAAAAGATTGGGTTTGTTAATCTGCTCCGGGCGGATACTAATGGCTGCCAATGACCACAATAAACTTAATACCAGCCATGTAAGACGCAGTTGCGATATGCCTAAGAGGAATGTATACACAATGCTATATATATATATATATATATATATATATATATACATATATATATATATATATGTTTTAGTCTCGAGAGTTTTTCTTCCAGCTCGCGGTTGGCAGGCGGTGGATAGAGTGGGCGATCTAGTTGGTATATCGGGAATCTGGGTGTGGTGGATTCCGCGGTGTTGTTGTCGAGAGTCGATATCCATTTCAGTTGGTAGGCAGTCCGACAGAAATCCGTTTCTATGTCGAGCCATAGTCTGTCGTCCAGTCTCTGTTTCAATATGAACTTGGGACCCAGGCTGAGGAGGTCTAATTTCTCTCGGGAGAGGGATCCTGTCAAGTCTGTGACGAGGTGTTTTGCGTCAGGTGTGTTGTTGGTCGGCGTGCCGCTAGGTTCGGTGTTGGTAACGTATTGTTCGCCTCTGTTGGTGTTTAGCGTTGGGATGTTGTTAAGACAGTTGGCCGTCCTGAGTTTGAGAAATTTTTGTGTTAGGCGTATTTTCTCGTAGTCTCGGCGGTGGTGGTATGACCTGTCTATAGTGGCGGAGATGACCTTGGACAGAGGTTCTGGGGTTTCAGCGAGTTGTGGTACAAGGCTGGAGATAGTCCGTATGTGATGTTGTAGCGTGCGGTGTAGGTGTTGTATGAGTTTTCTTAGGCAGAATTTTTGTATGTAACTGAGTGATCGTTTGAGGCCTGGTGATTTGAAGCATGTTGGTAGGTGTAAATTTTTGATGGTTTGGGGAATGATGTTGTTATTCAGGCATCGTTTTAGGAAATTTATTTGGCAGCCGGCTTTGGCGCGCTTTTCAGATAGCTGGAAGAGTTTCTTTACAGTTGTGAACTGGGCCTGGCTCAGGCGTAATGAAAGGAGGAGGTTATAGTTCACTTGAAGCATTGTGTAATGAGGTATAAACGTTAGAATATGTGTAATAAGGCCAAGACAATGCAGGTATGGACATAGAAAAAAGAATGCAATAGTGAAAGATATTGATGTAAATTCGTCTTTCACCTTGAATTTATTTAAATGTCCTTAATTTTCGAGATAATATCTCTTCTTCGGAGGGAAGTAAAGGTCTCAAACCAGCGTCTTAAATCTCTAATCAAGCCATGCTGACCGGAAATAGTATAGAGTATATGTTCTAACTTTAATATCAAAGAATTAAAATTAGGTGGATAAAGAGTAGTCTCCCTTTAAGAGGGGTTTGTTTATGTTTTTTTTTTGTTTTTTGTTTTTTTAAAACAAATATATGTATATATGTATATGTATATATATATGTACATGTATATATGTATATATGTATATGTATATATATATATGTACATGTATATATATATGTATATATATATATATATATATATATATATATATATACATATGTATATATATATATGTACATGTATATATATATGTATATATATATATATATATATATATATATATATATATATATATATATATATATATATATATATATATATATATATATATATATATATATATATGTATATATATATATATACATATATATATACATATATATATACATATGTATATACATATACATATATATATATATATATATATATGTATATATATATGTATATAAATGTATATATATATGTATATATATATATATATATATATATATATATATATATATATATATGTATATATATATATATACATATATATATACATATATATATACATATGTATATACATATACATATATATATATATATATATATGTATATATATATGTATATAAATGTATATATATATATATATATATATATATATTTATATATATATATATATATATATATATATGTATATGTATATATATATGTATATATATATGTATATATATATGTATATATATATGTATATATATATATATATATATATATATATATATATATATATATATATATATATATATATATATATATATATATATATATATATAAAGAATGAATAATAACAGGTAGACATCATAAAAAGGTAATTTATTCTGTGTGCTTACAAATGTTTCCACAGTGGTTATACAGCCTAGTTATGCTATGTGCAAATTTATAACTATTTGCAAAACTCAATTATCAAATGCTGTGACCACTGTATCATCAGTGCAGAATGGTTAAAATGTAAAATGTAAATACCCTTAAGTGAGGTTATTGGGGAAGTTAGGGTAGAAAAGAAAGAGAGAAAAGAAGGGGAGAGAGAGAGAGAGAGAGAGAGAGAGAGAGAGAGAGAGAGAGAGATGCAGGGGTTGGAGAAATGGGAGAGAGTGGTTTGTAGATATCTTAATCAAAATGATGTGGTAGGGGTTTTATTTTACTGGTTACTCTTAAGCGATGCGTTGATAGTCAAGGTTGGAATTATTTATTGCCACAGAGGGCAGGTTCATAGTTGTGGAGAAGGAGGGAGGTGGACCTAGGGTGAGAGTGAGAGAGAGGGGGTGGATAGAGAGGGAGAGATAGAGAGGGGACATACGAAAGCCATGGGATGGGTGTACATTGAGTTCATAGTAGTAGGCTACAAATTGCACTAAGTTTCCATTTATAGTGATAAGCAGGGTATTGTCTTGTAGAGTGGGGGAAGAGAAAGTGGTTAGCTAGAAAGCAATGTTATAGTTACGGGTTCGAATGTTAAGTTATTTTATAGTGAAAGAATTTAGCCTTCAGTTTGTGGTTGCAGTATAATGATCGTTCGATTCTCTCATTTAGTAATTTATTTTTTGATTTTAAGATGTAAAAGAGTTCAAGGTTACATAACCTACAGTACTTCAATCCACTCCGATATGCACTAGCGCTGGAAAGTATATCCCATTTCAAGGTGAACTGTTGGTTGCGTTCACGGAGTTGCCAGGTCTTGTTGGCGAGCGTGGTCACAAAACGGTGATTAGGATGTTTAATTGAGAATCGATGACGATACCAGCGAGATTTAAAGGAGGTAGTGGTAGACCCGATGTAATACCATTTCTGGTCGTTCGATTCAACAGTGCATTGGTAAACAATGTTGGACTTTAGGCATTTATTCTTCAATGGACATCTTTCAGGTAGGTGGCAGTTACAGTTTTTATTGTGGGTAGCGGGTATACCATGGATAGGTTGGGATAGCAGTACAGGTGGGTTGTGTAATACCCGTCTCCCATTTAGTGGTTGGGAGGCCGATATTACGTTATGCTCATCTGTTATTAACATATTTTGTTTTGTAGTCTTGTTTAATTGCTTTAAGTTAAGTTTTTATGTATGATTCAAGGTTTGGTGCCGTGGAGTATGATAGTTTAATAGTTTTAGAGTTCAGAATGTTACTGTATTTATGGGAACTAGGGAAATGCTTGTTGATTAACTTAAAGAATGAAGGAGATAGTTTTGTACTAATCGAAGCATTATAAATGGGATTATACCAGATATACTTTCTACAACGTGATTTATTTGGTGATGATTTTCTATTATTAGTATGTCTGGTGGTACTGCGTGTGTGCGCTTGTATTTCAGTACCCCGGTTACGTATTCTTTGATTTCGTGTAGACCTATGTGTGTTATGGAGATACTTATCAATGTATTCTATTGTATCCCGGTGGTCGGCATTCCTTAATTTATTATTATAGTATTCAGCATGTTCACTGAAAATCTCAGAGTAAGACGATAGGCGAGAGATTCTAAGAGAAATACTACGGGGAACCGATTTGATTATGGAAAGTGGGTGGTTTGAGTTAAAATTGATATAGGTAAGGTTTTTCCGTAGCCTTTCAAGATTTTGGTTATTTAAGTTATTAACTAATAAGAGCCCGTCATCTCTATATATTCACCCCTGTAGATTACTAAATTTACCATGTAGTATGTGGGCTATGTAAATTCCCACAAGATCGGTGACCTCTGCTGAGTCGTTGGAGCCCATGGTAATGTCGAAGTTTGTGGGTCTGTCTTTACGTTCCCAGTAGCAGTTACCAAACTTGTCAGCTTTATCTCCCCTGTTTGCTGAAAATTTAAAGTAAGTGAGACTGTCACTACTCTAAAACAATAGTGTAAGGTCTTCGAAATGATTTTAATTAAGCATACAGTGTATTGCAAAATATATATATATATATATATATATATATATATATATATATATATATATATATATATATATATATATATATATATATATATATATATATATATATACAATGATATTAAATAAATGGAAATTATATTTATTCTATTATATATATTTCAAGGGTACCAAAACTTTGGTACGCTCTCAGCAGATAAAATACAAACTTTGTTTTATAAATATTGACATAACCAGGAAAGAAGAACTTAACGGTTCAAGTTTTTCCTGGATAGTAAAGATAAGAACGGGAAAGAGAAGAAAAGTCAAATATTTCAAAATATTAGGATGAGTATGCAAATGAGGTTGAGGTATAATGCTGAAAAAAAAAACGTTATCGTTAGACGCTATATAGATTTAAATAATTATTAGGATATATGTATGTATGTGTAGGAAGAAGAAAGAGAAAGAAAGAAGAGCTTGTATTTACGTTAATTTAAAAGGAATTAACAGTTTGTAGGAATGGTGGAATATGATTCCAGAATTTTAAAAAATTATTTAGCTATATTATGACTTATAATATTGTATATATAATCAATTAGATTATATGAATAATTATGGTTATAAGTACATTTTATCTTATTACATTACAATAGGTTGTAAGTGTATAAATATCTATATACATTAATAATTGTGCAAGTATAAGTATTATTGGTGATTTTATAGAAATAAATCACAATTATTAGTTGTTTACATTTCTCATATGAGTTACGAAGGATGTTGATTTTGTATTTTACATTAAAAAAAGACGTAGTTCAAGTTGTCAGAGGAGAAACAATTTGTAGATTCAAATATCTTGTTCCAACATTGAAAATGGTTTCAGAATATTGTTAATTTATCGAAGTTATATAGTTTATCATCCAGGTTATAGTATCTATGTTTGCTCAATTGTAAGGGAAAAGATAACTCCAATCTTATTTGCTAACCGTTAAATACTCAGAAAGTATGTAAAGAAAATTATATATTATTTTGTGTGAGATTAATTTTTTTTCAAGGATGAGAATTTCAATTACATATTATTTAAGTCAAAAGATGTGTGTTATGAGGGAGGTCTGGCCAATAGGCCGTGCCATGCCTTGCACACAATGAAGGAAATAAATAAATTGTTACAGTCTGCAATGAAAGGTAAAGTCAATGATCGAGTTCGATATTTTTTGTTGTTCCTCTTTTCTCCCCCTTCTTCCTCCTCCTCCGCCTCGCACAGTCGTGGCACTCTGACCGAACAGCAATCAAGTTGCACCACGAGTTGTGAGATTTCAAGTGTAAAATACTTCCCCATGTCTATACGAACGTTTAAATTGATTAAATAAATAATTAAATACATTCCACTCCTCTGACATTATATGTAAGTGATAGTTAGAGACCCAAATATTTGAGAAACGACAGCTTTGCTCTTTCCATTATAACTACGTTGTCTTTTAATTCCGTGTGACATATAAGTGATATTTACCGATATATCAATCCATCCAGTTTTGTTATTTAAAAGATGGTGCGATATTTTATTTTCCGAAGTTCACAGTTGTATAAATAACGTTGCAAATTGTTTATAATTCTTACAGTATGAAAATATAAACACAGATATCAATACATAATAAATGCAATTAATTATTGCGATGAACCTCACAAATATAAAGCACAAAAATATATGATGAAATAGGTAAAAAGAAAAATCCCGATCAATTCACCATTAAGTGCGACAATCAGCCACACATCACATCGCAAGGTTCAACGGAAATTTTTGAGGCAAGCCAACTCACTAGCAACATTACTGCTAGTGATGGCGAGGCTAAAACACTGGAGCAGCCAGGCACCCTCATGGGCATCACCTGATACCTCAGTAAGACTGGGTGATGGCGAGGTTAAGGTGCTGAAACAACCTGGCATCCTCACAGGCATCACCTGACACCACGGTAAGACGAGCTGCCAACGATGACAAGAACTTTACTGTCAGCGGCCCAACTCCACCGAACATCTTGAACGCCACAGGCTGGAAAAAATAGTTATTTGATAGTTCCCGGTATTTTAGGCTTTTATTCGGTTCGGCAACGGAAGCAGTGACCCCCACATTTACCACGACGTCCATGATGTGGGAGGGAGTAAAGAGTCACGACGTCCCAGATGATACACCTACCTCTTAGCCAAGGACAAAGGGTAAGGCCATCAGGTCTCTTCCCATCACTTCTGGATAATCCAGTCGGCTCCAGAACTGAGGGGATATATACCCGAGCTAGGGCTCGCTTATAAATATAGTTTTGTTATTTGAAAGTGTTGGTGCAGTATACTAACTATTGTTCCTACGTTGATACTTCATTCATATTAAGTAGTTATAGAAATTAAATATAATGATTTCTACTTTAGGCACAAGGCCGGCAATTTGGGGGAAGGGAAAATCGATTAAATCGATCCCAGTGGTACTTTATTTTTATCGATACCGTGGGGATGAAAGGCAAAGCTAACCTCGGCAGGATTTGAACTCAGAACATAAAGGACCATAACTCTATGCTGTAAAGGATGGTGTCTGACGCTCTACCGATTCTACTGCCAATCCAAATAGTAATTAAATAGTAGACACAAGGAAATTATAACAGATGGTAGATTTTCTCGATGCGGAATGGACCTCCGTCGGATGCGAGGATGAGCGCTTCAGTTGTGCGATAAAACGGAACAGCATTCTCATGAAATTATTTTGAACATTTAAATCAAGCCAGACAAGAGAGCCTCAATGCGATTGTTTAACCTGCTAGAAATAGCAACCAAACTACCCGCAAATTACACCTTAATATCCTAGAATAATTGTTTCTTTATATAGGCACAAGACCAGCAATTTTGGGGGAGGAAAAAGTCGGTTAAATCGACCCCAGTGCGTGATTGGTACTTTATTTTATCGACCCCGTAAGGATGAAAGGCAAAGTTAACCTCGGCGTGATTTGAATTCACATCATAAAGGACCGTAACTGTGCTGCAAAGCATGGCGTCCGGTCCTCTACCGATACTGCCAATCCGCCGCCCTAATATCCTAGAATAATAAAAACATATTGGATAATGTATTGTTGGATACATAGATACGTACTCTCGAGTCGCGAATAATACCCCGCCCCCATTAATTTTTCAGATTTTTTTTCAACCCCTCCTCTGCTCTTATTCTAAGATTATCAAATGTTGCTAATCTATCTCCGGTGAAATTTTATGGTAGCATTCCTGCCACAACTAATTTTCTTTAGACATTAAAAAACATTATACACGACAAAAAATGTACATTACTAGAAATCCCATATTATAAAATAAAGAGGATGGTAAACTACACGGCTAATTCTGTTTTTTTTTTAATCAACGGAGACAACCAAGAAAAATTACCGATTTTCCAACAAACCACGCTTATCCCCAACCCCGACCCCTGCATATTCCAACCCCATCCCCGAGTTTTAAAATGCTAGAGAAATGCTTTGTTTCAATACAGCGTCCCTGCGACTCTCCCAGGAGTTACGGGACCATCCATCCATCCAATATTTTTTCTATGCACTTCAATGTACTATTTCAGAACTACTGCACAAGTCTGATTTAACGAGATTTGGTAAGGGTTAGGGTGTTGAATGAACATGTGCACATCTCACCATTCTAGCTCACAATCTCTTCAGATTGCTCTATGTGAAATAAAAACAAGAGAAGCAAAGCTGAGCCATATATTTGGCATATATGGTCTCGTAACTCTAGAGGAAGTCGTTTGGGGGCTGTATTGACAAAAGGATATTTTAAAACTTGGGGTAGTTCCTCCCTCTCCAGGTTTGAACATAGCAGATTTCTTCCAGAGAAAGATTAAGAGTGAGGGAAAGTTGGATAGATGAAGAATTAGCTCCAGTCCTAGACTGGTACGCTTTTTATCGACATCGAAATAATGAAAGGCAAAGTTGACTTCGGTGGGATTTGAACGCAGAGGTCAGAGAGCTGGGCCTAATGCCGCAAAGCATTCTATCCGACATTCGAACGCCTCTGCCAATTCACTCTCTTTGACATATGTTTAGGGTCTTCTGAATACGATAGTATTCAAATCTCACCATTTGCTTGCTCTGTTTCATTCTATCGCTAAACCACATTTATTTTAATCATTTTTCCTTCTTCAAATGTACGTTTGGATAGAGACAACTTTTTCTATCGGTAATCGTAGTGGAGGTAATAATAGAGGAGATAATGGGGACGTGATAGTGGTGGTTGTGGAGCTGGTGGTGGCCGCCGCAGTGTGGAGAGGGGAAACAGGGAACCAAACGATTGTTTAGGACATGCGAAAGTACAATTTGTCAGTTAAGGACATTTTTTTGAAAATATTTTGATAAAATTTCATTAAGAAATATTGAGGAAAATATTTAAAAAAGAAACATTCAAGGGTTTCTTCTGACAGGACCCGCTGGAAAGTGTGCTTCAGGACTCTTCCTTAAGAAGAAGAAGAAGAAGAAGAAGAAGAAGAAGAAGAAGAAGAAGAAGAAGAAGAAGAAGAAGAGGAGGACGAGGGGAGGACGGGGAGGAAGAAGGGACTATCCAGTGAGTAGTGAGTTCCATCTTTACTAAATAGAGAGAAAACTCGAAATATATCACGATCATATTGGGTATCTCTAATTTGTACTTTTAGAGTTACCCCCCTTACTTTTTTATTACTACATTTAATCATTAAACTTAATGGTTATTTCTCCTCACTACAAGTTTTATATTTATTAATACAAAAATGTTTGATTCATGACAAATATATATAGCTCCCATTTTAGTATACAGTGGAACCTCGGGTCACGAACTTAATTCCTTCCTGAAGGCTGTTCGTAATCCGAAATGCTCGTTAATCGAAACTTTTATCTATATGTAATGTTGAGAGAAACACAATGAAAGAGAAACTGTTTGTGAAAGACAGATAGATATCACCACTACACAGCAACTGACGCTTTCCCGCCGATACTCCCATCTTGTTGCCACCTGTTGTTGCCGAAATGTATGTTCGTTACTCGAAACACCATTCGTGTACCGAGACATTTTATGTTCGAAAAATTGTTCATGAACCAATTTATTCGTAATGAGAGGCGTTCGTGATCCGAGATTCTACTGTACAGATTTTTTGTGCCTCTGGTCATTTAGATTACAGAGCCGTAAGTAAATACCACAAGGTATTGTCTGAAGCTCGCGTGATTCTGTCTTTTCACTAATGTAACGAGAATCACAAATCTAATGAGAAATAATTATATCGGGAAAAAAATTATATTATCTCAATTACTAATATTACTTTAGATTGCCCGTAGAATCGGTAGACCGTCGGACAACATGCTTTGCGACTTAGGTTCTGAATTCAAATCCCGCCGAGGTTAACTTTGTCTTTCATCCTTACGGGGTCGATAAAATAAAGTTACCAGTAATGCACTGAGGTCGATTTAATTGACTTTTCCCTTCCTCAAAATTGCTGGCTAGCAATTTTAAGGAAGGGAAAAGTCAATTAAATCGATCTCAGTGCATTACTGGTAACTTTATTTCTAGGCCAATTTAAAACAATGATTTCTAGTATACTAGAAATCATTGTTTTAAATTGGCCTTAGAATAGGTACAGCGTCGGATAACATGCTTTGTGGTATATAGTTAGGGCTATTTATGTTCAGAATTCAAATCCAGCTAAGGTTAGCTTTGCCTTTCAACCTTACGGAAGCTGATAAAATACAGTACTAGTAAAACACTGGGATCGATTTAATTGACATTCCTCACCGCAAAAAAAAAAAAAATGATCGCTGGCCTTGTGTTTTAATCATTATTTTATTCTTTTGGACAAACAAGGTAGACAATTACGTATATAGATTAAGTCTTAGATTTCTTCAGTTAAGCATATATTATACTTCATCGTTTATGGTGAAGTAATAATGCCTTCGATTAAATCGACCCCAGTGCATTACTGGTGTTTTATTCGATCGACCCCGTAAGGATGAAAGGCAAAGCTAACCTCGGCGGGATTTGAACTCAGAGAGTAAAGGATTTGAACTCTGCCAGTCCACCGCCCTGTGGTAAAGTAATAATGAAAGGATCACTACGTAGATGTGCAATATTATACAGGCATAGACAGTAGTAACATTAATATAAAACAATAAATAAATCAATGATAACCGAGCGGTGTGGTGATATGATACAAAAGACCCGCCCACCATGACAAACACTGCAACACTAAACATATGGTGAGAGAGTGTCTGGCGATCGAACAAAGCCAGTATAGGGACTAAGAGGACTCTGCAGTCTAGACAACCATATGGTAACCTCTTTAGTGTTGGTGCTTTGAAAAAATGCTCCCAGTCCGTCTTGTAAAGTGATAGTATTTGGTACCACGATAAAACGTTCCCAGTCTACGCTTTAAAGTAGTAGTGGTGGTGCCACGATAAGATGCACCTCGTAACCATGTAAGGCAGTTGATGTTATGAAGGACACCCATCAGTAAATATCATGTCTAATAAGAAAGGAAATGATGTTTCCAGCATTTTTTACGTCGTTACCCACTTTCACGTGCAAAACTATTCCACCGCCCACCTGTATAGTAAATATTTAAAAGTATACCAAAAATGTTTGGTAAGAGATTGTTACTCGTTCGTTATTCCCATTTAGCATCCTGTTTTGTTTTATACAGGTTCTTTGCATATCTTCTTTGAATATTTTCTTTTCGGGTAGCATATGTCGAAATACCTTTTTGATACTGAAAATGCTATATCATCCACCAGTTTCCAATCACCCACCATTTTTTGTTCAGTTGTTCATCGTCCACAGGCTGGTGATATCGTCCAGTTTGGTACACACTGCTCTAATGTATCTGGTCTCGAATCTGGTCTCCAATCTAGGCCTGTGTGAAAAGAGGACGTTAGAACGATGTCGATGTCTAGGTTAATTACTTAATTATCAAAGCTACCTTTCTTTGTTGTTATTTTTTTCTGTCATACATTGTTTTTCTTAATTTAAATATTCCTTTTTCGCTACATAATGGTGTTTTCTATTTTACTCGAGTCATAATAATTTCAATCTTTCCCAGGTGTATCATTTTGTTTTTATTCCCATCTTATTCATTTTTATAAAAATATAAAAATTTGTTAGTTCAAAGTCAAGAAAGAAAAATGTTTTCTCCGATCCCAGAGTAATTACTCTAGTTTGACAGTAATGTGACAGCAGTTAATATTGTCTCAAAAGCTACCAACGCTCCCATTTTAAAACTACATTTTAAAAAAAGTAGTATTTTTTATTAATATTTGTTCCTTTCTTTGTTTAACATTACATTACTTTTCATTTTAACGATTTAACTCACTTGATGAGAATATATTGTAATACAAGGACCCGCATGTGATTATATAAAAGTGACAATGTACGTCAAGGCGGCGAATTGACAGAGTCGTTAGAATGTTGGATAGAATGTTTTGCGGTATTCGTTACGGCTATCTGCTCTCTGAGTTCAAATCCTACCCAGGCCAACTTTGCCTTTCCATGCTAGGTCGATAAAAATAGTACCAGACCAGTAGTGGAGTCGATTCTTCCTCTATATCACTTTCTCACTTCCATTCTCTCACTTTCTATCCTACTCTGGAGCGATATCTGTTGTATTCAGAAATGTAAAAGATGCCCAAGAAACACCGTATATCAATACAGCCTCCCTATGACTCCCTCAGGCGTTATGGGATCATAAATGTCAATGTAAGTTAATATTTTGGAGGAACCATAATGTCAAATCCTTCTAAGTCTGCGGGAACTCAGGAAAAGAATATAGTAGCTTATAAGGTTTCTTTTAGGGCAAGACGTTAAACGTTTCACAGCTTTTTTTGCTCTTCTTAACAATATATTTCGATTGCTTATGACCCAAACCTTCTTCTTTAAAAGCCATATATAAAGTTCAGGTTATGCCACTGTTTCGCAGCGAACTTAATTTCCACGTGTGATTATATAGGTGTGTTGAGCGGACATGAAAGCCAGTCAATATGTATTTATACAAATGTTTATACGTATATGTGCGTGGGTGGGTGGCTATATATATATATATATATATATATATATATATATATATATATATATATATATATATATATGAGAGAGAGAGAAAGAAATGGGGCGGGTTGAATGGATGGAGGGTTGGACGAATATACAAAGAAAGAAAGAAAGAACATAAACAAATGTGATTAAGTATTGAACAAAAGTCGGCAAAACTAAATAGTTATTTTGTAAAACCTGTATCAGAAGGAGGAAAAGCAGAATAAATTATGACCACAGATTCTGGTTGAGTTAATATTTACTCAAGATGCGAAGATGGTTAAGTTGAATCAATCGTAGAGTGTTGAGTTAAACATACAAACTGACAAATTGAATAGACTGTCGTTCACACAGACTTGATTTCTGATGATTGGACGTAAAGATAGGAAGAACTGTTATAACCAAATATAACCACAGCTGACAGGGAACGAAGAATCCAATGGTTGGAGCACAAGCGTATCAGCAGTTTGCTACATATCTCGTATACGGAGCACAAAACAAACAGTTTTATCTGGTAACAAGTTAATAAATATGCTGGCAGACAGAAACCACTCTTTGAGATGGTGAAAAGACGGAAGCTTGCCTGGTGTGGTCATCTATCCCGCCACAACTCCTTGTTTAAAACTATCCTTCAGTCGAGGGACGGTGAAGAAGAGGCAGACAAAGAAAATCCTGGTCCGACAACATCAAAGACTGGACTGGTCACAACACCGACACCCTTCTATGCATGACAGAGAATAGAAACCAATGACAACGACTAACGGCAAAGGCTGTGCTTGTGGTACATTTAGAGTGGCACCCCACCGAGTGACTGCACCCGTGGCACATCTAGAGTGACACCCCAGTGACTGGCTGCACTCGTGGCACATCTAGAGTGCGGCACCCCAATGACTGGCTGCCCCCATGGTACATCTACAGTGTTGCACCCCAATGACTGACTGCACCCGTGGCACATCTACAGTGCCGCCCCAACGACTGACTGCACCAGTAGTACATCTAGAGTGGCACCCCAACGACTGGCTGCAACAGTAGCATGATATCCCAACGACTGGCTGCACCAGTAGTGGAAACAACATCCTGATAAACCAGTTGTGGAAACGGGATCGATAAATAAAGCACCAGTAATGCGCTAGGGTCGATTTAATCGACTTTCTCCCTCTCCCGCTAAAATTGTTGGCTCTGTGCCTAAATCAGAAACCATTATTATTATTAAGGCGGTGGATTGGCAGTATCGGTAGAGGGTCGGACGCCATGCTTTGCAGCACAGTTACGTCCCTTTACGGACTGAGTTCAAATCCCGCCGAGGTTAACTTTGCCTTTCATCCTTACGGGGTCGATAAAATAAAGTACCAGTAATACACTGGAGTAATTGCTGGCCTTGTGCCAAATGTAGAAACAATTATTATTATTATTGGTGAATTGGCAGTATCGGTAGAGGGTTGGACGCCATGCTTTCTAGCATAGTTACGTCCCTTTACGGTCTGAGTTCAAATCCCGCCGAGGTTAACTTTGCCTTTCATCCTTACGGGGTCGATAAAATAAAGTACCAGTAATGTACTGGGTAATTGCTGGCCTTGTGCCAAAAGTAGAAACAATTATTATTATTATTTATAACATGCTCAAAAGTGAGAAAGAATTGATTCCTCTTCATGGATATAGAATTACAGATATTTTTCGATGGGAGAAAGGAGATGTTTTTCCCAATGGTGCTAACCAGGTTCATAAAAATCTTCCTTTTATCTCCACAGGTTTGTCTGCAAATTATTATTGATTCCTTTTAAAGCTATTAAATAGGATCAAGGCCTCATAGAGATAAGCGAATGTTAGTTCGAGATATCCAGCTATTTATTTTGTCCAACAATTTTAATGACAACACAAAGTCAGGCGGGGACAACCTATTTTAAGCTGTAGGCCACATATAGGGTATAGCTCAATATCAGGCAGGCCACATATAGTATATAGCTCATCATGAGGCAAGCCACATATAGAATATAATCTCTTAAAAGGCGGGCCACATATAGAATATAGCTCATCATGAGGCAAGCCACATATAGAATATAACCTCTTATAAGGTGGACCACATATAGAATATAGCTCATTATAAGACAGGCCACATATAGACTATAGCTCATCATGAGGCAAGCCACATATAAGATATAGCTCATTATAAGGTGGGCCACATATAAGATATAGCTCATTATAAGACAGGCCACATATAGTATATAGCTCTTCATAAGGCAGGCCACATATAAGATATAGCTCATTATAAGGTGGGCCATATTTACAATGTAGCCCATTATAAGGCCACATATAGAATATAGTTCATCATAAGGTGGGCCACATATAGAATACAGCTCTTCATAAGGCAGGTTACATATACTATAGTATATTATAAGGTGGGCCATATATATATATATGATATAGCTCATTATAAGGTGGACCATATATAGAATATAGCTCAATATAAAAACATTTCAAGACCTTTTTTCAAAAAAAAGAAAGGAGAGGAAAAATGAAAACAAACAGCATTTGCATATGGTAACTGGTATAGAAACAAAGATAGGCTTCAGAGAAGAGTAATAAAACCAAAGAGACCATCCTGCAAGTCTAGAAATGGTAACAAAGAACAATTCCAAATAGCTTGAGGTGAGACTAGGAGACAGGTATATTTAGCAAAGAGAGAAGCAGAATAAAAAAAAAATTACACTTGTTCTACATTGTGAAGATGAGAGTTATGAAGTGTTCCAGATTGTGAGATTATTAGAGAAATTCAAGACATGGTTGGGAAAAAGTGTGTCCGAAATGAAAATAGTGCACTTGCCTTGACTGATGTGGAAAATATAGAGGTAGGGAAAGTCTATTAGGAGAGAATGTTGAACAAAGATAATAAATGGAACAATAAGAATCTACTCCATGCTGACCCATATGATAGTCCAGGCTTACAAGTTGATAGCAGTAAGATAAGCAAAGTGATTAAGGAAATTAAGATAGGGAGGACAGCTAAACGAGCTAGTTTAGTTTCTGAGATGCTCAAAACATCTGGCATGGTAGGTTATGAGCTGTCTACATCAGCACATAAGACTACTTCAACTAGTAAACTTATTTAACACTAACACAAATTATACTGTTACATATTAGAATTGTATTTAACATCTAAGTAATAGGAAATTATTTCCTTCATTGAGATATTGTTACATGCAATAAACCAATAAACATAACATTGAAAGAAAGCATTTACTAGTAAATATATCTGATGCAGAACTTTACATCTTAAAATATGTTCTCTTCCGTTCTAACAGGATAGAAACAGACCAAATGGAGTCCAAATTCTGTTTTAAATTACAAATATTACAGATATAACAACCTCCGCCTCCTCCTCCTTCCTCCTCCTCCATCTCCTTCTTCACCCACTTATTCCTGAGAGGGTCATGGGGGCAGAGTCCTCAAACACTCCTTCCAGTGGGTCCTATCAGAAGCAACCATCTCCAACTAATCCGGCTGGATCACCAAGTGAGACCAGCCAAGCTCATCGATGTTATCCAATCATCTTGTTGGGGTCTACCTCTGAGTCTCCAGTTGGTTTTGCCCAGCAAATCTATCCACATCTCCCTAATATTGGAGCTAGTTATGAGCTAGTTAGATGCCTAATTAATCAAGGAGTATGTGACAGTCTTATATTCAATTGCTAGTATAGTAATATCATTATAAACTGCTTCGGGGACAAAAGGGAAATAACTATAGGGGCATCAAGTTGATAGACCTATACATTGAAATTGTTATAGCACAGCTAATGGCCAGTGTTGTGCTGATGTTCTCTCTCACTCACTGCCTCTGTCTCTCTCACTCTTCCCATTTCTCACTATTATAAGCAAAGGGAACCCGCATGCTAGCTGCCCTGTGGCCCCGGTGGACAGAATAGAGAAGGCGTTTCCCTGGAGGATGGGGAGGGAAATGCGTTGGGGCATAACTAATTTAAGACAACATCAATCTAGAGGAGAAATAGACCTAGACATTCAAAGGGTTATATCACAGTTAATTAGAGATATCAATCTAGATGAGATGTAGTTTAAGTTAGAAAGGGTTATATCACAGTTAATTAGAGATATCAAACTAGATGTGATGTAGTTTAAGTTAGAAAGGGTTATATCACAGTAATATCGTCTTGAACTTTAGACAATATGCTCTTTGTATATATATTTAGACAAATGCATATATCTAATTTAATAATACCCTTTTTTAAGTTTAATTATAAGGCCTTTAGATACTTTAAGGCATTCTAATTGTTAATTTTAAATTTTTAAGGTTATAACTGTAATTATTTTTTAAATTATATAATGGTAATTATTTCAATATAAAAAAAAATGTTAATATAATATAAGATAATATAATTTAATATGGATTACCTTCGTGAGGATGAAAGTATTCCTTCTCATGTTTGTAAATACTTTAAATATGATTTTATAAATTAAATATAATAGTATACTTTAATTTCGGCAACATGACCCTATTAAATATAATAGTATACTTTAATATTGGCAACATGACCCTCCCAAAGTATAACAGTATACTTTAATATTAATATAGATATTTATAAACTTTTATAGCCTGAAATATTATACATTTTGATTAATTCATTATTCTGAACTAACATAAATGATTTTAAATTTAACGGTCAGCCGGATACGTTTGGATATATATAGTGTATATAATTAATTGTTAGTATATTTCTAATTAACTAAGGACTCGAAATTAAACCTTCATATACTTACACCCAGATATATTTAATATTTAGATTGATGGATACTTCTAGATAATTCAATAATTCAAAGATTCGAGTTTAATCTTTCACAAAGCTATGCCTAAATGCATATTCATGTGTTTGTATAGATATCTATAATTTTTGCATTATCTAATCAAACCCTATTCATCCACGACAATACAAACATCCCTCCCTATGCTTTATACTGCAAAAATTATTACTCCTTGTCTCTCTATCCTTGATCAATTCTCTTTTGCTTTCTATACTTCAAGTAACTATATTTTCTCCTCATCTGTTTCTCTCTGTCTTTCTTCTTTCTTCTTTCTTCAATAACTTAAATTATTTGAATCTCTAACAATTATGTATATTGCTATTATGTATTTTTAAGCTTTCTCACACGCACCCTCTGTATTATATGTAAATTTTTTCATGTCTCAATCTTAAGGTATATAAATATTGAGTTTTGTCATATCTTATTCACTACCATGACTGAATCCTAATCATCAGGGTATGTCATGGATCATCTTATTTTATCTGATGAGGACGTACTGTTGAAGTTAGCTCAGTACCTCTGAAATATGTATAATAAAATATACTTGATCACACGAATGTCTATTTTTGTTAATATTTTGAATTAATATTAATAACTCCGGAAAACCATATTTGTTGAGTGCTTCCAATCTATTGTAAAACTAATTCTTTGATTTATTCATTGAACCTTGTTTAACCTTTAAATATATATATATATATATATATATATATATATATATATATATATATATATGTGTGTGTGTGTGTGTGTGTGTGTGTGTGTGTGTGTGTAGGTTTACATATACTTAAGTAAGTGCCGTTCTAAGAGTGAGAAATGTAATTTCGTTTCATTCTATTCCATTTATATATATATATATATATATATATATATATATATATATATATATATATATATATATATACATATATATACATATATACGTAGGTCCCGGGTTGAGTCGGGGATAACCACAGTAAGTAAGATACTCAATACATGGCAGAGTAAAATATATTTAAAGCACTCTGGCTAATTGACCACTCCCCAAAGAAAAAACGGCCTCTGCCATGTTGTGGTCCTGTGTATCTAAATACCATCCCCCCCCCCGCCACCACCCCTCCCTTACCACTACCTAAATGTATAAATACCAGAACTAACTTAATATGACACCCAGCTTTCTGAAGATTTCATCTGAATGAAACAGTACTAGTCCTGTAGAAGCTCCTTCTATACAATAAATAATATATATATATATATATATATATATATATATATATATATATATATATATATGTACATATCTCCGAGGGTTCTTAACCCCACTATCAGGCTAAATAATTTCTTTAATTTCTTTAGTCAAAATACGGCGATAGCTAACATTTCTAATAATATATACATATATATATATACATATATATACATATATATATATACATACATATATATATACACATACATACATATATGCATCATCATCATCATCGTTTAACGTCTATCTTCCACGTTAGCATGGGTTTAGACGGGAATTGTTCCACTTGAGGCAAGATTGGTCGTCTCACTCGTATAGGACTGTCTGGCGGGTTTTCTACGGTTGGATGCCCTTCCTAACACCAACCACGTTTACAGTGTGGACTGGGGGGTTTTACCGTGTTACCTACACGGCCACATTACAGCGTGGACTGTGTTTTTTTTGGTTGTGACACCTACACGACCTCATTTATTTAGGACTGGATGTTGTGGTACCAACATAACTTTACAGAGAGAGGGTGGTGTTGATGGGGGTGGGGAATCGGGGGAGGGGAAGGGGGTGTATATTTGATTAATAGGTGCCTACTGACTGTAGGTTTCGCTTTGTACTTAGGCGAGGCGGGTTTTCTGTATTACTGCGTAGCGCCAAAGATCTCGGTCCAATGACATTGTCTTAGAGATGTGTAAGTGTGTAAGGTCGGAATTTATGAAATCGTCCCAGGTTATTCTGGGTCTGCCTACTCTGTAACTTCCGTTAATTTTGATCGCCTGCACTTTTTTTTTATACAGCTGTCGTCTTTCATGCGCATCACGTTACCATACCAACGTAGTCTTCTCTCGAATAAACAGCATCTGATCCCCCTTATACCTAATTTCTCACTTAGTTCACTTTGCTGTTCACGTATAGAGGCATTAAATTAATTGACCAGGTCATGAAGGTCACAAAAAAAGTTATGGCGCAACTGATCTAGACGAAATGCAGTTTGGGTTTGTGTCGGGTAAAAGTACGACAACTACAGAAGTACTTAGCTAAAAGTAAACCCCTATACTTAGCTTTTGTTATGGCGCAACTGATCTAGACGAAATGCAGTTTGGGTTTGTGTCGGGTAAAAGTATGACAACTACAGAAGTACCTAGCTAAAAGTAAACCCCTATACTTAGCTTTTGTTGACTTGGAGAAAGCCTTTGACAGAGATCCCGCGCCATTATCTGGTGGGCCCTTAGAAAACTAGGGGTTGATGAATGGCTTGTGAGAGCTATACAAGCCATGTATAAAGAAACAGTCAGCAAGGTTAGAATTAACAACGAATATAGTGAAGAATTTAGCGTAAAAGTTGGTGTCCGTCAGGGCTCTGTCCTTAGCCCCTCATATGTATTATTGCCCTTCAGGCTATAACAGAGGATTTCAAGACCGGCTGCCCATGGGAATTTCTCTATGCAGATGATCTAACGCTCATAGCTGAATCGATGGCTGAACTAGAGAAGAAATTCCATTCATCAACCCCTAGTTTTCTAAGGGCCCACCAGATAATGGAGCGGGGTCTCTGTCAAAGGCTTTCTCCAAGTCAACAAAAGCTAAGTATAGGGGTTTACCTTTAGCTAGGTACTTCTCCTGTAGTTGTCGTACAAAGAAAAGGTCGTCTGTAGTACTTTTACTCGACACAAACCCAAACTGCATTTCGTCTAGATCAATTTTCTCTCTGATTAGTAAAGACAAAACCACGTTTATGGTATAAATGAAGTCGTAGACTAATATTCTATTAAGCTAAATATATTTGTTATAATTGATACTATTCAGAAAGACAAATAATAATAATCATGGCAATATCTGTATACAGCAACTACAACGGTACGCGATTGCGCCATAACTTTTTCTGTGACCTTCATGACCTGGTCAATTAATTTAATGCCTCTATAGTTTCCTCCATCTAGTGCATCTCCTTTACCCTTGTAGCAGTTAATGATGATGCTGCTACGCCAGTCATTAGGTATGACTCCGTTCTGTATGACTTGGTTTACTATCCGGGTGACCATAGTGTGTCCCACCGTTCCAGATGCTTTCAGCATTTCAGCAACTATCTCCGAAGGCCCAGCTGTCTTGCTTGTCTTCATATCTTTGATTGCCTTACTTATTATACTACCTTCAACTTGCACTGCTGGTCTCTCTATTGGATCGATGTGGGGCAGACTATCTTTGTCACATTTATTCTCCTCATTTAGTAGCCTCTCGTAGTGACATTTCCAAACTATCTTCTTATCAGCGTCAGTGATGGAAAGTACACCATCATCATTAAGGACACACTTCTCCCCGACAATATCACGGTTGACACATTGCCTAACAATCCTGAACACCTCACGTTTTTGGTCCTCGCGTTGTAGAACATGCTTGAACTTTCTTTCCTCTGCTTCCCTTCTTGCAAAGTACACTTGTACCCTAGCTTCCCTCCTGGCCACTTGATAATGTTCTCTACTTCCTCCCATCACGCCATACTTTCCAAGCCTGCTTTTTGGCCTTGATTGACTCCTCCACCTTACTGTTCCACCACCAAGTTACTCTCCTCCTGCCTATAGGTCTGCTCCAGCCACAGATTTCATCAAAGGTTAACTTTCAGGAATTCCCACTGTTCCTCTATATTGTACGACTCTAATTGCTCTTCCTGACTGTCAAAAGCATCAAGTAATATGCTTTTAAATTTATTACTGGCTGTGGGGTCCTTTAACTTCCATATTCTTCTCCTTAGGGTA
>OZ024743.1:178159281-178169281 GCA_964016885.1 Eledone cirrhosa
TGACGCTGGGGTTGCCGCGTGGCCATGCCCGGCTTCCACGGACAAGTTTGCAAAAGTCTTCAACTAGCACCACTACGTTGCTAGTCTATACAGTTTGAGGAAGGTTCCAGAAGACCTGTGGAGGCAGGTGCTGAAGAGGTTACTCCTTTTATTGATAACTTGAGCTCCCCTCTTGATTATTTCCATAATATCGGTGACACACAAATCGCACCAGTTATGTCCATCCTCTCTGTAGGGTTGGGCCGATGCTACCTTGGACCACGACAAGGTGAATTCTACGTAATCTTGTTTGAGACGCCACACTAGTTCCGAGAGGGCGGTGCTGTTTTTCTTATCAGCCCTCCTAAAGGTGTGACTGTGATGGTATCAGCGTTCCTTAAACTTATTAGCCGTGACTTCGATATAGGTGAAGGTATGGTTGTTGGTATTCACCCTACATTCATATACTAAGCCACTGACGAGGCACCTACTCTCTAGGGGCAGCTATCGGGGTTTCTACAATTACTGCCCGGAGGGGTGTTTCCGCCTGTATCACCGGAACGCGTTGCATGATTCCCCGGTCTGTCACGGTCCAAGATGTTACCAACAGAGGAAGAGGTATTTGCGTGGTGCGCCTCCTCACGGTTGCCGTCTCCCCTGGAGTTGCGGACGTTTTTTAATCTACTGCGGTTCAAGGCTTCTATATTTTGTGCTAGGTTTCTAGGTTTAATCGTGTGCCTGTTGAAGATGGCATGGTACCGGGGTTGCTTATGGAAGTGCTAATCCAAAGCCCTGAAGAAAGAGGCCGCTATGTTGTTGCGTAAACAGACGCAGAAGGGGGGGGGGGTTAAACCAAATGACATTACGGGAACGGGTTCGTTTCTTGTTGTAGTCACCAGTCCCTGTATCCGTTCCGTCAGAGTACGTGTTATGTATTCGCTGTGGACGTCTGAAATAGCCATGCGCCCCCAATTCGTCGCTGCCCGTGGGGTTGGTTACACCGATCGGAGCACCCCGAACTGAGTGCTCCCGCTCATAGCGAGGGAGGTGGTTTGTACCTTCCACGCTCACTCCCGGGCCCACACATGTCCCCCGCGGCTCCACCGCGTCGGCTTCCCTGCTTTCCAAAGTAGGCGAGGTCCAGTCCCTTCCTGATAAGCCATGGTTAACAGTTCCTCCAGAATTACTCTGTAGTGTGGTATCAGGGACGAGTAATGAAGCCATAGTCGTGTTGGTCCAGTCGTTGATTCCTACTGATGTGTTACTGTCCGCGATACTGTAATTCATTAGACTGGGTATAAACTTAATTCCTTCCTTGTACCCAGCATTACTATGGGCATTATTATAGTAGCTAGCTGACATAGAAGAAATCCTACGGGATACGCTATTAACTATAGCCCTCCTGACTGATCCGGGATGGTTGGAGTTGGCATTCACGTACTTGAGGCACTCGTACGGGTAGTAGAGGTCGGATTCTAGATTGAGGGTAAGATGTAGGAAGGTGACTACCTTTCTATTATTTTCTATGTCTATGCTGAGGCCTAGGTTTTTGAAAAATGTAATCAAGCTCTTTCTAGTCCTATTTAACATGTTGCTGTGGTCGAGTAGCGCAAACATTGCATCGTCCGGTATATTCCACCGCCTAACGATGGGATGTCAAAATTGTCCGGCCACTCTCTCCTAGTCCAGAGTTCACCGTCGAAACCTATCAGTGTCTTCCTGGCAGTGTGAATAATGTTAATTTCATGCCTGGTTAAATCAGTATGCTTGCGTGCAAAAATAAGTGCCTTGTTAAGAACCACCGGCGATATGGATGCATAATAGTTACATATATCTAGCTGTATAAAATTTGTCCTACCTTTGCACTGCAGGCCGTTAAACCACTCAATCACTTCCCCCGTTCTGGACCATTGCTGTAATTCTAAGGGTTGGTAAGATTCTGTCCAGTATTTTCTTGCTAATACACCCAATGTCAGACTTTGATGGTACTATAAGTCTGATTAGGAGTTCTGTTCCGAAGTTCGGTTTGTGATCCTTCAGCAAGATACGGGGTTCTTTGAGTTGGTAAGGCTCGGTCCTATCCGTAATGCTGAGTTTATTTACTAGTCTATTAGTCCGCTCGTTAATGTCGTCAAGGTTAGTCAGTGTAGTTTTTCTGTAATTCTTTCTAAGTTGCTTAAGTATTAGTTTTCTATAAGTTGCCGCATCCAAGTTATAGAGGTTACCCGTTTTATCTGCATGAACGAGAATTCCTTCTGAGCATTTTAGTGCAGAGATCCTATTCGCCAGTTTCTTGAAGTGATGTTGCTCCCTAGATGGGAACCTGTTGAATTTGACACCTGAAATAATATTGGCCATCTCTTTCTCAAAGTCCTCTATAAGTTTGTTTTGCGGTGGGTTTTTTCTAGATTTAAAACCGAACGTAGAGTCGGGGATGCCACTGTTCACATCATTCGTAGGGGTTTTCCTATCATAGTGGAAGGCCTTCCATCGCATTCTGCGTACAAACGAGTCTGTTGTAAGGATTAACTCTCTGGTGCACTCCTTTTTGCTGAGTAACGGAATGTCCTTCAGGGACTCGGAGATGTTAGAAGATTGAATCCTATTTTCAGCTCCTTATTCTCAAAGTGCTCAACAGTGCTGGAGCTGTATATATATATATATATATATATATCACGATAAATTAACGGAGCCATAGACTCTCGTTATTCCCTGTCAATAATGTGCTCAAAGAAAAAGGAATCCTGAGCTCTTTAAAATACAATATGTTGAGAAGGTAACACACTAGAGAGAGATAGTACGCCATCAATAAAACAGGGAAAACCACCAGTGTATGGAATCTAATCTCTATGGAAGGCAGGGTAGACACAATAATTAAAATTATAAATTAAAATGTATATACGCAACTCTATAACTATATAACACACGCGTACAAATCCAAAGAGATCTGTTTCGCCAGGAAGTTGTTGACTGAAATGGAATAACCCATGGTTCATCAGCGCGTGCAAGACTATACATTCCAGACAACTCTAAGAGAATCTAAAGCGACCGTCCAGCTACACGCGGCAGAGAGATGTCACAGCGTGTTTAGGGCAGTAAACCAGTGGTATCTGAGGAACGAGCTGCTAGAAAGGGCAGCCCAAAAACCACTCAAAGAAGTGTGCTCAACCAAACAGAGAGAGAGAAAAGACTGTTATAAGGAGCGAAATATCACGATAAATTAACGGAGCCATAGACTGTCGCTATTCCCTGTCAATAATGTGCTCAAAGGAAAAGGAATCCTGTGCTCTTTAAAATACAATATGTTGAAAAGGTAACACACTAGAGAGAGAGTGCGCCATCAATGAAACAGGGAAAACTACCAGTGTATGGAATCTTATAGATTCCATACTTCTCGTGGTTTTCCCTGTTTTATTGATGGCGTACTATCTCTCTCTAGTGTGTTACCTTTTCAAAATATTGTATTTTGTATATATATATATCACAGAAAAAAAAGAATCAGTGTTGCGACGAAAGGAATTTATTGGACATACTACAATTGTTTCTCGGGTGACCAGCTCGAGGCACGATTGATGTGGTGATCAAACCTGACTCTGAAATGGCGCGGTCCTCGGATACGTCTCGATTCTACGAAGCAGATTTTCCTATTGCCCTTTAACATTGAATTCTTTCGTTTGTTGATTTAGATCCTGTTATTGGCATTCCATGAGTGGTCAAGAATTGTACACCGGTATTTCTAGCCACTCATGGTTGCGCACTGTTTGGTTCTTCTCCTTCTCCACCTGTCAATCAAAATTTCACCATATATCAGAATTACTACTGTGGTGGGAGAGGGGCTGTAATCTTGAACGGCTGGCATCACTTCGACTTCTTCATTGTCCTTAGGCGCCCTCGTCCACAACGGTCAGGTACACACCCGCAATTATGTTGTATGCGGCATTCATTGTAAATAATGTTTGGAGGGAATTTAAAAAAAAAAAAATTATAGGGGTATTTAGCATAACATTTCTAGGACACAGCCCTAGAATACCCTCCACCATACATATTTCAAAAAGAAAAAGAAAAAAAACCTGTATTAAGAACGTTATTAAATGAAAGCTTGCAACCGCCTTTCAAACATAAAGGCTGTATCAAAGGTGTTTTCAACAAATACACCCAAGTCTACACTCACACACTGGACTCAGAGAATCGCGCATAGCCAAGACGCCGCACATATACGGACAGATGAAAAAAGAATACAACTGTTAGAACATGTTTATACAAACGCACCTACGTACGTTTCACCCGAAAAGTGCTTCTCAAGGGCATACAAATCTATAGAGTGTTCAATACAGAACCCAGAAGGGGTTTTAAGATGATAAACACATCGATGTTCAAGCTTGATTCAAACAGACATGGTTGTTTGTATCACAGAGCAAGGGGAGTAACTCTGACCGATGTTTGAATAACTGTCCCTAAATGGCTTATTATAATAAGCCATTTAGGGACAGTTATTAATTATCGGTTCACATGATGATTGTTTTCCACTACTATTTTATGGGTGCCACTTTACTGCTGCTTAGTCAGGCCGGATCTAAGAGGCATAGTTGGTGTACAGATATTTAGTTATGCAACCTGCCCTCCGGCGCGTTATGGTTTGGTGCAGAGGGACCCAGTTTATGGTGTTCAGGTCTCAACCGGGGTCCAACCATAGAATGACTGCTGTATTCTGTGTCTGTAATTTATCACAGATTCTGCTCTGCTGTTGATGAGCTCTGGGGTGCTCTTACGATATGGTAAAGTTCCATGAGACAGAGCTGGCACTTCCTCTTGAAGCTGTATGGAGTTGCCAAGCTGATGTTGGAGTCTTTCAATGTTGTGATGTAGTTGGCGAGTGATGTGGAGTACCTTAGCCTCTTGTTTCTAAAAGAGTGGAAATGCGTTCGAAATCTAGTTTTGAACGAGCCAAAGGTGGCCCCTATATAATGCTTGACGCTATTATGGCTAGTTACAGTGCACCTATAAATAACATTGTCTGTCAGGCAACTTCCCCTGAGCGGACAGCTTCCTTGGTCTCGACAGTTGCAGTGTCGGCCGCGGTCGCTGCTGCTGCGGTGGCTCCTAGTGCCCGAAGTAAGACTATTACCATCACTACCTATGTTATTATCTACACCATCGCCGTTATCTCCGTAGTTAGTACTATCTATTATATCCTATGGCGCGTGGGGTAGTACAATTATTACTCCGCGCGCCACAGTGCCTTCTGTTGCCGCCTCACAACCGGTACAGTTCACCAGAATGCTCCCCAGTCTCACCGCTGTTATGGCGGTTGCGTCTGTTGGAGCTGCCACCAACACTGTTGGGTGCTGCTAGGGAAACGTTAAGGCTATTAAGGTTGCTGTCAAGTCTAGATCTATCGCTGCTATGGTGCCGTGCTTGGGTGAGTTTACTGTAATTAGTTATCCCTATGATGTCTGCTAGATTAGGTGTAGTGGAGAAGGATATTTTAATATTATTCTTATTGAGGATTTTCCTGTACTTTTGGTTGGGTGGGAAGTTCTTCTCTAATGCTTCGAAGAATATCCTAGGTAAGTGAGAGGCCACACTCCAAGAGTAGGGAGGATGGAACCATAGGACATTACGTTGGCGATTACGGGTCGTGTTGGCTAGGTAACCGTTCTTATTGTTGCTACTGTGCTGCAGCCTACTGTGATGCAGCCTACTGCGCATCCCCCCTCGCTTTATGCTCGGGTGGACTCGCCTTCCTTGCGTTACGTTTACGTGTAGCTAAACATCGGTTGGAGGGTGTAGGTAATAGGCCATCGCTATTGTTAATCCTATAGGCAGGGAATAATTCTAGTAGGTTACAGCAGCTACCGTTGCCCATATCATGACCCTTATTATGCGGTAGGCCTCCCACACCACCACTCAGGTAGTTAACGCTACAGCCGTGTTTCTTAGTGCGATTCTCTATACTATAATTATTGACTCTATCATGACCGCTGCGTATTTGGTTATAGGTATGGCTTACTATAACATTAGTCCTATGATAAGGCTGGTTTCTAGAGTCTGCGTTAAGGAAGTAGGAGAATATTCGGTTACATCCGGCATCCAGCAAGGCTTTATTGTAGTAGTCAGCAGCTTGGTTGAAGAGGTCCTCGTTGGCGGATAGCCTCGAGATCCTATGTGATATGCTATATACTATGGAGTTGAGAGTAGACTTAGGGTGGTTGGATACATAATTAATATATGATAGAATATCACCGGGCTTATGGTATGGCTTGTACAGGCCCGTACCCAGCTCCAGGGTCACGTCTAGGAAGTTGACTATCTGGTGGTTGAGGTCTATAGTTACGGATAGGCCGTATGATTTGAAGAACCTGTGTATGCGTTTGTAAAGGTTCTCTATCCTGCGGAGGCTATGGTTGCTAACGGTAAATAGGGCGTCGTACCTATATACACCTCCTTGTCGGACCGGGATCTCGTCCCTAAGTCTATGGAGGAGGTATATTCCAACCAGGTTGGTCGCTTGCGCCGAGTCACTAGACCCCACGATTGGTTCTGGTCCAATGGGAACCCTCGAACTGGATAATAGTTCTGCGCGCTGCTAGTACTATATCTATTTCTTTTTTAGTGAGGCTTGTGTTAGATCTAGCTAAAATAAGGGCCTTGTTTAAGAGTATGGAGGAGATACAGGCGTAGTAGCTGTCTTTGTCAAACTGGATGAACTTTAGAGCTGTCTTATCGAACAACTCGGTGAACCAATTAATGACTTGGTCGGTGTTGTTCCAGAGATAGACCTTAGCTTTGCTATTAATTTCAAGTATTACTCTATCGCGGATCACTTTACTAATATTACCTATATCTGATGTAGAGGAACATATTAATCTAATAGAGAGGCTTTCATTAAAGTTACATTTGTGATCCTTAAGAGAGAATCTAGGTGTCATAGGGACATATGGATTAATGTACTTATCTATGTCTAAGCTAGTCACTATATCCTAACCTACTCTATTAATGTCATTTAAGGTACTATTGGGTGTTTTTTTATAATTTTTGTGTAATTCGTTATAAATGAATTGTTTGTACTTGCTCCCGTTCATCTTATACAGCTTCTTGTAGCCGCTGTGCTTATATTCTCGCACACTAAATATTAACGCTTCAGATATTTAACCCTGTAGGCACAAGTATTGAGCACAAATGCACCAGCTTTTGGCAACTAACTATAGGTATCGCTTAGCCCTTTAAACCTCTACTCTCTCACGGTACTAAAATATTCTATATATATATATATATAAGTTATAATAATCAAAGTTCTGTTCAAATCATTTATATGCTTACAATTGTTTCCTCCAAACCGAGGTTTGGATTCTTCTTCGGAGCAATTTATTAATGAATGATCACATATATGACCTCCTTTTCAACCCAAGAGACATACAGATACATATGCATATATTGTTGCTTGGTGGATCGACATCCATTATAACATTTAGCTTTTATAACATTCATATAAAAGATATACTACCAGTACAACCCCCTTAATAATCTTTTTTACCCGCTTAAAGTGCTTGTATTACATGTAACACCCTGCCGCACTATAATATTTATAAATAAGACACACGTGCTTGCCACACGTATAACTGTTGCACACATTTACTGCTTCTGACTATCCTATCGCATTAATTTCATGTTGTATTTTAACATTAATTTTAATTTTATCCTCTTTTGATATGAATGTAATCTTTAAATGTATACTGCCACGCTAAATGTTATAATGGATGTCGACCCACCAAGCAACAATATATGCATATGTATCTGTATGTCTCTTGGGTTGAAAAGGAGGTCATATATGTGATCATTCATTAATAAATTGCTCCGAAGGATCCAAACCTCGGTTTGGAGGAAACAATTGTAAGCATATAAATGATTTGAACAGAACTTTGATTATTATAACTTATATATAACTGCTCTGTAAAACAACTGATGTTATTACATTGAGCTATTTATCTTACTGGTAATAAGGTAGTAATATATTACTGCCTATCACTATTTAGGGTTTGAGAAAAAATATGTCTAACTACAAAAGATTTTTGTATATGCATAACCATAAATAGTATCCTTAATACTATATATATATATATAGAGAGAGAGAGAGAGAGAGAGAGAGAGAGAGAGAGAGAATTAATACATCTACCAACATATGCGTACAGATGTACACTAATACTAGTAAATATATAAGTTATGTCAAAGTACCTAGGTGGTTCAATGCAGGGGATGCAGAACAATTATATGAAAGACGTAAAATAAGAAAATTTTAAAAATTTAAAATTAACTTACTAAAATTTTCACTCCAACTAATTAGTTTCTGTAATGGGATAAATATAGTTCCACAATGTAACTATCGAGAATTCATTACGTCATCAGGCAGTCTATTCTCAGCTAAGTTCCCAGGCAATGCGCGGACACTAGGAACCCATATAAAAATAATAATTCAGTGGATGTAATAAGCTAGCGGGGACTAAATTCCATAGCACTGAAAAAGTTCACTGCCTCTGGTCAGTGGTGGATTCTAAAAAATCAATCACGTGACACTGAGGTTAGTCAGTTAGGAGGGGGTGGTATTATGACAAGAGCCTACTACTACTACTATGAATTAGCAGTAGATTTGGCAAGTTTGCTCAACAAATAATTTGGAGATAAATATATAGAATTAATACATCTACCAACATATGCGTACAGATGTACACTAATACTAGTAAATATATAAGTTATGTCAAAGTACCTAGGTGGTTCAATGCAGGGGGATGCAGAACAATTATATGAAAGACGTAAAATAAGAAAATTTTAAAAATTAAAAATTAATTTTAGTAAGTAAGTTAATTTTTAATTTTTAAAATTTCTTATTTTACGTCTTTCATATAATTGTTCTGCATCCCCCTGCATTGAACCACCTAGGTACTTTGATATAACTTATATATTTACTAGTATTAGTGTACATCTGTACGCATATTTTTTCTTATTTTACGTCTTTCATATATATATATATATATATATATATAGTATTAAGGATACTATTTATGGTTATGCATATACAAAAACCTTTTGTAGTTATATATATAGTTATATATATAGTTCCATTAGTACAAATTTACCAGTACTCTTCTTTAAAATAGTTAAGAGACATTTTCCTACATCACACAAATACCACAAAATCCTAAACCCTACCACTATAAGACTGTCATACTCTACAGCGATAAACTTGAACAACACATAAAAAAGATCAATACTAGAAGGTTAAACGAAAACACTAAAAACTTAAGTACAAAGAACACACAAAAAAAGTAGACAATACACGACAGAACATAAATAAACCACACCTATGTTCGTCCGCAATACTACTCCAGAGTAAACCTAACTACAAAACCAACGTACACAACTGTAACTGCACCTATCCTGACAATTGCCCCCTCGGCAATAACTGCCGTGAAAAAAATATCATCTATAAGTGTACCATTGAATCCGGAGGCAACGAGTGGTATTACGTGGGATCAACGGCAACATCGTTTAAATCTCGATTATATAGGCATTCTTACTCAATAAAACACCAGAGCCAAAGAAATGTAACAACTTTAGCAGAAAAAGCTTGGACGCTCAGGGATAGCGATCAAAAGTTTACCCTAAAATGGGAGAAATTAGCTAAAACCCAAAGCTTTTCAAGGAGCCAAAATTTCTGCAAATTGTGTAATCTTGAGATTTATTACATAATCACACACAAGAAGAAATTGCTTAATAACAGAATTTAACGAACATTATTCTGCCGTCACCGAACTAAAACCCTTTTTTCCCACTACAAGCTGAATATTACATAAAAGAGGGACATCCCCCCCAACTATATAAACCTCAATCTAGTTAGAAAAATATAAAAACAATCTCTTCTCAACATATATATGTATATTAATAACCTTAAATTACCACACTAATAATGGATAGATAGGCTGATGAGAATAGGTGCTAATATGCTATAATGAATGTGTCTAAAAGC
>OZ024743.1:178171781-178420893 GCA_964016885.1 Eledone cirrhosa
GAGAAGTGACGGGGTAAGAAGAGAGGACACGAAAGGAACGGAGGATATGTCGCCGGAGTGGTAGGGTGATGGAGTGGTAAGTGAGAGGGAAAGGAACACGGGTGTTGGGAGGGCGTGGTGCGGTGAGAGGGCTGTGGTGCGGTCTATAACAAGAACGATTGGTTACTCCTTCATTACGTTTATTGGTTGGTGACGCGCGTTTCGCCACTGATTAGCTCAAGTTTCGATCTGTATCGATCCGGCCCGACTCTGCAATCTGTGGCTCCTCAGACGCCTTGTAATGTTAATGGGAAATGAACATGCTGTATGATAAAGTCAGATGTTCCTATGGTGGTTAGTGAAGTTTGTTTTGATTGGTGGATTAATTCATAGGGATATTTTTGCCTGTAATGTCTGTGTGTGTGGAGAGGGGGGCTGATAAGTTGGTGATGCCGGCCGTAGGTTGAAGTGGGTGGCAGTGTGGGGGTGCTGGTTGTCGGTAGACAGTTTGGCATGTAGATGTGGCTGATTTTTGTGTGTGGATGTGGTGTCGTGGTTTATGATAAGTATGAAAGGCTGCAGAGTTTATGGTGGGGTGGGTGATATTTGTGGTAGTGGGCTGTTAAGGGGCTCTTTCTATAAGGAGTTAATGTTCTCATTGTATGTAAAAGCACATAAATACATATATACACACACAGCCTGACAAATATATTGTATACATATACATGTGTGTGTATATATATATATATATATACATATATATATATATATAAACATAAATCATCGATATTCGCATTTCGGCCCACGAAATAACGAAAAACAACCTCCGAGATGCGCGGCAAGTGCTCAATGATTCAGATGAACCAGAGCTATAACAGACGTTAAAGGCCAAACACACTCAGATGATGGTTAAACAATCATTCGGATAGCCAAAAAAACGATCAAGTAATTCGGGTATTGAAAATTTACCCGGACCCCTGGAAGGTTGGTAAAATCCAGTATATGGGTTTCTGCGACTCCTAAATCAAGTACCGTACGCTTACATAAATAATGTCAGGCTTCTGGTAAGATGATTGAACAAGGAAGCCACTTTCTCAACAGGTTTTAGTTCAATGTTAATACAAGGACTGACTATTGCTGACCCCACGTGGGGATCAGCAAGGGAGGCAACCCCTATATCAGGCGAATGAATTCAGTTGTGTATATTTTTGCAAGAATGCAAAAACATCACAAATCGAATAGAGTTCTCAACAGAAGGGTTAAAATTAACATAAGCCATTCATCAGTTAATAGAATCAACTAAAAAATCAAGAAAATTAACTGGTCAATAGCTAGAGTCTGGAGAATAATACAAACATAAATTATCGAGATTCGCATTTCGGCCCACGAAATAACGAAAAACAACCTCCGAGATGTGCGGCAAGTGCTCAATGATTCAGATGAACCAGAGCTATAACAAACGTTAAAGGCCAAACACACTGAGACGATGGTTAAACAATCATTCGCATAGCCAAAAAAACGATCAAGTAATTCGGGTATTGAAAATTTACCCGATATATCTATAGCCAGTGGGGATGGCGATTGTACAAACATACATACATACAGACACACACACATGAGTTGTTTAGGGTGGGATGCTCGGCATGGTATGTGTTAGTGATGTTGATGGTTGTGGAAGTGGGGTGATGTGCTTTGTCGTGGTGATGAGTCCGACATGTTATTTACAGTATCGAATGTTACGATGGATTACAAGTTAAAAAGTGACAGAGAAAACACAAAGAAAACAATGGTACTGAAATGAGAGATGCTGTGGTACGTTATAGGTGATTATTCCTATTTCGAGTTCGATTTAGGGTTAGTCCTTGTCACCTGGCCGAATATCTGGGCGTGTTAGTGATGTTGATGGTTGTGGATGTACGGCGATGTCTTTGGTGGTGATGGGTGCGACATGATATTTACAAGATCGGATCTTACAATGGGTTACATGTTAGAGAAGACAAAGGTACTGAGATGAGGGATGGTGTGGTAAAGGATATATATACATATATATATATATATATAGGAACACGTAAGACCCCGACGGCTGAGCTCAAGCCGTTTCGACGGCTAATTCTAATATATATATATATATATATATATATATATTATATTATATTATATATTTTTTCTTATATTTATTTGTGTGTGTGAGTATTAGGTGTGTGTATATATTTCTATATTTGTGCATGCGTATGTATACGTGTATATATGTGTGTATGTATGTGTATGTATGTACGTGTGTATATACGTATGATTGTGTGTATGTATGTGTATGTATATATGTATGTATATGTATGTGTATGTATATATATATATATATGTGTGTGTGTATATATATATGTATCTGTGTGTATGTAAATGTATGTTTATGTATATATATATATATATATATATATATATATATATATATATATATATGCATGTATATGTGTGTGTGTGTATGCACGTTTGTGTATTTGTATGTATGTGTATGTATGGATATGTTGATATTTATGTGTGTGTGTGTGTGTGTGTGTGTGTATGTGTGTGTGTATGTATGTGTGTATGTATATATATATATGTGTATGTATATATTTGTGTGTGTGTGTTTGCATGTGTGTTTTTATTTTTCCTTTCCTTCTTCCTTTTCCAGCCTCACTTTCATATAGATTATATTTTTGTTTTTAAAATCCAACACCAATAAATACACCAGGATTTTTTCATTCTGATGATTGAAAGCAAAATTTTTTTGCTTTTAAGAAACCACTGGTAAATGAAATAATTGCCTTATGTTGTTTATTACATAACTATTAAGCTCTGTTACCTACATAGAGCTCTCTTTTTTCCTGGACTTTTCCGACGGAATTACTTCATTTATATATATATATATATATATATATATATATATATATACAATATTAAATAAATGGAAAACTATATTTATAAAACCATATTTATTTCATTATATATATTTCGGGGATATCATATTAACAATATGCTATGCCTTCATCAGACAAAATACAATATAAACAGTTTTATAGATAAATATATTCGACATACCGTAATAAACATCAACTTCATTTGAAGAGGTTTACGCTAGCAGTGAAAATACAGAGAGAAAGAAAGAGAAAAAGAAAAGAGGGAAAAAAAAAAGAAAGAAAGACAAAACGAAGAAAAGGAAGAAAAAGAAGAAAAAGAAAAAGAAGAAATGCATGGGACAAAATAGAGAGATGGAAAAATAGATAAAGCGAAGAGCTTCATGTAAAGAGACAGAAAGATATATATATATATATAGAGAGAGGAAATAGAGATAGATACATATATATATATAGAAAATTAGGTAGTGGGAGGTCATTTTGAGTAAGTGTATCAATGATACATTTATTTATTTATTTATTTATTTATTTATTTAGCTCAAGTATTAATGTAAGGGAGATATATAGAGATATATAGAGAGATATAGAGAGAGAAAAAAATTTAAAAATAGCCAGACATATTCGAGGCGTAGAAAACCCTATGTTTTAATGTATTAGTATTTATAAAACTTACACTATATTGTAAATATCAGTATTCCTGAATGAAACAAGTATTCACAATGTGTGAAAATTCATTATCTTATGTTTAGTTTTAAACAATTCACATGTTTATGTGACAGCTACAAACATCAATGTGAATCCAACTGATTCACTCCGCAAACTCTAAGTTACCGGAAAACATTCTCAATGTGGTATAAAAATTTGAGCGTATTATTATTCTTGCGATTACTCTACAAGATTATCTATCAAGCAGAAATAGAGAGCAGATTTCAATATACTAATCGAAAATATATATTATATAATATATTATATTATAAACAAAGATAACAATAATAATAAAAATATATAAAAATATAGAATAGAAAACTAAAAAAATATTACGAAAGAATATTACATAATAAAAATATTGGATATTAAAAATACTACGTATTAAAAAATATTACGTATTAAAAATTTACATATAAAAATATTAAAAATAAAATAAAAATAAAAATATTATAGAATACTACAATACTAAAAGAATAAAAATAAAAATAAAAATAAAAATAAAAATGAAAATAAAAATAAACCACAAAGAACAACCCTTCAAAGTTAATTGACAATATATTGCCAAGTTCATTACAAGACAAAGCCAAAAATTATCTATCAAATCACATCTAGCAAAGAATATCGCAAAAAGATTATGATGTCCAATAATGTCTACATATGTTCCTATATTTAATATAGAAGTTTATCTAGTGTAAGGTTAATTCAAAAAATTTGGAGCATCGGCTTTTAGGGTAGCTTAATTTTTCATGAGGAATGTTTAGATAAAAATAAAAATAAAAATAAAAATAAATAAAATAAAATAAACAATAAAAAGAGTAAAAAGAGGGAATCAAAGATTTAGGAATCAAAAGATTTATCGGCTAGTTCTCATATAAATATAAATCAAACTAAATATACTACATTTTAAATTTAAATTTATATTTAAACGTTGAGTTTAATCTATGTTTGCAACAACTGAATAAATTTGTCCGTAGGTTAAGGGAATTTTTAGATTTTAGTATAAAGAATATCTCCTCTGCGCAGAGGTCACATGTCTCAGAGGATGAATTAAAAGGAATCCCTCTTGAGACTATATTCCAAGCCGTCGAATATCTAACGTTATCTAGCTTAAGTTGCCAGAGTACCCCTGATAGTGCCGTTGAAGATTTTTTATTTGGATCTGTGAAAGAATTCTTGTGGTTATTATAGCTAATAATTCTTTTAACTAATTCTTTTAACTACGTCGGTTCCACATCGACGGAATTTAAACTTCGCTATAATAACCACAAGAATTCTTTCACAGATCCAAATAAAAAATCTTCAACAGCACTATCAGGGGTACTCTGGCAACTTAAGCTAGATAACGTTAGATATTCGACGGCTTGGAATATAGTCTCAAGAGGGATTCCTTTTAATTCATCCTCTGAGACATGTGACCTCTGCGCAGAGGAGATATTCTTTATACTAAAATCTAAAAATTCCCTTAACCTACGGACAAATTTATTCAGTTGTTGCAAACATAGATTAAACTCAACGTTTAAATATAAATTTAAATTTAAAATGTAGTATATTTAGTTTGATTTATATTTATATGAGAACTAGCCGATAAATCTTTTGATTCCTAAATCTTTGATTCCCTCTTTTTACTCTTTTTATTGTTTATTTTATTTTATTTATTTTTATTTTTATTTTTATTTTTATTTTTATTTTTATTTTTATTTTTATTTTTATTTTTATTTTTATTTTTATTTTTATTTTTATTTTTATCTAAACATTCCTCATGAAAAATTAAGCTACCCTAAAAGCCGATGCTCCAAATTTTTTGAATTAACCTTACACTAGATAAACTTCTATATTAAATATAGGAACATATGTAGACATTATTGGACATCATAATCTTTTTGCGATATTCTTTGCTAGATGTGATTTGATAGATAATTTTTGGCTTTGTCTTGTAATGAACTTGGCAATATATTGTCAATTAACTTTGAAGGGTTGTTCTTTGTGGTTTATTTTTATTTTCATTTTTATTTTTATTTTTATTTTTATTTTTATTTTTATTTTTATTTTTATTTTTATTTTTATTTTTATTCTTTTCGTATTGTAGTATTCTATAATATTTTTATTTTTTATTTTATTTTTAATATTTTTATATGTAAATTTTTAATACGTAATATTTTTTAATACGTAGTATTTTTAATATGCAATATTTTTATTATGTAATATTCTTTCGTAATATTTTTTTAGTTTTCTATTCTATATTTTTATATATTTTTATTATTATTGTTATCTTTGTTTATAATATAATATATTATATAATATATATTTTCGATTAGTATATTGAAATCTGCTCTCTATTTCTGCTTGATAGATAATCTTGTAGAGTAATCGCAAGAATAATAATACGCTCAAATTTTTATACCACATTGAGAATGTTTTCCGGTAACCTAGAGTTTGCGGAGTGAATCAGTTGGATTCACATTGATGTTTGTAGCTGTCACATAAACATGTGAATTTTTTAAAACTAAACATAAGATAATGAATTTTCACACATTGTGAATACTTGTTTCATTCAGGAATACTGATATTTACAATATAGTGTAAGTTTTATAAATACTAATACATTAAAACATAGGGTTTTCTACGCCTCGAATATGTCTGGCTATTTTTAAATTTTTTTCTCTCTATATATCTCTCTATATCTCTCTATATATCTCCCTTACATTAATACTTGAGCTAAATAAATAAATAAATAAATAAATAAATAAATAAATAAAAGTATCATTGATACACTTACTCAAAATGACCTCCCACTACCTAATTTTCTATATATATATATGTATCTATCTCTATTTCCTCTCTCTATATATATATATATCTCTTTCTGTCTCTTTACATGAAGCTCTTCGCTTTATCTATTTTTCCATCTCTCTATTTTGTCCCATGCATTTCTTCTTTTTCTTTTTCTTCTTTTTCTTCCTTTTCTTCGTTTTGTCTTTCTTTCTTTCTTTTTTTTTCCCTCTTTTCTTTTTCTCTTTCTTTCTCTCTGTATTTTCACTGCTAGCGTAAACCTCTTCAAATGAAGTTGATGTTTATTACGGTATGTCGAATATATTTATCTATAAAACTGTTTATATTGTATTTTGTCTGATGAAGGCATAGCATATTGTTAATATGATATCCCCGAAATATATATAATGAAATAAATATGGTTTTATAAATATAGTTTTCCATTTATTTAATATTGTAAATATACTCCAAATATTTGTCGAGTGCTTTTATATCAGTTATAAATATTTACTAGTTGTAACCCAACAATTTTAAATATAACTTTACATGTATATATATATATATATATAATATAGAAATGGCTTCTACAGGACTAGAACTGTTTCATTCAGAATATATATATATATTCTGAATGAAACATTCGATTTGTGCTATTTATGCTATTTTTTGCATGATATACACTTACTGAATTACTTTGCCAAAATCTGGGGTTATTCCCCTTGTGATTTCCACACGTGTCATTCACTTATTTGGTACAGAGCGAAATACCTGTTGATAACTTGATATTCCTTATTCGATCACTATACCCAAAGCTTATATTTTTAAGCAGACTGTATTTTGATTTAGGTGTCACAGAATCTCTACATCGGATTTTAACAGCAATTCCGGGAGTCCAGGTCTGGTTATCATTTATTTTTTATCATTTCTTTTGTTTTGACCTGTTTAGCTTGATTTGTTTTTTAGCTTGAGTGGTTAATGCCTTCTTGACCACCTTTTGAGTTTTGTATGGCTTCTTAACACATTGTTTAGCTCTGGTTTTTAACTATTGAGCACTTTGCCAGTATCATTTCTGATTTTTGCGTTTTGCTTCGCCTTTCCTGCCCGCCGAAATGCGATTCTCGCTGAATCTTTATTTGTATATATATATATATACAGATGCGAGAAAAACCACAAACCTTCCATCTCTTCTATTTTTGAAAAGCACAAGATCTGCGAAACCCGTAAAGGAACAAAATAAATATCCTTAAAAAGACTCAAGTTGCATTTTCGATTTCATTTTTTCCCCTATATATATATATATATATATATATATATATATATATATATACTATAAAGTATGTCCATAGAATCATTTGATAATATATATATATACACCATTTCCTCTCCCAATTAGCATAATTAACCACACACAAATTCAATTAGACTAGGCTATAAGATTAAAAGGCACCTATGAAGAAATAGTAGATAAATAAACGACAGCAATCTATTCGCGACCAACCGCTATAGAATATTTACCTAACATTTCAAACATTTCAATACCACGTGGAAATCGATTAAATATACCGTCAACCATACACAATTAGGTATAAAATTAACGTTAGAAGAAAAAATGCATATACACATACCAGGATTACGTTTCTACCTTTAGAGTTTCGTTCGCTTTTGTAAATACCCTATTAAGGATAAAATCTCGAGCTTCGAACTCATCAGGAAACAAACTCATTTGGACAAAGAATGTTCTTAAGTGATCCCCGCCAGAAACGAATTCAAACTGGTTAAGAACTGTGACATGGCAGTAGTCAAGTCAGAAAGAATGTGATTGGTTGCTTACGGCGAGTGGGCTGGTTGCTAGAAAGCGCAGCCCAATATTGCCCAAATTGCATCTCAACCTTATGGGAGATTATTAAATATAAAGATTTACATATACACAAACTAGACAAAGGCACAGATATATGTGTTTTGGCAACCATTCACGATGTAGATCAATGATGAATTATTAAATTAAATAATCACAGCAATATACTATAAAGTATGTCCAAATGGTGTATATATATTATCAAATGATTCTATGGACATACTTTATAGTATTTTGCTCTGATTATTTAATTTATTAATTCATCATTGAGCCACATCGTGAATGGTTGCCAAAACATATATATCTGTAACTTTGACTAGTTTGTGTATATGTAAATCTTTATATTTAATAATCTCCCATAAGGTTGAGATGCAATTTGGGCAATATTGGGCTGCGCTTTCTAGCAACCAGCCCACTCGCCGTAAGCAACTAATCACATTCTTTCTGACTTGACCACTGCCCCGTCACAGTTCTTAGCCATTTTGAATTCGTTTCTGGCGTGGATCACTTAAGAAAATTCTTTGTCCAAATGAGTTTGTTTCCTGGTGAGCTCGAAGCGCGAGATTTTATCCTTAATAGGGTATTTCCAAAAGCGAACGAAACCCTAAGGATAGAAGTGTAATCCTGGTATGTGTATATGCATTTTTTCTTCTAACTTTAATTTTATACCTAATTGTGTATGGGTGACGGTATATTTAATCGATTTCTACGTGCTATTGAAATGTTGGGTAAATATTCTATAGCGGTTGATCGCGAATATATTGCTTTCGTTTATTTATCTACTATTTCTTCATAGGTGCCTTTTAATCTTATAGCCTGGTCTAATTGATTTTTTGTGTGGTTAATTATGCTAATTGGGAGAGGAAATGGTGTATATATATTATCAAATGACTCTATGGACATACTTTATAGTATATTGCTCTGATTCTTCAATTTATTAATTCATCATTGAGCCACATCGTGAATGGTTGCCAAAACATATATATCTGTGACTTTGTCTAGTTTGTGTATATGTAAATCTTTATATATATATATATATATATATATATATATATATATATATATATATATATATATATATATATATATACATATATATATATATATATATATATGTATATATATATATATCTATATATACATATATATATACACATATATATATACATATATATATATATATATATATATATATATACATATATATAGATATACATATATATATACATATATATATATATACACATATATATATACACATATATATATACATATATATATAATAATAAAGTATGAATTCCTACGTGTAAAAAATACATATAAGGAAACAAGTATTATCCAACCGTGTGCCAATGTGGTTCTATGGCGAGTTAATAAATTAACAACCAGTACATATAAGATCAAGGTCTAGCAAATAGAGAAAAAGTTTTAAAATAAATTTTAAAAAATTCGCTGTACTTACTATATGTGCCTTTACCGCGGTTTCAAGCTCCATAATAAATGAACAGTCCAAGCGGACTTCCATCGAGAAGGGAAATATCTTCAGAAGGCCCTTCTCCCTCGGAGAATATAAAATTCCCGAGTTCAAATCACAAACTGACGCCATACAAAACCATTCCCAAATGATAGCGAATGATGAAAGAAATAATTCTGTTTGGTGCCGTGTGCAAAGACAAAAGGCAGGGTGGACAGGTCAATGTCCTGCCACTAGAAATAGCAGCAGTCCAAACGGCCAAGCTTCATCTCTACCTTAGGGGAGATCAATATTCTCTATTTGCTAGACCTTGATTTTACATATATATGTATATATATATATATATGTGTGTGTGTGTGTGTGTGTGTGTGTGTGTGTGTGTGTGTGTGTGTGTGTGTGTGTGTGTGTGTGTGTGTGTGTGTGTGTGTACGTGTGTGTGTGTGTAAATATATACATATATATATTTATATAATAACTAGAAATTGCTTAACATATAAATAAACATGAATAATCACAGAAGATAATTTTTATAAGTGTGTTAGCACACATAGCTAGGTAGGTAACTAAATAAAGTTAACCAGAACTTCAAAAATAGATACCTTATAATATGATTAATCTTCCCTGTATATATTCCATTAAAGAAATATATTTCACCAATTAATCGAATGGTAAACCACGGATGCCGATACTTGGATTTTCAACAAGGATTTCAAGTATCGGCATCCGTGGTTTACCATATTATAAGGTACCTATTTTTGAAGTTCTGGTTAACTTTATTTAGTTACCTACCTAGCTATGTGTGCTTACACACTTGTAAAAATTGTCTCCTGTGATTATTCATGTTTATTTATATGTTAATCAATTTCTAGTTATTATAAAATGCTCGGACCTATTCGTTAGAATCTTAGAGCTTATTTTGCGGGTGATATGGCGCATGTCTTTCTGGCATGACACCCATAATTTTGATTTATATTAAATTCATTTTGATTTATCTTAATTTTGTATATATATATATATATATATATATATATATATATATATATATATATATATATATATATATTCCTTGTACGACAACTACAGGAGAAGTACCTAGCTATACTTAGTACGACAACTACAGGAGAAGTACCCCTATACTTAGCTTTTGTTAACCTGGAGAAAGCCTTTGACAGAGTCCCCCGCTCCATTATCTGGTGGGCTCTTAGAAAACTAGGAGTGGGAGGATGGCTTGTGAGAGCTTTTCAAGCCATGTTTCGAGGAACAGTCAGCGAGGTTAGAATTAACAATCAATATAGTGAAGAATTTAGTGTAAAAGTTGGTGTTCATTAAGTCTCTGTCCTTAGCCCTCTCCTATTTATTATTGCCCTTCAGGCTATAACAGAGGAGTTCAAGATCTGCTGCCCTTGGAAACTTCTATACGCAGATGATCTATCTCCCATAGCTGAATCTATGGCTGAACTAGAGAAGAAATTCCAAACATGGAAGCATGGCCTAGAATCAAAAGGCTTTAAAGTTAACTTGTCTAAGACTAAAGTTCTAGTATGTAGAAAGGAAAATAGGGCACAGGTGCCCTCTGGGAAATGGCCATGCTCAGTGTGTAGGAATGGAGTAGGTAGAAATTCCATTCTATGTCCCAAATGCAAAGTATGGGTACATAAAAGATGTAGTGGGATCACAGGTAAGCTATCTAAGAACGTAGATTTTATACGTGGCCGATGCTCAGGTGCAATAAGTAGCAAGTGCCACACTCCCAGATATATATATTGAGTGAGTGTGAAACGCCAAAGGTCATTATTGAAAGCCTCTGGATGTGTATATTTCACAAGGTACTTTATATTTTTTTTTGTTAGAGAGGGTAAGAACAGTCACTTGCATACTCTACTCTAAATAGCAGTATACTATACATTCACAATTATTTAAAAATTCAATTACAACATTCTGTATTAATATTTAGTATTACAGTATACTGCAAGTAATATGTACAGTATATATACACTATAATTGGTAAAAAAAAAAATATGCATTTTTTCCGCAAAAATTTGATTGCACTGTTTTGTTTTCAAGTATGTATTTTTTTTAAATGTTATTTATTTTTTATAAAAATTAAATGATAGCATTATATATATGGGTGGGCCCCCTTTGTTTCCTGGCAACCAATATTTTAAGACCTAGTCCGACACAGACCAGGGGAATAGTGTTATAGATACATGTATCTAATACAATAGAATCTTAACTATAATAAAGAAAGGAGAGCGGGATTGCGTCCAGAATATATTTTTTTACCCCGTTTGTGAAATAAGTTGGATTACTTTGAATAAATAATGAATGAATATTACATAATTTATGTGCTAAATTTCGTGGCTGTTGATTGAATATATTTTATAGCTTAAAGACCTTTAAAATTCACTCCTTCAAAATTTTCAAATGTCAACACTTCTGGTTAGCGGCCGCGCATATTTCCGTCGCTAATTTTCTCCTAATACAGTTTATATGTATCATGGATTACGTTACTGATTACATAGACTTCGTTCAATTTCTGTGTATATTGTCAATTAAGATTTTATTTGATGTATCATATCTACATGTATATATACTTGCGTATAATATCAATATACACACTACACATGCTAACAGAAAACCACCCTTTGGGTGGCTTTTCTTCTAGTATACATAATAAAGATAGACAAAGATGTCAATATTATATATATTTTTACAGTTTTGTTTTACAATATTAAATTAATTACAGCACGGTAGATAGGGCCATTAGAGACAAAAGACTGGCATGGAAGGCTTGGAAAGATGGTGGGAGTAGAGAAGGATACACAGCCGCTAAGAGAGAAGCTAGACGTCAGGTGTACTTAGCACGCAGGGAGGCTGAGAGTAGGAGGTTTTCCAATGTTCTGCGACGGGAAGATCAGAGACGTGCGGTGTTCCGCATTGCAAAGCAGTGTGTCAGTGCAAATCAGGATCTTGTTGGAGATAAGTGTGTCCGGAATGATGCCAGTGTATTTAGTGTCACGAATGATAAAAAAAAGGAGGCCTGGAAATGTCACTATGAGAGACTGATAAATGTGGAGAATGAATGGGACAGAGAGAAATTACCCCCAGTAGACCCGACAGAGGGACCAGCTATTGAGATTGACGAATATAGGGTCCAAGAGGCAATTAAGGAAATGAAGAATGGTAAGGCTGCTGGACCGTTGGGGATAGTTGCTTAGATGCTGAAGGCATCAGGAGAAGTAGGCACTAATTTGGTTGCATACATCACCAATCAAGCTATATATGGTGGTGTCATACCCAAAGACTGGTGCAGCAGTATTCTTATAAATTGCTACAAAGGTAAAGGGGATACTCTGGAGCAATTATAGAGGCATAAAACTGATGGATCAGGTTATGAAAGTGGCACAGAGAATATTAGAGCAACTGATTAGAGAAAGGGTCAAATTAGATGAGATGCAGATTGGATTTGTTCCTCGGAAAAGTACAACAGGTCCCCTCTTCTTAGTGAGACAACTACAAGAGAGGTTCTTAGAGAAGAATAAGCCACTATACTTAGCTTTTGTTGACCTAGAGAAGGCCTTTGATAGGGTAACCCGATCTGTCATCTGCTGGTCCCTAAGGAAACTAGGTGTTGAGGAATGGCTTGTGAGGACAGTGCAAGATATGTACAGGGGTGCTGTCAGTAAAGTGAGAGTAGGAATGGTGTTTAGTGAGGAATTCCAGATACAAGTAGGAGTACATCTAGTAGTATCAAGAATAAGGGCGGGTTGGAATAAGTTTAGCGAACTGCTTCCTCTGTTGACAAAGAAGGGTTTCTCCCTGCATACGAAAGGGCGGTTATATGATGCCGGTGTGAGATGCGCGATGCTGCATGGTAGTGAGACATGGGCGTCAACTGCAGAGGATATGCGACGACTGGAGAGAAATGAAGCAAGCATGCTCCGTTGAATGTGCAATGTCAATGTGCGTAAACAACCAAGCATAGATGTGTTGAGAAAGAAACTGGGTATAAGAGGGATAAGTTGGGGTGTGAATGAGAGAAGACTGAGATGGTATGGACACGTGATGCGCATGGAGGATGACCGCTGGGTAAAGAAGTGCCAAGAAATCCCAGTAGAAGGAAGACGCAGTAGAGGAAGACCACATAAAACATGAGCGGAGGTGGTGAGAGCAGACCTCATATCGCTGAAACTCACGGAGGAGATGACGAAGGACCTTGACAAGCGGAGAGATGATGTGCTGAATAGGACCCGTCCCACCCTTGCAAGCAGGGAAAAGCTGACGTAAAATGATCATAATGATATATACATGGTGGTGTTTCTACAGATAATTGAATATGGGGTAATTCATATTTAGATTAAGCAAACAACATGAAAGCCTACTCACAAGAGAATTGTTGCTTTTAGTTTCAGTTCTATTTTTTAATTATTTTACTCAAAGCCTTAATCATAAAGAGTTCTAATTAGATAACTCTGAATTTAGAACTATGCTATAGTCAGTGTGTATGTGTTTTTATATATGTCTATATATATACACACATATATATATATATATATATATATATATATATATATATATATATATATATATATATATATACATATATATATATATATATATACATATATATATATATATATATATATATATATATATATATATATATGTATATATAAATATATATATGTGTGTGTGTATATATATATATATATATATATATATATATATGTGTGTGTGTGTGTGTGTGTGTGTGTGTATATATAGAGACATATATAAAGACACATACACACCCTGACTATAGCATAGTTCTAAATTATATATATATATATATATACACACACGCATATATATATATATATATATATATATATATATATATATATATATATATGTGTGTGTGTGTGTGTGTGTGTGTGTGTGTGTGTGTGTGTGTGTGTGTGTGTGTGTTTGAGCGGAATTTTAGTAATCTCCTTATAATATATAACCACCAATTTCTATGTTTGTCTGTCTGTCCGACAGTGGAAACACGTGCGCGCGTGCGAATGTTTTTTTGCGCACGCGTAGAGAGAGAGTGAGAGTGAAAGAAAAAGACAGACTACGAGAGGGGGATAGCGGGAGGGAGAGAGGGGGGAATTGAGGAGTGCTACAGAAACATATATACATTTCTGTGTGTGTGTAATATATATATATATATACACACACAGAAATATATATATATACACACAGAAATATATATACATTTCTGTGTGTGTAATATATATATATATACACACAGAAATATATATACATTTCTGTGTGTGTAATATATATATATATGTACACACAGAAATATATATACATTTCTGTGTGTGTAATATATATATATACTAGCAGAAAACCACCCGGTGGGTGGTTTTCTGCTAGTCTATATATATAAAACTGAAGATGTCTGTCTGTGTGTGTGTGAGTTTGAATCCCTAAAACTAGAGAACTACCCAACCGGCTGTTTTCAAACTTTACACTTGTAATACTTATGTTTCAGGGAGTGTTCTGAACAAAACAAATTTCAAATTGTCAATGCCCTAGGGACCGCATCAGGCGATTTAGCGATCTCTCTCTATAATTCTTAGTCTTTCTCTTTTTAGATAGATACATACATATAACGTCGCGCGCTTATAATATCAGTATGTATGCCTGATTGTCTGCATTACGTCACTTCCTACAATCCGCTCTGCGTCCAAAACGCGCCCTTATAATATCTGTCTCTATGTCTGACTGTCTGCTGCTTCCGGTTATTTACCACCCTTGCTCAAGACAAATCTCATACTCAATCCCCAAACAGTTGGTAAGTGCACACAACTTCTTCCTCACGTTTTAAGCCACAGTGTTGCTTACTTTCGTACCACCAGACCCTTGCTTCTTTGCCAGCCGTGGTTGTGGCAATACTAAGCTTAGCTAAGGCGGTTATATATTTCACAATACCTTATCCCGTCCAACGCCGGGTACCACTGCTAGTCTTATATATATTTCTACTACTACTATTTTTTTTATTTTAACATCACAAACAACTTCTGCTAATTGTCAATATTATCGTAATGTAAACCTTCTGAAAATATATCTTTAAAATGTATTATGTTACGAGGAAATAAAATCATATGGCAACAGTGAACTATAGTTTATATATATATATATATATATTTATATATATATATATATATATAAACGGAAAAAATGAAACGAAATTTCATTTCCCACTCTTAGTACGGCTGTTACTTAAATATAAGTATGTATACGTACATACATATATGTATACAGACCTACAGTAGCATGTATATATATATATATATACATACATGCACACATATATATATGCACGTATGGATTCACCGAACATTTATTATAATGCTCGGTGTGTTTGTAAACAAACATCCCAAATTTAGCCGTAGTGTCTAGCAACCATTGTTGTTCGTTTGTTCAACACTGACAAAGAAACGCTGTACTAGTTTCAAGCTTATTAGCTATCATCAGCAACGTATACCTCCCTGCCAGATGATTGAACGTCTGAAAGTATATACTTTCATCATCATCATCATCATCATCATTTAACGTCCATGTTCCACGCTTTGCATGGGTTTGGACGGGAATTTTCCCACTTGAGGCAAGAGTGGTTGTCTTGCTCGCATAGGACTGTCTGGCGTGTTTTCTACAGCTGGATGCCCTTCCTAACACCAACCACATTTACAGTGTGGGACTGGGAGGTTTTTACCGTGTTGCCTACACGGCCACATTACAGCGTGGACTGTCTGTTTTTTTTATCGTGACACCTACACGATCTCATTTGTTTCGGCCTGGATGTTGTGGCACCAACATAACTTTACATTGAAAGGGGCGGCGTGGATGGGGTGGGGGTAGTGGGACGGGGGTGTATTTTGTTAGAGATGCCTACTGACTGTAGTAGGTTTTACTTTGTATTTAGGTAAGGCGGGTCTTCTCTATTACTGAGTACCGCCAAAGATCTCGGTCCAGTGACATTGTCTTGGAGAGGTGTAAAAGTGTGAGGTCGGAATTTATCAGGTCGTCCCAGGTTCTTCTGGGTCTGCCTACTCCGTGGCTACCGTCTATCTTTATTGCCCTGCACTTTTTTATACAGCTGTCGTCTTTCATGCGCATCACGTGACCATACCAACGTAGCCTTCTCTCGAGTAAACAACATCTGATCCCTCTTATTTCTAATTTTTCCCTTAGTTCGTTTATGCTTTGCTGTTCACGTATATTACTATTACACAACCAGCGGAGCATGCAAGCTTCGTTCCTCTCTAGTCTGCGTATATCCTCTGCACACAATGCCCAGGTCTCACTGCCATGCAACATTGCTGTTCGTATGCAGGCATCATACAGCCTGCCTTTCATTTTTAGGGAGAACCCTTTAGCGGCTAATAGTGGTATAAGCTCTCTGAACTTTTTCCTTCCCGTTCTGACTCTAGCTACTGTACTTTCCGAGCACCCTCCCCCACTGCTGATTTTGTCACCCAGGTAACGGAAGCTGTCCACTATTTCTATAGAACCCTCTGCGCAATTGAAAGAGCTAGTATTTTGTTGGCACTTGCTGCTACTTATTGCACCAGAGCACTGGCCACATGTAAAATCTATGTTCTTAGTTAGCTTAACTGTGATCCCACTACATCTTTTATGCACCCATACTTTGCATTTGGGACATAAAATGGAGTTTCTACCTACGCCTTTCCTAAACACTGAGCAAGGCCATTTCCCGGAAGGAACCGGCGCCTTATTTTCTTTCCTACAAACTAGAACTTTAGTCTTAGCCAGGTTAATTTTAAGGCCTTTTGATTCTAGGCCGTGCTTCCATGTTTGGAATTTCTTCTCTAGCTCGGCCATTGATTCAGCTATGAGCGTTAGGTCATCTGGACAGCCGGTCTTGAACTCCATTGTTATAGCCTGAAGGGCAATAATAAATAGTAGGGGGCTAAGAACAGAGCCCTGATGAACACCAACTTTTACGCTAAACTCTTCACTATATTCATTGTTAATTCTAACCTTGCTGACTGTTTCTTTATACATGGCTTGTATAGCTCTCACAAGCCATTCATCAACACCTAGTTTTCTAAGAGCCCACCAGATAATGGAACGGGGGACTCTGTCGAAGGCCTTGTCCAAGTCGACAAAAGCTAAGTATAGGGGTTTACTTTTAGCTAGGTACTTCTCCTGTAGTTGTCGTACAATGAAAAGAGCGTCTGTGGTACTTTTGCCTGACACAAACCCGAACTGCATTTCATCTAGATCAATTCTCTCTCTGATTAGTTGCGCTATTACTTTTTCCGTGACCTTCATGACCTGGTGGATTAATTTAATGCCTCTATAGTTATTCCTATCTAGGGCGTCTCCTTTATCCTTGTAGCAGTTTATGCATATTAACAGCTTATGCATATTAACGGCTGAGCAGCCTAATTTCAATTCCAGTACTGCCAATACTGGAATTGAACTATCAAGACAGTTGAGGTATGTCATACATCAATTCATGTATTTTATCTGATGAGGACGTACTGAAAAAACAGTACAGTACCTTCGAAATATCTATATATATAAAACTGAGGATGTCTGTCTGTGTGTGTGTGAGTTCGAATCCCTAAAACTCGAGAACCACCCAATCGACTGTTTTCAAACTTTACACATGTAATATTTATGTTTCAGGGAGTGTTCTGAACAAAACAAATTTCAAATTTTCAATGCCTTAGGGACCGCATCAGGCGATTTAGCAATCTCGCTCTATAATTCTGTGTTTCTCTTTTTAGGTAGATACATACATATAACGTCGCACCCTTATAATATCTGTCTGTATGTCTGACTGTCTGCATTACGTCAGCAATACTAAGCTTACCTAAGGCGGTTATATATTTCACGCAACACTAAAAATGAAAGCCGGTAACTATATATTAGTCAGTCTCTTCTTCATACCGTGAGGAAAGAAAATCCAACTTTTAGTGGAGCGAGTGAAACAAAGTCGACCCTGCTGCGATTCAAAAATCAGGTTTGCAGGTTATATACTTCACACAACACTAAAAATTAAAGCCGGTAAAGAAAATCATCGCTATAATAGCTTCAGTTTTTGTTTACTTACGTGCCTTTACGAGAACAAAAGTTACTATTTTACCGTTTAGTATTGTAGAGAAGCACCAAACCGACTGTTTGCAAACTTTACACATGTAATACTTATGTTTCACGGAGTGTTCTGATAACAATAATAGCAACACACACGACTATGATGATAGATATAATGACAACCCCTTAGAGAAACTATTTTTCAACCCAGCTGACAAAAGATATAAGATGGGTAATATCTACCCTACGAGGTTATCCTTTAATAAAAGAGTTTGCATGCCACAACAAATAGATGACGAGACAGAGGCACAGTTCACCATAGCTACAAATAAGATTAGACAAATAGTAGACCGGTATACTAAGAGACTGAGCAGACCAGAGGCCCAACAACTTGGGAGGAAACCTGTAGAAGGCTGGGTTAGCCTCAGCAGGGCACAAGGGATGGTGAGTTAGTATGTCTACCCACGGATAAGTCCGGTAGGATTTCAATAGATAGCATGCCGAACTATATCAAGGCTATGCAGCCCCACATCACCAACACGAGCGAAATTGCACAACAAACACATGATGGGAGAGAGAAAATCCTCAACGCTCACATCATGATGTGGACTGACATCCTAAAGCCAAGCAGACGCACTGCCAACAACTTCCAGGCGTCCAACAATGGCATACCACCCTTGTATGGGCTCCGCAAAGACCACAAGGCAGTTGACGACCCGACAACAGGACCACCAACAAGACCCGTGTGCGGAGCTAATATAGCTAACAACTACAGGATCTCCTACTTCCTCTCAATGGTTATACGCCCCATAATCAAGATGTCCCCGGATGTATGTGACAGTACAGAGGACCTCCTCAGCAGAATCAGTGAGTGCAACAAAAACAAGAACCTATCCAACTGCATAATAGGCAGCATGGATGTGGTGTCACTGAACCCATCCATTAACATTGATTTTGCTGTGAAAAAATGTGTGGAGATGATCATTGAGAGTGAGGTGGAGTTCTGCGACGTCGACACAGGCGAACTGGGCCTCCTACTTAGACTTACCTACGACACTGACTACCTAGATAGCCATGACCTTAGACGTTTCTGCCCTAGTAGACCCATAAGAGGTAGACCCCCCACCATAACCTCAATGGCAAAAAAGACTCACATGGGAAGGTGGATTGGGTGGACCAAAGCCATACGGACCCCCCAAAACAATGACCAGGTAAGAAAAATGGTCGCACATGCAATAGGGGCTAGTATCAAAACTACCCTAAAGGGCCACATATTTAAGTTCAACGAGATCTACACCCAAAATGAGGGAGCAGCCATTGGCGTCAGCATAGCTGGTGATGTTGCCAACCTTTTCATGGTATGGTGGGAAAGGAGACTTAAAGATCTCCTTAATGAGAGCTCCATAGACCTCATCATGTACTCTCGTTATGTAGACGATATCAATATAGTTATAAGAACATCCCCACTAGAGAGCACTAACAAGTTTGATTTAGAACGTAGCACAATCGAAAGCATCCAGCAGATAGCTAATTCCATACACCAGAGTATAACTGTAACTATCGACTTCCCTTCCAAACACCCTAACAATAGACTACCTGTATTAGACACGGAACTCTGGATTAACACTATAGACGAGAGAGCCCAAATTCTCCACTCACACTATGCTAAACCCATGGCCTCCAAATACCTGATACTCAAAAACTCAGCAATGTCCAGTAGCGCTAAGTTTAGTATTCTGATCGCAGATTTGGTACGAGTGATGAAGAATGTGTCCCGCATGTGCGACCCAACAGAAATGGAAAGACACATCCAACACTTCATCAACCGCATGCAGTTCTCTGGCTACAACCAAAGAGACAGAGTCAGAGTATACGAAGGAGCCATGGAGAAGTATAAGACCCTCATAGAACTGGACATGAAAGGAATTTGCCCATTATACAGGAGCAAATCATGGAATAGCTTAGATAGGGCTAGACATAAGATAGGGAAAGCCACCTCATGGTACGACAACCAGAGATACCAGAGTGTCATGTTTGTGGACGCTACCCCTGAAGGGAAATTAGCTAACCAGTGTAGAAAGGCCCTGAGAAAGACCCACTTAAAGATTAAGGTGGTAGAAAAGCCAGGAACCACCATAAAATCCCTGATCAGCAAAACCTACTGTTTTAAGAAAACCCACTGTACTAATAGGAAATGTATCATATGTAAGGTAAACCCCCGGATAAACTGTAAAACTAGAAACGTAGTCTATAGCATAAGATGTACAGAGGGTACTTGCAGAAACATGACAACAACATACAGAGGTGAGACAGCTCGTAGCATAGGTGAAAGGATAGACCAACACTGGGGGGAACTAAAAGGACGATAAAACGGGTCAGTACTATACGAACATGCCAGACAACAACACGACGGTAACATAGACAACATAGAAATTAGAATAATATCTAAACATAGAAATGACCCAGCAGATAGGCAAATCAGAGAGGCCAGTGAAATAGAACTTAGAAGGCCAAGACTAAACAGAAAGAATGAATGGAATAACAACAACACCAAAACAAACAACACTGACCTAAGAGAAGTATAAATAAATAAATAAATAGATAAATAAATAAATAAATACATACACAAGCACAATAACAACAAACATATAAACACACACTAGTCACCCAATCACGAACAGACATCAAACAAAACACAATACACACACGTAAACGCATGCGCAAAGAAGACAAAATAAAATAAACGAACAAGCAAATAAATAAATAAATATATAGACAGACTAAATAAAAATGGCGTAGACATACAATGCAACGGGAGGAAACAATAGCACCACTGACGATGTTGCAGATGTGCAACGAAAGATTTATGATAAACTATATATATGTGTTTGTGTCTATATTATATCTGTATTATTTTTGACCGTCGGTCAGTCAATGGCAACATCGAGGACCGAATAAATTAGATTACCGATATAAAAGACACAGAAGCGAAAACCAACCAAACAGTGAGTGTGTTCTGTTATTAATTCTGGCAATATTACACAAATATGACCCTCCCCAAGTATATATATATATATATATATATATATATATATATATATATATATATATATATATATATATATATATATATATATATATATATGTATATATATACCCATTCAGTTTATTTGATACTTTAATATATCTAAAACGATAGTTTGCTATCGTCAACTCTAGAAAGAAAAATTACTTATTTTTACCTGTTGATAGGTAAAACTAAATAAATTCATGCACCATCTCACTACTACAGCCACTGTTTCTGTCACTGGATAGAATGAATAAAATCAATAGCAATATTTCTCTGTATCCACATAGATTTATAACGGTTGTCGTGGTTGTCGTCGTTATTCCTTATCCTTCCCAATGCCAGGTTATTCCTTATCCTTTCTTAGGCCAGGTTATTCCTTATCCTTCCCAATGCCAGGTTATTTCTTATCCGTCCCTAGGCCAGGTTATTCCTTATCCTTCCCTAGACCAGGTTATTCCTTATCCTTCCCAATGTCAGGTTATTCCTTATCCTTCCCAATGCCAGGTTATTTCTCATCCGTCCCTAGGCCAGGTTATTCCTTACCCTACCCAATGCCAGGTTATTCCTTATCCTTCCCAATGCCAGGTTATTTCTTATCCGTCCCTAGGCCAGTTTATTTCTTATCCGTCCCCAGGTCAAGTTATTCCTTATCCTTCCCTAGACCAGTTATTCCTTATCCTTCCCAATGCCAAGATATTCCTTATCCTTCCCAATGCCAGGTTATTTATTATCCGTCCCTAGGCCAAATTATTCATTAGCCTGCCCTAGGCCAGGTTATTCTGTATCCTTCCCAATGCCAGGTTACTTTTTATTCTTCCCAATGCCAGGTTATTTCTTATCCGTCCCTAGACCAGGTTATTCCTTATCTTTGCCAATGCCAGGTTATTCCTTATTCTTCCCAATGCCAGGTTATTTCTTAGCCGTCCCTAGGCCGGGTTATTCCTTATCCTTCCCAATGCCAGGATATTCCTTATCCTCCCTTAGGCCAGGTTATTCCTTATCCTTCCCAATGCCAGGTTATTCCTTATCCTTCCCAAAGCCAGGTTATTTCTTATCCGTCCCTAGGCCAGGTTATTCCTTATCCTTCCCAATGCCAGGTTATTCCTTATCCTTCCCCCCAATGCCAGGTTATTTCTTATCCGTCCCTAGGCCAGGTTATTCCTTATCCTTCCCAACGCCAGATTATTTCTTATCCTTCCCTAGACCAGGTTATTCCTTATCCTTCCCAATGCCAGGTTATTCCTTATCCTTCCCAAAGCCAGGTTATTCCTTATCCTTCCCAATGCCAGGTTATTCCTTATCCTTCCCACTGATAGGTTATTTCTTATCCGTCCCTCGGCCAGGTTATTCCGTATCCTTCCCAATGCCAGGTTATTCCTTATCCTTCCCAATGCCAGGTTATTTCTTATCCGTCCCTAGGCCAGGTTATTCCTTATCCTTCCCAACGCCAGATTATTTCTTATCCTTCCCTATACCAGGTTATTCCTTATCCTTCTCAATGCCAGGTTATTTATTATCCTTCCCTAGGCCAGGTTATTCCTTATCCTTCCCAATTCCAGGTTATTCCTTATCCTTTCACTGCTAGGTTATTTCTTATCCGTCCTTCGGCCAGGTTATTCCGTATCGTTCCCAATGCCAGTTTACTATTTATTCTTCCCAATGCCAGGTTATTTCTTATCCGTCCCTAGACCAGGTTATTCCTTATCCATCCCAATGCCAGGTTATTCCTTATTCTTCCCAATGCCAGGTTATTTCTTAGCCGTCCCTAGGTCAGGTTATTCTTTATCCTTCCCAATGCCAGGATATTCCTTATCCTCCCTTAGGCCAGGTTATTCCTTATCCTTCCCAATGCCAGGTTATTCCTTATCCTTCCCAATGCCAGGTTATTTCTTACCCGTCCCTAGGCCAGGTTATTCCTTATACTTCCCAATGCCAGGATATTCCTTATACTTTCTTAGGCCAGGTTATTCCTTATCCTTCCCAATGCCAGGTTATTTCTTATCCGTCCCTAGGCTAGGTTATTCCTTATCCTTCCCAATGCCAAGTTATTTATTATCCTTCCCAATGCCAGGTTATTTATTATCCTTCCCTAGGCCAGGTTATTCCTTATCCTTCCCAATGCCAGGTTATTCCTTATCCTTCCCAATGCCAGGTTATTTCTTATCCGTCCCTAGGCCAGGTTATTCCTTATCCTTCCCAACGCCAGATTATTTCTTATCCTTCCCTAGACCAGGTTATTCCTCATCCTTCCCAATGCCAGGTTATTTCTTATCCTTCCCTAGACCAGGTTATTCCTTATCCTTCCCAATGCCAGGTTATTTATTATCCTTCCCTAGGCCAGTTATTCCTTATCCTTCCCAATGCCAGGTCATTTCTTATCCTTCCCAATGCCAGGTTATTTCTTATCCGTCTCTAGTTCAAGTTATTCATTATCCTTCCCTAGACCAGGTTATTCCTTATCCTTCCCAATGCCAGGTTATTTCTTATCCTTCCTTAGGCCAGGTTATTCCTTATCCTTCCCAATGCCAGGTTATTTCTTATCCTTCCTTAGGCCAGGTTATTCCTTATCCTTCCCAATGCCAGGTTATTCCTTATCCTTCCCAATGCCAGGTTATTTCTTATCCGTCTCTAGTTCAAGTTATTCATTATCCTTCCCTAGACCAGGTTATTCCTTATCCTTCCCAATGCCAGGTTATTTCTTATCCTTCCTTAGGCCAGGTTATTCCTTATCCTTCCCAATGCCAGGTTATTCCTTATCCTTCCCAATGCCAGGTTATTTATTATCCGTCCCTAGGTCAAGTTATTCCTTATCCTTCCCAATACCAGGTTATTCCTTATCCTTCCCAACGCCAGGTTATTTCTTATCCGTCCCTAGGCCAGGTTATTCCTTATCCTTCCCAATGCCAGGTTATTCCTTATTCTTCCCAATGCCAGGTTATTTCTTATTCTTCCTTAGGCCAGGTTATTCCTTATCATTCCCAATGCCAGGTTATTTCCTATCCTTCCCTAGTAACTATATCTATATACTAGCAGAATGGCCTGGCGTTGCTCGGGATTCTAATAATAGATTGGCATGTTTATCCCTCCTTTCTGAAACGGTACAGAGAAGTACTGGATACCTCGGCCTGGGGATGGTGTCTACATTTTGTGCTTATGAAAAACATTTGTCGTAAATTACCAGGGGTTTAACTTAATTGGGTGCCTGAGAGTAAAATGTAAGGAATAAACTCGTCAGTGATGCATATGATTTCCGAACCGTTGACTATGTAATCGCTGGCCTTGTTTGTTTATATTTTGTTTTTGTGTATGCAAAAATACCTGTACACGAATATATATATTAAAATAAGAGATTAAAGTTTAATCAAAGAATCGCTGCTTTCACCCTTAACGGCACCTTCTGAAACTAAAAAAAAATCAATCTGTGAACGCAGAAGTAAATATTTCTAAAAAACCTTACACACTATAGATATATATATACACACACACACTATATATATACATATACACACACACACACACATACAGAGATAGTGTCATAAAGTCGTAATGCAAACAGCCAGACATACAGACAGATTATAGAGAGATCGCTAAACGGCGCCTAATGCGGTCCCCAGGGCATTGAAAATTTGGAATATTATTTGCTCAAAACACTCACATGACCATAAGTATTACATGTGTAAAGTTTGAAAACAATCGGTTTGGTGGTTCTCGAGTTTTAGGGAGTCAGACAGACAGTCAGACATTCTCTGTTTTAGATATATAGATAATATTGTGTGTGTGTGTTTAAGCGGAATTTTAGTAATAGGTATATGTATATATATATATTATAAAGAGTCAGGACGCCGACAGCTGAGCTCTTGCCGTTTCAACAGCTGGTTCCAGTCTGCCTGGAACTAGCTGTTGAAACGGCAAGAGCTCAGCCATCGGGGTCCCAACTCTTTATAATATAACCATACTCTACTACCCCAAGTATCGAGTACTCTGTTGAGTAATGTCAAACCAGTTTCAAACTGAGTCCATCCTGATTTATATATATATACTATAATTGTTTCAACACACTGACGCGCATGTGTGTATGTAGATTGTACCCACAAGTGTAGTGAATGTTAGATTATCATCACCCAGTCTTTCATCAGTCACATAAACACATAGATGCTAATGAGCAAGCCCAATCTACCATTTATTTCTGGGATAAATAACATCAGTTTAATAACACCTCCAAAATTGTTTTCGCATACATTTTTGATAATGAATGGAAATTTTCGCAGTTTTAGACTATGATTAAGATGATGAAATTTTAAAGAAAAATGTTTTTGTCATTAGCAGATTCATATCTAATTTATATAGGATGAAATTAGAGAAGCCTTTTCTCAGACAATCTCATATATTGATGTATTAACATCATAAAAAGGTGGCGAAATGACAGAGTTGAGTTGTTTGAACGTCAGATAGAAGGCTTTGTGGTATTCATTCCGACTCTGTTTGCGTTCAAATTCGGTCGAGCTCAACTTTGTGCCTTTCATCATTTTGAGGTTGATAAAAAAAGTATAACTCTAATAATGGAGTCAATTCTTCCTCTTTATCTCTTTCTAACTCTCAATCTCTCTGGAAGAAATCTTCTGTACACATATCCAGGGCCTAATTTAAGGCAGAGGAAATTGCACCAAGAGTCTTATAGTGGGGGCCCCCACAAACGACAGCCGTAGCAATTTATTTGAGCCCTCAGATGGGCCTTTTAGTTTTAGGATGGTTAGAATTTTTTTTATTTAATATCTGTATGTATAACTTTTCAATTACTTGCGCCTAGCTAATTTTGATATGTAAATTGGGGGGTTTGCTGTGTATTCTAATTTTTTGTGTATAAGGGTCCCTACAAGTCACTTGGGATAAAAAAAAATCAGGTAAATGTGTTGTCATTATTAGTAAAAACTTGGAAAGGTTACTATCCAAGTAAAGTCATTGTCAAATATGGATATAGAGAATAGGAATAGGATGGACAAGTTCAGGGAGCTAATAATAAAGGAATTTTCTTTCCTGGAATAGTAGTAGATTGTATCATCATCACCATTTAGCGTCCATTTTTTCATGCTTGCATGGGTTAGACAGGTTGTCCACGCCGGGAAGAAAGTCTAGCCACAGATGGCCATGTCACACCTTGCTCTGACGAGGACTATATATATATATATATATATAATTTGCTCCGGACGTAGCACCCGTGTCTGAAAGAACCCGCAGAAGTAGAATCAGCCAGATCCATACAAGGACCATGACTCGAGCTACATGCCGGCGAAACATTTGTAACACAAAATAAACTAAGTCCAGATGCATCACTGATTTTTCGTTTCCTTTATAATATCTACACTCTACTCTGATGAATATCGAGTGCTAATTTTGGCATACCGCCTATGGAAGCACCATAGCTACCACTATACACAACTATATATATATATACTCAGAAGAGTGACACAGTTGAAGTCATGTGGAAGCCATTTCTATATTAAACATGATGTTTACACTCTACTAATGTATTAAGTACCTTACTAACTGTGTGTATATTTATATTCTGGTGCAATAAGTAGCAGCAAGTGCCCACAGAATACTAACTCATTCCATTGCACAGATGGTTCTATAGAAATAGTGGACAGCTTCCGTTACCTGGGTGATAAAATCAGCAGTGGGGGAGGGTGCTCTGAAAGTACAGTAGCTAGGGTCAGAACGGGATGGAAAAAGTTCAGAGAGCTTATACCACTATTGGCCGCTAAAGGATTCTCTCTAAAAATGAAAGGCAGGCTGTATGATGCCTGCATACGAACAGCAATGTTACATGGCAGTGAGACCTGGGCATTGTGTGCAGAGGATATACGCAGATTGGAGAGAAACGAAGCTTGCATGCTCCGCTGGATGTGTAATAGTAACATACGTGAACGGCAAAGCATAAACGTACTAAGGGAGAAATTAGAAATAAGAGGGATCAGAGGTTGTTTACTCGAAAGAAGACTACGTTGGTATGGTCACGTGATGCGGATAAAAGACGACAGCTGTATAAAAAAGTGCAGGGCAATAAAAATAGACGGTAGCCACGGAGTAGGCAGACCCAGAAAAACCTGGGACGACTTGATAAATTCCGACCTCACACACTTACACCTCTCCAAGACAATGTCACTGGACCGAGAGCTTTGCCGCTACACAGTAATAGAGAAGACCCGCCTTACCTAAGTACAAAGTGAAACCTACTACAGTCAGTAGGCACCTCTAACAAAATACACCCCGTCCCACTACCCCCACCCCATCCACACCACCCCTTCATTGTAAAGTTATGTTGGTGTCACAACATCCAGGCCGAAACAAATGAGGTCGTGTAGGTGTCACGACAAAAAACACACAGTCCACGCTGTAATGTGGCCTTGTAGGCAACACGGTAAAACCTCCCAGTCCCACACTGTAAATGTGGTTGGTGTTAGGAAGGGCATCTAGCCGTAGAAAACCCGCCAGACAGTCCTATGCGAGCAAGACAACCACTCTTGCCTCAAGTGGGAAAACCCCCGTCCAAACCCATGCAAGCGTGGAATATGGACGTTAAACGATGATGATGATGATGATGATGATGATATATAATAATAATAATGAGTATAACTGAAGTTGCAGCTGCGAGTAGCAGGTTCACAATTGATTTTTGGAGACTCTCACAAAGCACTCAATGAGAGAGTAATCAATGAATTAATCCTCAGAGTAATCAACATAAGTTAGGTAATAATTGTTTCTACTTTAGGCACAAGGCCAGCAATTACTCAGTACATTACTGGTACTTTATTTTATCAACCCCATAAGGATGAAAGGCAAAGTTAACCTCGGCGGGATTTGAACTCAGACTGTAAAGTTAGGTAATAATGACACAATGAAATATGTGGCCAAAGGTGTGTTGCCACCTTAATACTACAACAAAAAATACAGACAGGTTAAAGACGAACCTGGACCTGATTGATAGATATTAGATATTAATCAATAAATATCTTCAATAGGCTTCTAGAAATCTGGAAGCTACACTCCAAGTTGTGTAATGCAAGTAAGTAATGTATCCTAAGATGGAACGAGAATATATATATATATATATATAAATGAAAGGTATAGAAATTGTTTTAGCGAGAAGTTAACAGTATTCCATAACATATATGCGACTATGTCGTCAAGATGGGAAAAATAGTTAACGTAAGATGTAGGAAAAATAGTTCAAACTCATCTCAAAAGAGCATCAGGATACAAATTTATCCACAGAATTTAGTGAAATCAAGGGAAAAATCAATAGACCCTTAACTCATGATAAAATAAAGTTTAAAATACTTATCCTTCAATTTGGAAAAATATCAAATGCTCTGTATAGTCTTAAAGACTATTTCATGAAAACTTTCAGTGGAGATGGTCACGGTTGGATTTCAATCGTCAGCAGAGCTCAACAGATAACCAGGGCTCCCACAGAATTATAAGCCAAAAAGGGAATTCTAAAACTGGCTAGTTCACCATCATGCGTGATTATGAAAAACGCACATGAGGAAAAACACGGCTAGTGACGTCAGGATGAAAATGAATGTTTGTTTACAAGAAACAACAGTCAAATACATTCCGAAAAAAAACTCTAAAAAAGGAGTTCAGCAAACAGCAATATTATCGCAGTTTTTATTAAAAAAACCGGGATTAGTCACAGATAATTTAAGCACTGAAGGAAAAGAATCCGAGTATAAATATAAATGAAAGGTATAGAAATTGTTTTAGCAAGAAGCTAATAGTATTCCATAATATATATGCGACTATGTCGTCAAGATGGGGAAAATAGTTAACGTAAGATGTAGGAAAAATAATTCAAACTCATCTCAAGGGAGAATCAGGATATAAATTCATCCACAGAATTTAGTGAAATCCAGGGAAAAAATCAATAGACCCTTAACTCATGATAAAATAAAGTTTAAAATACTTATCCTTCAATTTGGAAAAACATCAAATGCTCTGTATAGTCTTAAAGACTATATATATATAGTTATGTTCTTAATTGTAATACACTTTAGTATTGTATCTGAATAATATTTTGAATAAATAATGTTCTGCAAAATATAGATTTTAGTTTGTATAAACGATATTTGAGAGAAAGAATGTGTTTGTGTGTGCTGGTGGTAGTGAGGGTACATGTATGTAGTGGGGAAGAGTCTCTATATGTGGGGAAATATGTGGTGGGAGAGAATATGTGTGGTGGGAAAGAGTGAAAGAAGAAAAAACCCCAGTACAGGACTGGTACGTCATATATTATTATAAACCATGAATAGATGAAAGGCAAAATTATTTTAGCAGGAATTGAGCTGCGACTGCAGATATCCTGAATGAATACTAGTAGGCAACTTTCATGATCAAACAATTCTCTAAATACGTTGTCTTGGGAGTTATGTTAAAAGTTCAATTGTTAAAAATGAGTGTTTGAAAAAAAAAGAAAGATTTTTTAAACATATAAATACTAAAACATGACAGACATTTGTGTCTGTCTGTCATAGCTTATGAAACATTGATTTTTTTTTCAACACCATCTTATCAATTTTAATTAATTGAGTAATTTTTTTTTTTTGTGTGGTGTGTTTTGATTTGTTTAGATTGGTTGAATGTTATTGTTGGGTAGCATTGTCATCATCATTATCATCATCATATGTCCATTTTCCACTCTAGCATGGGTTAGAGAAGTTGTCTTTTCGGGACCAATGGTTTGATTTAAAAAATATATCTGAAGTCTTAGGGAAAGAATCGAAATTTAAGAAAAACATAAAACAATTAAGCTAATCATTTGGTCCAACAATTCCCTAGAAAATTAATAGAAACCCAAATAGTTAGAATCAGTAGTTGTACTAAATTTATAGCTTACTGTATTATTCATTCATACATATATATGCACACACACACACACACACATATGTGGGAGAAAGACAGTCTCCCCCATATCGACCCAATAGAGGGACCAGCAGTGTTAGTCGAGGGGAGTATAATAAGTAAGGCAATCAAGATATGAAGACGGGTAAGGCGGCTGGGCCTTCGGAAATAGTTGCTGAGATGCTGAAGGCATCTGGCACGGTGGGACACACCATGGTCACCCGCATAGTTAACCAAGTCGTACAGAATGGGGTTGTTCCGAAGGACTGGCATAGCAGCATCATCGTTAACTGTTATAAGAGTAAAGGAGACGCCCTAGATAAGAGTAACTATAGAGGCATTAAATTAATCGACCAGGTCATGAAGGTCACGGAAAAAGTAATAGCGCAACTAATCAGAGAGAGAATTGACCTAGATGAAATGCAGTTCGGGTTTGTGTCAGGCAAAAGTACCACAGACGCTCTTTTCATAGTACGACAACTACAGGAGAAGTACCTAGCTAAAGGTAAACCCGTCTACTTAGCTTTTGTTGACTCGGAGAAAGCCTTCGACAGAGTCCCCCGCTCCATTATCTGGTGGGCTCTTAGAAAACTAGGCGTTGACGAATGGCTTGTGAGGGCTATACAAGCCATGTATAAAGAAACAGTCAGCAAGGTTAGAATTAACAACGAATATAGTGAAGAGTTTAGCGTAAAAGTTGGCGTTCATCAGGGCTCTGTTCTCAGCCCCCTACTATTTATTATTGCCCTTCAGGCTATAACAGAGGAGTTCAAGACCGGCTGCCCATGGGAACTCCTATACACAGACGACCTGACACTCATAGCGGAATCAATGGCCGAGCTAGAGAAGAAATTCCAAACATGGAAGCACGGCCTAGAGTCAAAAGGACTTAAAATTAACCTGGCTAAGACTAAAGTTCTAGTTTGTAGGAAAGAAAACAAGGCGGCGGTCCCTTCTGGGAAATGGTCGTGCTCGGTGTGTAGGAAAGGCGTAGGTAGAAACTCCATTTTATGTCCTAAATGCAAAGTATGGGTGCATAAAAGATGTAGTGGGATCACAGGTAAGCTAACTAAGAACATAGATTTTACATGTGGCCGGTGTTCTGGTGCAATAAGTAGCAGCAAGTGCCCACAAAATACTAGCTCTTTCAATTGCGCAGAGGGTTCTATAGAAATAGTGGACAGCTTCCGTTACCCGGGCGATAAAATCAGCAGTGGGGGAGGGTGCTCTGAAAGTACAGTAGCTAGAGTCAGAACTGGTTGGAAAAAGTTCAGAGAGCGTATACCACTATTAGCTGCTAAAGGGTTCTCCCTAAAAATGAAAGGCAGGTTGTACGATGCCTGCATACGAACAGCAATGTTGCATGGCAGTGAGACCTGGGCATTGTGTGCAGAGGATATACGCAGACTAGAGAGGAACGAAGATTGCATGCTCCGCTGGATGTGTAACAGTAATATACGTGAACGGCAAAGCATAAACGAACTAAGGAAAAAATTAGAGATAAGAGGGATCAGATGTTGTTTACTCGAGAGAAGGCTACGTTGGTATGGACACCTGATGCGCATGAAAGTCGATAGCTGTATAACAAAGTGCAGGGCAATAAAGATAGACGGTAGCCACGGAATAGGCAGACCTAGAAAAACCTGGGACGAGCTGATAAACTCCGACCTCACACACTTACACCTCTCCAAGACAATGTCACTGGACCAAGACCTTTGGTGGTACTCAGTAACAGAGAAGACCCGCCTTGCCAGTAGGCATCTCTAACAAAATACACCCCGTCCCACCCCCACCACCCCATCCACACCACCCCGTTCTATGTAAAGTTATGTTGGTGCCGCGCCATCCAGGCCGAAACAAATGAGATCGTGTAGGTGTCACGACAAAAAAAACACACAGTCCACGCTGTAATGTGGCCGTGTAGGCAACACGGTAAAAACCTCCCAGACCCACACTGTAAATGTGGTTGGTGTTAGGAAGGGCATCCAACTGTAGAAAACCTGCCAGACAGTCCTATGCGAGCAAGACAATCACTCTTGCCTCAAGTGGGACTACCCGCGTCCAAACCCATGCAAGCGTGGAACACGGACGTTAAACGTTGATGATGATGATGATGATGATGATATATATATATATAAGTTTATATATACAAGCACACACACATACACAAGAAGACTGTCTCTTATTCATATTCCCAGTGCTTAGCCCCAAACACTACAAGCAATAAAACCTGACACATATATATGTATATAGATACAAACATATATATATATATATATATATATATATACTTACACATACACACATATTTCTGGGTTCAGTCATTTATTCTAAGTAAATAAAAAGATTTCTATAAGTGACTGCTGAGCAAAGAATTTTACTTGAGGGTGGTGGAATTTGCAACAATAGCCATGACATATATATATAAAATCAGCATATAGAGAGAAGTACACAGAGATATGTCTATAATCATAGATTTAAAACCACCAGTGTGAAGAACATATTAACTATGGAAAGAATGGTAAATACAAATCAATTAAAAAAACATACTAAAGCGTACTAACTATAACATCCATGTATATTATTATAGTTTAGAATAACTTCAACAAAATCTTAATGTTTTTATGATGTAATTAACCCCCTAAGATATAAAAAAATTATTTTCTATATATAATCATAAAGTCCTCATGCAAGAATAAAAGATTTTTAAAAAATTATTTAAGAATTTGTTTAATCAATTATATTCATTCATCTATAACAGATTTTCCCAAACTGCGTGATATCTCCCACTGCCAAATGGGCAATGAGCAACTGAACAGAAAATTGTGGGCATTTGGAAATGTTGGTTGATGATATAGGATTTTGTGTATTAAGAAGGTATTTCAACATGTGCTACCTGAAAAGAAAATATTCAAAGGAGATATTTAAAGAAGCTGTATAAAAAAGAAAACCAGGAGGCTAAATGGGAAAAACGAATCTGTAACAAACATTTTTGGTATATTTTTCAATATTTACTGTACAGGTGGGTAGTGGAAAATATAAAGGTGGGCAATGATGCCAAAAAGAGGTTAGGAACCCTTGATCTATAATAAGAATTTAGATAAATAATGAATTTTATAATTATTACATGTGGGAGCAATTAGATATTTTTAAAGTAAAATTTAACATTCAACACTGATAATAGAGGAGTAAGGTTTTAACATTTTTTTAAATGTTTACAAAGACTTAAAATTTCAAATTTCAGAAGGAAATTTTCAAACAACTCAAACCAACTAGAGAATTAATTTATAGAGAATTTTAAAAAATGTTAATTCCCTAAATGAGAAAAAGTGCATTATGTAGGATCATCAACCATTATAGAGAAAGAAAGAAATCTGGGCAAGAAACAATAGTTTCCTGTTAAATGATTATCATCCATTCTTTAAAAAAAAGAATAAAGTAAAAGTGAAAATAAAAATAACAAATGAAATATAAAAATATGAAAATAGTGAGTCAGAATATTGTAGACACAAGGAGTATTTTAAGAATTTTTAATTGATTAATTAATCCAATAAATGAAAGAATTAGATAATTCAAAACTATTAAATCAGATCTAATTATTTCCAGAGCTTCCATAGATTCACAGCTTTGTAAGTACTGATAGCATTAATTATAAAACACTGTAAGCAATATTCAATATTGGAATTCTGTTAGTATTAACATATTCTTCCATTGGCTAATCTAAAGTTTCAATCTGGCTCTCTGCTTTCTTTGAAATCAAATCCTGCCAAGGTCAACTTTGCCTTTCCTCCATTCCAGGTTGATAAAAAGAAGTATCAGTTTAGATCGGGAGGGGTGAGGTGTTCAATTCTTCCTCACTTCCGTTCCTTCCTTGGCTGGACGAAATCTGGTGTAATCAGATCTGTAGAGGGATGGGCACTTTAGCCCTCAAACCATCCATATCCAGCCAGAATTCTCTCACCTTTTTTCTGTTCAAACCAGCCATAACTGGCAGCTCATACTAATGTTAAGGTATTGTTTTCAAAAGAAATAAGATCAAAATCTCATAGCTTTGATATTATCTAAGATAAAGCCTTTACCATAAAAGTACAATAGTATACATAACCTAAATGCTAAAGTGCTGGTGTCCAAGAAACACTGTATGCCACTATAATGCTCCTACAACTCCAAGAGTTACAGGACCATACCATACTAAATAGGCGTTGATTTCCATCAGATACATATTGATTTATCAGCTTAACCATGTAATCCTTCCTCTTTTCTTTATATTATTGTACATTCCAAGTTTTTGAGGAATAAGGTTTTAAAAGCAGTTTTCTTTTTAAATGTATTCTTTTTTTTTATCATTCTAATTAGATCTCAGAAGTTTGGAAACAATGGATTATGTGGTAGATTTCTGCATCTTAAAACCAAATTTTGGGTATTATTTTCAATATCGGTAGAGGGTCGGACGCCATGCTTTCCAGCATAGTTACGTTGAAAGGGACGTAACTATGCTGGAAAGCATGGCTGGAAAGCAAAGTTGACCTTGGCAGGATTTGATTTCAAAGAAAGCAGAGAGCCAGATTGAAACTTTAGATTAGCCAATGGAAGAATATGTTAATACTAACAGAATTCCAATATTGAATATTGCTTACAGTGTTTTATAATTAATGCTATCAGTACTTACAAAGCTGTGAATCTATGGAAGCTCTGGAAATAATTAGATCTGATTTAATAGTTTTGAATTATCTAATTCTTTCATTTATTGGATTAATTAATCAATTAAAAATTCTTAAAATACTCCTTGTGTCTACAATATTCTGACTCACTATTTTCATATTTTTATATTTCATTTGTTATTTTTATTTTCATTTTTACTTTATTCTTTTTTTTAAAGAATGGATGATAATCATTTAACAGGAAACTATTGTTTCTTGCCCAGATTTCTTTCTTTCTCTATAATGGTTGATGATCCTACATAATGCACTTTTTCTCATTTAGGGAATTAACATTTTTTAAAATTCTCTATAAATTAATTCTCTAGTTGGTTTGAGTTGTTTGAAAATTTCCTTCTGAAATTTGAAATTTTAAGTCTTTGTAAACATTTAAAAAAATGTTAAAACCTTACTCCTCTATTATCAGTGTTGAATGTTAAATTTTACTTTAAAAATATCTAATTGCTCCCACATGTAATAATTATAAAATTCATTATTTATCTAAATTCTTATTATAGATCAAGGGTTCCTAACCTCTTTTTGGCATCATTGCCCACCTTTATATTTTCCACTACCCACCTGTACAGTAAATATTGAAAAATATACCAAAAATGTTTGTTACAGATTCGTTTTTCCCATTTAGCCTCCTGGTTTTCTTTTTTATACAGCTTCTTTAAATATCTCCTTTGAATATTTTCTTTTCAGGTAGCACATGTTGAAATACCTTCTTAATACACAAAATCCTATATCATCAACCAACATTTCCAAATGCCCACAATTTTCTGTTCAGTTGCTCATTGCCCATTTGGCAGTGGGAGATATCACCCAGTTTGGGAAAATCTGTTATAGATGAATGAATATAATTGATTAAACAAATTCTTAAATAATTTTTTAAAAATCTTTTATTCTTGCATGAGGACTTTATGATTATATATAGAAAATAATTTTTTTATATCTTAGGGGGTTAATTACATCATAAAAACATTAAGATTTTGTTGAAGTTATTCTAAACTATAATAATATACATGGATGTTATAGTTAGTACGCTTTAGTATGTTTTTTTAATTGATTTGTATTTACCATTCTTTCCATAGTTAATATGTTCTTCACACTGGTGGTTTTAAATCTATGATTATAGACATATCTCTGTGTACTTCTCTCTATATGCTGATTTTATATATATATGTCATGGCTATTGTTGCAAATTCCACCACCCTCAAGTAAAATTCTTTGCTCAGCAGTCACTTATAGAAATCTTTTTATTTACTTAGAATAAATGACTGAACCCAGAAATATGTGTGTATGTGTAAGTATATATATATATATATATATATATATATATATGTTTGTATCTATATACATATATATGTGTCAGGTTTTATTGCTTGTAGTGTTTGGGGCTAAGCACTGGGAATATGAATAAGAGACAGTCTTCTTGTGTATGTGTGTGTGCTTGTATATATAAACTTATATATATATATATCATCATCATCATCATCATCATCAACGTTTAACGTCCGTGTTCCACGCTTGCATGGGTTTGGACGCGGGTAGTCCCACTTGAGGCAAGAGTGATTGTCTTGCTCGCATAGGACTGTCTGGCAGGTTTTCTACAGTTGGATGCCCTTCCTAACACCAACCACATTTACAGTGTGGGTCTGGGAGGTTTTTACCGTGTTGCCTACACGGCCACATTACAGCGTGGACTGTGTGTTTTTTTTGTCGTGACACCTACACGATCTCATTTGTTTCGGCCTGGATGGCGCGGCACCAACATAACTTTACATAGAACGGGGTGGTGTGGATGGGGTGGTGGGGGTGGGACGGGGTGTATTTTGTTAGAGATGCCTACTGGCAAGGCGGGTCTTCTCTGTTACTGAGTACCACCAAAGGTCTTGGTCCAGTGACATTGTCTTGGAGAGGTGTAAGTGTGTGAGGTCGGAGTTTATCAGCTCGTCCCAGGTTTTTCTAGGTCTGCCTATTCCGTGGCTACCGTCTATCTTTATTGCCCTGCACTTTGTTATACAGCTATCGACTTTCATGCGCATCACGTGTCCATACCAACGTAGCCTTCTCTCGAGTAAACAACATCTGATCCCTCTTATCTCTAATTTTTTCCTTAGTTCGTTTATGCTTTGCCGTTCACGTATATTACTGTTACACATCCAGCGGAGCATGCAATCTTCGTTCCTCTCTAGTCTGCGTATATCCTCTGCACACAATGCCCAGGTCTCACTGCCATGCAACATTGCTGTTCGTATGCAGGCATCGTACAACCTGCCTTTCATTTTTAGGGAGAACCCTTTAGCAGCTAATAGTGGTATAAGCTCTCTGAACTTTTTCCAACCAGTTCTGACTCTAGCTACTGTACTTTCAGAGCACCCTCCCCCACTGCTGATTTTATCGCCCGGGTAACGGAAGCTGTCCACTATTTCTATAGAACCCTCTGCGCAATTGAAAGAGCTAGTATTTTGTGGGCACTTGCTGCTACTTATTGCACCAGAACACCGGCCACATGTAAAATCTATGTTCTTAGTTAGCTTACCTGTGATCCCACTACATCTTTTATGCACCCATACTTTGCATTTAGGACATAAAATGGAGTTTCTACCTACGCTTTTCCTACACACCGAGCACGACCATTTCCCAGAAGGGACCGCCGCCTTGTTTTCTTTCCTACAAACTAGAACTTTAGTCTTAGCCAGGTTAATTTTAAGTCCTTTTGACTCTAGGCCGTGCTTCCATGTTTGGAATTTCTTCTCTAGCTCGGCCATTGATTCCGCTATGAGTGTCAGGTCGTCTGTGTATAGGAGTTCCCATGGGCAGCCGGTCTTGAACTCCTCTCTTATAGCCTGAAGGGCAATAATAAATAGTAGGGGGCTGAGAACAGAGCCCTGATGAACGCCAACTTTTACGCTAAACTCTTCACTATATTCGTTGTTAATTCTAACCTTGCTGACTGTTTCTTTATACATGGCTTGTATAGCCCTCACAAGCCATTCGTCAACGCCTAGTTTTCTAAGAGCCCACCAGATAATGGAGCGGGGGACTCTGTCGAAGGCTTTCTCCAAGTCAACAAAAGCTAAGTAGACGGGTTTACCTTTAGCTAGGTACTTCTCCTGTAGTTGTCGTACTATGAAAAGAGCGTCTGTGGTACTTTTGCCTGACACAAACCCGAACTGCATTTCATCTAGGTCAATTCTCTCTCTGATTAGTTGCGCTATTACTTTTTCCGTGACCTTCATGACCTGGTCGATTAATTTAATGCCTCTATAGTTACTCTTATCTAGGGCGTCTCCTTTACCCTTATAACAGTTAACGATGATGCTGCTATGCCAGTCCTTCGGAACAACCCCATTCTGTACGACTTGGTTAACTATGCGGGTGACCATGGTATGTCCCACCGTGCCAGATGCCTTCAGCATCTCAGCAACTATTTCCGAAGGCCCAGCCGCCTTACCCGTCTTCATATCTTGATTGCCTTACTTATTATACTCCCCTCGACTAACACTGCTGGTCCCTCTATTGGGTCGATATGGGGGAGACTGTCTTTCTCCCACATATGTGTGTGTGTGTGTGTGTGCATATATATGTATGAATGAATAATACAGTAAGCTATAAATTTAGTACAACTACTGATTCTAACTATTTGGGTTTCTATTAATTTTCTAGGGAATTGTTGGACCAAATGATTAGCTTAATTGTTTTATGTTTTTCTTAAATTTCGATTCTTTCCCTAAGACTTCAGATATATTTTTTAAATCAAACCATTGGTCCCGAAAAGACAACTTCTCTAACCCATGCTAGAGTGGAAAATGGACATATGATGATGATAATGATGATGACAATGCTACCCAACAATAACATTCAACCAATCTAAACAAATCAAAACACACCACACAAAAAAAAAAATTACTCAATTAATTAAAATTGATAAGATGGTGTTGAAAAAAAAATCAATGTTTCATAAGCTATGACAGACAGACACAAATGTCTGTCATGTTTTAGTATTTATATGTTTAAAAAATCTTTCTTTTTTTTTCAAACACTCATTTTTAACAATTGAACTTTTAACATAACTCCCAAGACAACGTATTTAGAGAATTGTTTGATCATGAAAGTTGCCTACTAGTATTCATTCAGGATATCTGCAGTCGCAGCTCAATTCCTGCTAAAATAATTTTGCCTTTCATCTATTCATGGTTTATAATAATATATGACGTACCAGTCCTGTACTGGGGTTTTTTCTTCTTTCACTCTTTCCCACCACACATATTCTCTCCCACCACATATTTCCCCACATATAGAGACTCTTCCCCACTACATACATGTACCCTCACTACCACCAGCACACACAAACACATTCTTTCTCTCAAATATCGTTTATACAAACTAAAATCTATATTTTGCAGAACATTATTTATTCAAAATATTATTCAGATACAATACTAAAGTGTATTACAATTAAGAACATAACTATATATATATAGTCTTTAAGACTATACAGAGCATTTGATGTTTTTCCAAATTGAAGGATAAGTATTTTAAACTTTATTTTATCATGAGTTAAGGGTCTATTGATTTTTTCCCTGGATTTCACTAAATTCTGTGGATGAATTTATATCCTGATTCTCCCTTGAGATGAGTTTGAATTATTTTTCCTACATCTTACGTTAACTATTTTCCCCATCTTGACGACATAGTCGCATATATGTTATGGAATACTATTAGCTTCTTGCTAAAACAATTTCTATACCTTTCATTTATATTTATACTCGGATTCTTTTCCTTCAGTGCTTAAATTATCTGTGACTAATCCCGGTTTTTTTAATAAAAACTGCGATAATATTGCTGTTTGCTGAACTCCTTTTTTAGAGTTTTTTTTCGGAATGTATTTGACTGTTGTTTCTTGTAAACAAACATTCATTTTCATCCTGACGTCACTAGCCGTGTTTTTCCTCATGTGCGTTTTTCATAATCACGCATGATGGTGAACTAGCCAGTTTTAGAATTCCCTTTTTGGCTTATAATTCTGTGGGAGCCCTGGTTATCTGTTGAGCTCTGCTGACGATTGAAATCCAACCGTGACCATCTCCACTGAAAGTTTTCATGAAATAGTCTTTAAGACTATACAGAGCATTTGATATTTTTCCAAATTGAAGGATAAGTATTTTAAACTTTATTTTATCATGAGTTAAGGGTCTATTGATTTTTCCCTTGATTTCACTAAATTCTGTGGATAAATTTGTATCCTGATGCTCTTTTGAGATGAGTTTGAACTATTTTTCCTACATCTTACGTTAACTATTTTTCCCATCTTGACGACATAGTCGCATATATGTTATGGAATACTGTTAACTTCTCGCTAAAACAATTTCTATACCTTTCATTTATATATATATATATATATATTCTCGTTCCATCTTAGGATACATTACTTACTTGCATTACACAACTTGGAGTGTAGCTTCCAGATTTCTAGAAGCCTATTGAAGATATTTATTGATTAATATCTAATATCTATCAATCAGGTCCAGGTTCGTCTTTAACCTGTCTGTATTTTTTGTTGTAGTATTAAGGTGGCAACACACCTTTGGCCACATATTTCATTGTGTCATTATTACCTAACTTTACAGTCTGAGTTCAAATCCCGCCGAGGTTAACTTTGCCTTTCATCCTTATGGGGTTGATAAAATAAAGTACCAGTAATGTACTGAGTAATTGCTGGCCTTGTGCCTAAAGTAGAAACAATTATTACCTAACTTATGTTGATTACTCTGAGGATTAATTCATTGATTACTCTCTCATTGAGTGCTTTGTGAGAGTCTCCAAAAATCAATTGTGAACCTGCTACTCGCAGCTGCAACTTCAGTTATACTCATTATTATTATTATATATCATCATCATCATCATCATCATCATCGTTTAACGTCCATATTCCACGCTTGCATGGGTTTGGACGGGGGTTTTCCCACTTGAGGCAAGAGTGGTTGTCTTGCTCGCATAGGACTGTCTGGCGGGTTTTCTACGGCTAGATGCCCTTCCTAACACCAACCACATTTACAGTGTGGGACTGGGAGGTTTTACCGTGTTGCCTACAAGGCCACATTACAGCGTGGACTGTGTGTTTTTTGTCGTGACACCTACACGACCTCATTTGTTTCGGCCTGGATGTTGTGACACCAACATAACTTTACAATGAAGGGGTGGTTTGGATGGGGTGGGGGTAGTGGGACGGGGTGTATTTTGTTAGAGGTGCCTACTGACTGTAGTAGGTTTCACTTTGTACTTAGGTAAGGTGGGTCTTCTCTATTACTGTGTAGCGGCAAAGCTCTCGGTCCAGTGACATTGTCTTGGAGAGGTGTAAGTGTGTGAGGTCGGAATTTATCAAGTCGTCCCAGGTTTTTCTGGGTCTGCCTACTCCGTGGCTACCGTCTATTTTTATTGCCCTGCACTTTTTTATACAGCTGTCGTCTTTTATCCGCATCACGTGACCATACCAACGTAGTCTTCTTTCGAGTAAACAACCTCTGATCCCTCTTATTTCTAATTTCTCCCTTAGTACGTTTATGCTTTGCCGTTCACGTATGTTACTATTACACATCCAGCGGAGCATGCAAGCTTCGTTTCTCTCCAATCTGCGTATATCCTCTGCACACAATGCCCAGGTCTCACTGCCATGTAACATTGCTGTTCGTATGCAGGCATCATACAGCCTGCCTTTCATTTTTAGAGAGAATCCTTTAGCGGCCAATAGTGGTATAAGCTCTCTGAACTTTTTCCATCCCGTTCTGACCCTAGCTACTGTACTTTCAGAGCACCCTCCCCCACTGCTGATTTTATCACCCAGGTAACGGAAGCTGTCCACTATTTCTATAGAACCATCTGTGCAATGGAATGAGTTAGTATTCTGTGGGCACTTGCTGCTACTTATTGCACCAGAATATAAATATACACACAGTTAGTAAGGTACTTAATACATTAGTAGAGTGTAAACATCATGTTTAATATAGAAATGGCTTCCACATGACTTCAACTGTGTCACTCTTCTGAGTATATATATATATAGTTGTGTATAGTGGTAGCTATGGTGCTTCCATAGGCGGTATGCCAAAATTAGCACTCGATATTCATCAGAGTAGAGTGTAGATATTATAAAGGAAACGAAAAATCAGTGATGCATCTGGACTTAGTTTATTTTGTGTTACAAATGTTTCGCCGGCATGTAGCTCGAGTCATGGTCCTTGTATGGATCTGGCTGATTCTACTTCTGCGGGTTCTTTCAGACACGGGTGCTACGTCCGGAGCAAATTATATATATATATATATATATAGTCCTCGTCAGAGCAAGGTGTGACATGGCCATCTGTGGCTAGACTTTCTTCCCGGCGTGGACAACCTGTCTAACCCATGCAAGCATGAAAAAATGGACGCTAAATGGTGATGATGATACAATCTACTACTATTCCAGGAAAGAAAATTCCTTTATTATTAGCTCCCTGAACTTGTCCATCCTATTCCTATTCTCTATATCCATATTTGACAATGACTTTACTTGGATAGTAACCTTTCCAAGTTTTTACTAATAATGACAACACATTTACCTGATTTTTTTTTATCCCAAGTGACTTGTAGGGACCCTTATACACAAAAAATTAGAATACACAGCAAACCCCCCAATTTACATATCAAAATTAGCTAGGCGCAAGTAATTGAAAAGTTATACATACAGATATTAAATAAAAAAAATTCTAACCATCCTAAAACTAAAAGGCCCATCTGAGGGCTCAAATAAATTGCTACGGCTGTCGTTTGTGGGGGCCCCCACTATAAGACTCTTGGTGCAATTTCCTCTGCCTTAAATTAGGCCCTGGATATGTGTACAGAAGATTTCTTCCAGAGAGATTGAGAGTTAGAAAGAGATAAAGAGGAAGAATTGACTCCATTATTAGAGTGATACTTTTTTTTTCAACCTCAAAATGATGAAAGGCACAAAGTTGAGCTCGACCGAATTTGAACGCAAACAGAGTCGGAATGAATACCACAAAGCCTTCTATCTGACGTTCAAACAACTCAACTCTGTCATTTCGCCACCTTTTTATGATGTTAATACATCAATATATGAGATTGTCTGAGAAAAGGCTTCTCTAATTTCATCCTATATAAATTAGATATGAATCTGCTAATGACAAAAACATTTTTCTTTAAAATTTCATCATCTTAATCATAGTCTAAAACTGCGAAAATTTCCATTCATTATCAAAAATGTATGCGAAAACAATTTTGGAGGTGTTATTAAACTGATGTTATTTATCCCAGAAATAAATGGTAGATTGGGCTTGCTCATTAGCATCTATGTGTTTATGTGACTGATGAAAGACTGGGTGATGATAATCTAACATTCACTACACTTGTGGGTACAATCTACATACACACATGCGCGTCAGTGTGTTGAAACAATTATAGTATATATATATAAATCAGGATGGACTCAGTTTGAAACTGGTTTGACATTACTCAACAGAGTACTCGATACTTGGGGTAGTAGAGTATGGTTATATTATAAAGAGTTGGGACCCCGATGGCTGAGCTCTTGCCGTTTCAACAGCTAGTTCCAGGCAGACTGGAACCAGCTGTTGAAACGGCAAGAGCTCAGCTGTCGGCGTCCTGACTCTTTATAATATATATATATACATATACCTATTACTAAAATTCCGCTTAAACACACACACACAATATTATCTATATATCTAAAACAGAGAATGTCTGACTGTCTGTCTGACTCCCTAAAACTCGAGAACCACCAAACCGATTGTTTTCAAACTTTACACATGTAATACTTATGGTCATGTGAGTGTTTTGAGCAAATAATATTCCAAATTTTCAATGCCCTGGGGACCGCATTAGGCGCCGTTTAGCGATCTCTCTATAATCTGTCTGTATGTCTGGCTGTTTGCATTACGACTTTATGACACTATCTCTGTATGTGTGTGTGTGTGTGTATATGTATATATATAGTGTGTGTGTGTATATATATATCTATAGTGTGTAAGGTTTTTTAGAAATATTTACTTCTGCGTTCACAGATTGATTTTTTTTTAGTTTCAGAAGGTGCCGTTAAGGGTGAAAGCAGCGATTCTTTGATTAAACTTTAATCTCTTATTTTAATATATATATTCGTGTACAGGTATTTTTGCATACACAAAAACAAAATATAAACAAACAAGGCCAGCGATTACATAGTCAACGGTTCGGAAATCATATGCATCACTGACGAGTTTATTCCTTACATTTTACTCTCAGGCACCCAATTAAGTTAAACCCCTGGTAATTTACGACAAATGTTTTTCATAAGCACAAAATGTAGACACCATCCCCAGGCCGAGGTATCCAGTACTTCTCTGTACCGTTTCAGAAAGGAGGGATAAACATGCCAATCTATTATTAGAATCCCGAGCAACACCAGGCCATTCTGCTAGTATATAGATATAGTTACTAGGGAAGGATAGGAAATAACCTGGCATTGGGAATGATAAGGAATAACCTGGCCTAAGGAAGAATAAGAAATAACCTGGCATTGGGAAGAATAAGGAATAACCTGGCATTGGGAAGGATAAGGAATAACCTGGCCTAGGGACGGATAAGAAATAACCTGGCGTTGGGAAGGATAAGGAATAACCTGGTATTGGGAAGGATAAGGAATAACTTGACCTAGGGACGGATAATAAATAACCTGGCATTTGGGAAGGATAAGGAATAACCTGGCATTGGGAAGGATAAGGAATAACCTGGTCTAGGGAAGGATAATGAATAACTTGAACTAGAGACGGATAAGAAATAACCTGGCATTGGGAAGGATAAGGAATAACCTGGCATTGGGAAGCATAAGGAATAACCTGGCCTAAGGAAGGATAAGGAATAACTGGCCTAGGGAAGGATAATAAATAACCTGGCATTGGGAAGGATAAGGAATAACCTGGTCTAGGGAAGGATAAGAAATAACCTGGCATTGGGAAGGATGAGGAATAACCTGGTCTAGGGAAGGATAAGAAATAATCTGGCGTTGGGAAGGATAAAGAATAACCTGGCCTAGGGACGTCAGGCACCCAATTAAGTTAAACCCCTGGTAATTTACGACAAATGTTTTTCATAAGCACAAAATGTAGACACCATCCCCAGGCCGAGGTATCCAGTACTTCTCTGTACCGTTTCAGAAAGGAGGGATAAACATGCCAATCTATTATTAGAATCCCGAGCAACGCCAGGCCATTCTGCTAGTATATAGATATAGTTACTAGGGAAGGATAGGAAATAACCTGGCATTGGGAATGATAAGGAATAACCTGGCCTAAGGAAGAATAAGAAATAACCTGGCATTGGGAAGAATAAGGAATAACCTGGCATTGGGAAGGATAAGGAATAACCTGGCCTAGGGACGGATAAGAAATAACCTGGCGTTGGGAAGGATAAGGAATAACCTGGTATTGGGAAGGATAAGGAATAACTTGACCTAGGGACGGATAATAAATAACCTGGCATTGGGAAGGATAAGGAATAACCTGGCATTGGGAAGGATAAGGAATAACCTGGCCTAAGGAAGGATAAGAAATAACCTGGCATTGGGAAGGATAAGGAATAACCTGGTCTAGGGAAGGATAATGAATAACTTGAACTAGAGACGGATAAGAAATAACCTGGCATTGGGAAGGATAAGAAATGACCTGGCATTGGGAAGGATAAGGAATAACTGGCCTAGGGAAGGATAATAAATAACCTGGCATTGGGAAGGATAAGGAATAACCTGGTCTAGGGAAGGATAAGAAATAACCTGGCATTGGGAAGGATGAGGAATAACCTGGTCTAGGGAAGGATAAGAAATAATCTGGCGTTGGGAAGGATAAGGAATAACCTGGCCTAGGGACGGATAAGAAATAACCTGGCATTGGGAAGGATAAGAAATAACCTGGCATTGGGAAGGATAAGGAATAACCTGGCCTAGGGAAGGATAATAAATAACCTGGCATTGGGAAGGATAAGGAATAACCTGGCCTAAGGAAGTATAAGGAATATCCTGGCATTGGGAAGTATAAGGAATAACCTGGCCTAGGGACGGGTAAGAAATAACCTGGCATTGGGAAGGATAAGGAATAACCTGGCATTGGGAAGGATAAGGAATAACCTGGCCTAAGGGAGGATAAGGAATATCCTGGCATTGGGAAGGATAAAGAATAACCTGACCTAGGGACGGCTAAGAAATAACCTGGCATTGGGAAGAATAAGGAATAACCTGGCATTGGGATGGATAAGGAATAACCTGGTCTAGGGACGGATAAGAAATAACCTGGCATTGGGAAGAATAAATAGTAAACTGGCATTGGGAACGATACGGAATAACCTGGCCGAAGGACGGATAAGAAATAACCTAGCAGTGAAAGGATAAGGAATAACCTGGCATTGGGAAGGATAAGGAATAACCTGGCCTAGGGAAGGATAATAAATAACCTGGCATTGAGAAGGATAAGGAATAACCTGGTATAGGGAAGGATAAGAAATAATCTGGCGTTGGGAAGGATAAGGAATAACCTGGCCTAGGGACGGATAAGAAATAACCTGGCATTGGGAAGGATAAGGAATAACCTGGCATTGGGAAGGATACGGAATAACCTGGCCGAGGGACGGATAAGAAATAACCTATCAGTGGGAAGGATAAGGAATAACCTGGCATTGGGAAGGATAAGGAATAACCTGGCTTTGGGAAGGATAAGGAATAACCTGGCATTGGGAAGGATAAGGAATAACCTGGCCTAAGGAAGGATAAGAAATAACCTGGCATTGGGAAGGATAAGGAATAACCTGGTCTAGGGAAGGATAATGAATAACTTGAACTAGAGACGGATAAGAAATAACCTGGCATTGGGAAGGATAAGAAATGACCTGGCATTGGGAAGGATAAGGAATAACTGGCCTAGGGAAGGATAATAAATAACCTGGCATTGGGAAGGATAAGGAATAACCTGGTCTAGGGAAGGATAAGAAATAACCTGGCATTGGGAAGGATGAGGAATAACCTGGTCTAGGGAAGGATAAGAAATAATCTGGCGTTGGGAAGGATAAGGAATAACCTGGCCTAGGGACGGATAAGAAATAACCTGGCATTGGGAAGGATAAGGAATAACCTGGCATTGGGAAGGATAAGGAATAACCTGGCCTAGGGAAGGATAATAAATAACCTGGCATTGGGAAGGATAATAAATAACTTGGCATTGGGAAGGATAAGGAATAACCTGGCCTAGGGACGGATAAGAAATAACCTGGCATTGGGAAGGATAAGGAATAACCTGGCCTAAGGAAGTATAAGGAATATCCTGGCATTGGGAAGTATAAGGAATAACCTGGCCTAGGGACGGGTAAGAAATAACCTGGCATTGGGAAGGATAAGGAATAACCTGGCATTGGGAAGGATAAGGAATAACCTGGCCTAAGGGAGGATAAGGAATATCCTGGCATTGGGAAGGATAAAGAATAACCTGACCTAGGGACGGCTAAGAAATAACCTGGCATTGGGAAGAATAAGGAATAACCTGGCATTGGGATGGATAAGGAATAACCTGGTCTAGGGACGGATAAGAAATAACCTGGCATTGGGAAGAATAAATAGTAAACTGGCATTGGGAACGATACGGAATAACCTGGCCGAAGGACGGATAAGAAATAACCTAGCAGTGAAAGGATAAGGAATAACCTGGCATTGGGAAGGATAAGGAATAACCTGGCCTAGGGAAGGATAATAAATAACCTGGCATTGAGAAGGATAAGGAATAACCTGGTATAGGGAAGGATAAGAAATAATCTGGCGTTGGGAAGGATAAGGAATAACCTGGCCTAGGGACGGATAAGAAATAACCTGGCATTGGGAAGGATAAGGAATAACCTGGCATTGGGAAGGATACGGAATAACCTGGCCGAGGGACGGATAAGAAATAACCTATCAGTGGGAAGGATAAGGAATAACCTGGCATTGGGAAGGATAAGGAATAACCTGGCTTTGGGAAGGATAAGGAATAACCTGGCATTGGGAAGGATAAGGAATAACCTGGTCTAGGGAAGGATAAGAAATAATCTGGCGTTGGGAAGGATAAGGAATAACCTGGCCTAGGGACGGATAAGAAATGACCTGGCATTGGGGGGAAGGATAAGGAATAACCTGGCATTGGGAAGGATAAGGAATAACCTGGCCTAGGGACGGATAAGAAATAACCTGGCTTTGGGAAGGATAAGGAATAACCTGGCATTGGGAAGGATAAGGAATAACCTGGCCTAAGGGAGGATAAGGAATATCCTGGCATTGGGAAGGATAAGGAATAACCCGGCCTAGGGACGGCTAAGAAATAACCTGGCATTGGGAAGAATAAGGAATAACCTGGCATTGGCAAAGATAAGGAATAACCTGGTCTAGGGACGGATAAGAAATAACCTGGCATTGGGAAGAATAAAAAGTAACCTGGCATTGGGAAGGATACAGAATAACCTGGCCTAGGGCAGGCTAATGAATAATTTGGCCTAGGGACGGATAATAAATAACCTGGCATTGGGAAGGATAAGGAATATCTTGGCATTGGGAAGGATAAGGAATAACCTGGTCTAGGGAAGGATAAGGAATAACTTGACCTAGGGACGGATAAGAAATAAACTGGCCTAGGGACGGATAAGAAATAACCTGGCATTGGGAAGGATAAGGAATAACCTGGCATTGGGTAGGGTAAGGAATAACCTGGCCTAGGGACGGATGAGAAATAACCTGGCATTGGGAAGGATAAGGAATAACCTGACATTGGGAAGGATAAGGAATAACCTGGTCTAGGGAAGGATAAGGAATAACCTGGCCTAGGGACGGATAAGAAATAACCTGGCATTGGGAAGGATAAGGAATAACCTGGCCTAAGAAAGGATAAGGAATAACCTGGCATTGGGAAGGATAAGGAATAACGACGACAACCACGACAACCGTTATAAATCTATCTGGATACAGAGAAATATTGCTATTGATTTTATTCATTCTATCCAGTGACAGAAACAGTGGCTGTAGTAGTGAGATGGTGCATGAATTTATTTAGTTTTACCTGTCAACAGGTAAAAATAAGTAATTTTTCTTTCTAGAGTTGACGATAGCAAACTATCGTTTTAGATATATTAAAGTATCAAATAAACTGAATGGGTATATATATACATATATATATATATATATATATATATATATATATATATATACTTGGGGAGGGTTATATTTGTGTAATATTGCCAGAATTAATAACAGAACACACTCACTGTTTGGTTGGTTTTCGCTTCTGTGTCTTTTATATCGGTAATCTAATTTATTCGGTCCTCGATGTTGCCATTGACTGACCGACGGTCAAAAATAATACAGATATAATATAGACACAAACACATATATATAGTTTATCATAAATCTTTCGTTGCACATCTGCAACATCGTCAGTGGTGCTATTGTTTCCTCCCGTTGCATTGTATGTCTACGCCATTTTTATTTAGTCTGTCTATATATTTATTTATTTATTTGCTTGTTCGTTTATTTTATTTTGTCTTCTTTGCGCATGCGTTTACGTGTGTGTATTGTGTTTTGTTTGATGTCTGTTCGTGATTGGGTGACTAGTGTGTGTTTATATGTTTGTTGTTATTGTGCTTGTGTATGTATTTATTTATTTATTTATCTATTTATTTATTTATTTATACTTCTCTTAGGTCAGTGTTGTTTGTTTTGGTGTTGTTGTTATTCCATTCATTCTTTCTGTTTAGTCTTGGCCTTCTAAGTTCTATTTCACTGGCCTCTCTGATTTGCCTATCTGTTGGGTCATTTCTATGTTTAGATATTATTCTAATTTCTATGTTGTCTATGTTACCGTCGTGTTGTTGTCTGGCATGTTCGTATAGTACTGACCCGTTTTATCGTCCTTTTAGTTCCCCCCAGTGTTGGTCTATCCTTTCACCTATGCTACGAGCTGTCTCATCTCTGTATGTTGTTGTCATGTTTCTGCAAGTACCCTCTGTACATCTTATGCTATAGACTACGTTTCTAGTTTTACAGTTTATCCGGGGGTTTACCTTACATATGATACATTTCCTATTAGTACAGTGGGTTTTCTTAAAACAGTAGGTTTTGCTGATCAGGGATTTTATGGTGGTTCCTGGCTTTTCTACCACCTTAATCTTTAAGTGGGTCTTTCTCAGGGCCTTTCTACACTGGTTAGCTAATTTCCCTTCAGGGGTAGCGTCCACAAACATGACACTCTGGTATCTCTGGTTGTCGTACCATGAGGTGGCTTTCCCTATCTTATGTCTAGCCCTATCTAAGCTATTCCATGATTTGCTCCTGTATAATGGGCAAATTCCTTTCATGTCCAGTTCTATGAGGGTCTTATACTTCTCCATGGCTCCTTCGTATACTCTGACTCTGTCTCTTTGGTTGTAGCCAGAGAACTGCATGCGGTTGATGAAGTGTTGGATGTGTCTTTCCATTTCTGTTGGGTCGCACATGCGGGACACATTCTTCATCACTCGTACCAAATCTGCGATCAGAATACTAAACTTAGCGCTACTGGACATTGCTGAGTTTTTGAGTATCAGGTATTTGGAGGCCATGGGTTTAGCATAGTGTGAGTGGAGAATTTGGGCTCTCTCGTCTATAGTGTTAATCCAGAGTTCCGTGTCTAATACAGGTAGTCTATTGTTAGGGTGTTTGGAAGGGAAGTCGATAGTTACAGTTATACTCTGGTGTATGGAATTAGCTATCTGCTGGATGCTTTCGATTGTGCTACGTTCTAAATCAAACTTGTTAGTGCTCTCTAGTGGGGATGTTCTTATAACTATATTGATATCGTCTACATAACGAGAGTACATGATGAGGTCTATGGAGCTCTCATTAAGGAGATCTTTAAGTCTCCTTTCCCACCATACCATGAAAAGGTTGGCAACATCACCAGCTATGCTGACGCCAATGGCTGCTCCCTCATTTTGGGTGTAGATCTCGTTGAACTTAAATATGTGGCCCTTTAGGGTAGTTTTGATACTAGCCCCTATTGCATGTGCGACCATTTTTCTTACCTGGTCATTGTTTTGGGGGGTCCGTATGGCTTTGGTCCACCCAATCCACCTTCCCATGTGAGTCTTTTTTGCCATTGAGGTTATGGTGGGGGGTCTACCTCTTATGGGTCTACTAGGGCAGAAACGTCTAAGGTCATGGCTATCTAGGTAGTCAGTGTCGTAGGTAAGTCTAAGTAGGAGGCCCAGTTCGCCTGTGTCGACGTCGCAGAACTCCACCTCACTCTCAATGATCATCTCCACACATTTTTTCACAGCAAAATCAATGTTAATGGATGGGTTCAGTGACACCACATCCATGCTGCCTATTATGCAGTTGGATAGGTTCTTGTTTTTGTTGCACTCACTGATTCTGCTGAGGAGGTCCTCTGTACTGTCACATACATCCGGGGACATCTTGATTATGGGGCGTATAACCATTGAGAGGAAGTAGGAGATCCTGTAGTTGTTAGCTATATTAGCTCCGCACACGGGTCTTGTTGGTGGTCCTGTTGTCGGGTCGTCAACTGCCTTGTGGTCTTTGCGGAGCCCATACAAGGGTGGTATGCCATTGTTGGACGCCTGGAAGTTGTTGGCAGTGCGTCTGCTTGGCTTTAGGATGTCAGTCCACATCATGATGTGAGCGTTGAGGATTTTCTCTCTCCCATCATGTGTTTGTTGTGCAATTTCGCTCGTGTTGGTGATGTGGGGCTGCATAGCCTTGATATAGTTCGGCATGCTATCTATTGACATCCTACCGGACTTATCCGTGGGTAGACATACTACCTCACCATCCCTTGTGCGCTGCTGAGGCTAACCCAGCCTTCTACAGGTTTCCTCCCAAGTTGTTGGGCCTCTGGTCTGCTCTGTCTCTTAGTATACCGGTCTACTATTTGTCTAATCTTATTTGTAGCTATGGTGAACTGTGCCTCTGTCTCGTCATCTATTTGTTGTGGCATGCAAACTCTTTTATTAAAGGATAACCTCGTAGGGTAGATATTACCCATCTTATATCTTTTGTCAGCTGGGTTGAAAAATAGTTTCTCTAAGGGGTTGTCATTATATCTATCATCATAGTCGTGTGTGTTGCTATTATTGTTATCAGAACACTTCGTGAAACATAAGTATTACATGTGTAAAGTTTGCAAACAGTCGGTTTGGGGCTTCTCTACAATACTAAACGGTAAAATAGTAACTTTTGTTCTCGTAAAGGCACGTAAGTAAACAAAAACTGAAGCTATTATAGCGATGATTTTCTTTACCGGCTTTAATTTTTAGTGTTGTGTGAAGTATATAACCTGCAAACCTGATTTTTGAATCGCAGCAGGGTCGACTTTGTTTCACTCGCTCCACTAAAAGTTGGATTTTCTTTCCTCACGGTATGAAGAAGAGACTGACTAATATATAGTTACCGGCTTTCATTTTTAGTGTTGCGTGAAATATATAACCGCCTTAGGTAAGCTTAGTATTGCTGACGTAATGCAGACAGTCAGACATACAGACAGATATTATAAGGGTGCGACGTTATATGTATGTATCTACCTAAAAAGAGAAACACAGAATTATAGAGCGAGATTGCTAAATCGCCTGATGCGGTCCCTAAGGCATTGAAAATTTGAAATTTGTTTTGTTCAGAACACTCCCTGAAACATAAATATTACATGTGTAAAGTTTGAAAACAGTCGATTGGGTGGTTCTCGAGTTTTAGGGATTCGAACTCACACACACACAGACAGACATCCTCAGTTTTATATATATAGATATTTCGAAGGTACTGTACTGTTTTTTCAGTACGTCCTCATCAGATAAAATACATGAATTGATGTATGACATACCTCAACTGTCTTGATAGTTCAATTCCAGTATTGGCAGTACTGGAATTGAAATTAGGCTGCTCAGCCGTTAATATGCATAAGCTGTTAATATGCATAAACTGCTACAAGGATAAAGGAGACGCCCTAGATAGGAATAACTATAGAGGCATTAAATTAATCCACCAGGTCACGCCGAGGTTAACTTTGCCTTTCATCCTTACGGGGGGGGGGGGGGGGTCCGATAAAATAAAGTACCAGTAATGAACTGGGTAATTGCTGGCCTTGTGCCTAAAGTAGAAACAATTATTTTCTATTTATTTAATCAATATAAATGTCTGAAGAGACATAGTAAGCCATGATAGAGTAGTACTTCTTGCAGTTGAGAAACAAAATAACAAGATATACTGAGAAGTCTTCTTCACCCACTTTTTCCTGAGAGGGTCATGGGGACAGTTGCTATTTCTCTGAATTGAGAGAACAAGGTATCATCATCATCATCATTTTATGTCCACTTTTCCCTGCTTGCAAGGGTGTATGTGAATATAAAACTATAAAATTGAATTTTTTTTAAATTAAATAAAATAGGGAAGGATAATACAAGGCAAAATAAGCATATAAAAACTGGGAAGCAAGAGAAGCTGTCATCAATAGAATTGTGTTTCTTTATTGAGATAATGAGAACTATACCACCCCATTCTTCGTTTAACCCTTTAGCATATAAACCAGCCAGAATTATCTCACTTCTTTCTGTTCAAACCAGCCATAACTTGCCACTCATACTGATGCTAAGGTATTGTTCTCAAAATAAATAGTATCAAAATTTCATAGCTTCAATATTATGTGAGATAAAGCCTTTACTACGGAAATACAACAGTATATATATAATGTAAATGCTAAAGGAATTTATTTTTATTAAAAGTTTGAGATAAGTATTGAGTCTAACTATTGTATAATATACCAAAGTTAATTTTTATATTATCACAATTTTTCAAGAGATACGTGACTGTATCTCTGCATGTTGTAAAAGGCAACTAAAAGGGATTGTGTCAAGAAAGGCACCTGGCTATGCCAGCATGGAAAAGTGGATGTAAACAATGATATAATTCTCAACTAAGTATAGATACTATAAAAGCCTTGCTTGGGAGGTGGGGCAGTTCTTCTCTGAAGTCCTATTGTTGTCCAGACCTTTTGAGAGTTTCTTGCTACTTAATAAAAATACAATTAAACTCTCATTCACCAGAACAACCTGTTTAGCTGGTACCAGTTTAGTACTGGGTTGATTCTTACTCTATATCTCTCTCTCTCTCACTTCTCTCACTCTCTATCCTTCTCTGGAAGAAATCTTACAACCTTCCTGATTATTTTCAAAATAAGAAAAAAGTTAATATCCAATGTTTATAGTGGGATCTGGAAAATATTTTATAAAGAAGCGAATCAAAAGAACAGAAACAAATAAATGTGTATAAATTATAAATTTTATTTTATAGAAAATATTTATTTTTGGTTTTGAATTCCTTTATTTTTTATACAAATAGATAATTTCCTTTTCTTTATTAAAAAATAACTAAGGATAGTTACAAACCAGATTTTTGGAATATATAATTCAACAACCCATTACATCATCAATATCAATAAATTAGAATATAATTTATATTCAAATGTTCATTGCAGTTCTTGTAAAACTTAATTTTGAGTATATGATGACGCCAGCTGAAATATACATAAGAAAATTATAGAAGATACAAATAATTGTTTCTACTTTTGGCACAAGGCCAGCAATTACCCTGTGCATTACTGGTACTTTATTTTATCGACCTCGTAAGGATGAAAGGCAAAGTTAACTTTGGCGGGATTTGAATTCAGAATGGCAAGGGCCGTAACTATGCGTCAAAGCATAGCATCCGATCCTCTACCGATACTGCCAATCCACCGCCCTAAGAGAATACAAATAATAGAGAGGTGTAATGACATGTTTGTGTAGTACCCACCCCTTAACACAGTGTAATGGTATGTTTGTGTAGTACCCACCCCTTAATACAGTGTAATGGTATGTTTGTGTAGTACCCACCCCTTAACACAGTGTAATGGTATGTTTGTGTAGTACCCACCCCTTAACACAGTGTAATGGTATGTTTGTGTAGTACCCACCCCTTAACACAGTGTAATGGTATGTTTGTGTAGTACCCACCCCTTAATACAGTGAAATGGTATGTTTGTGTAGTACCCACCCCTTAACAGTGTAATGGTGTGTTTGTGTAGTACCCACCCCTTAACACAGTGTAATGATATGCTTGTGTAGTGCCCACCCCTTAACAGTGTAATGGTATGTTTGTGTAGTACCCACCCCTTAACACAGCATAATGGTATGTTTGCGTAGTGCCCACCCCTTAACAGTGAAATGGTATGTTTGTGTAATACCCACCCCTTAACACAGTGTAATGGTATGTTTGTGTAGTACCCACCCCTTAACACAGTGTAATGGTATGTTTGTGTAGTACCCACCCCTTAACACAGTGTAATGGTATGTTTGTGTAGTACCCACCCCTTAACACAGTGTAATGGTATGTTTGTGTAGTACCCACCCCTTAACAGTGTAATGGTATGTTTGTGTAGTACCCACCCCTTAACACAGTGTAATGGTATGTTTGTGTAGTACCCACCCCTTAACACAGTGAAATGGTATGTTTGTGTAGTACCCACCCCTTAACAGTGTAATGGTATGTTTGTGTAGTACCCACCCCTTAACACAGTGTAATGATATGTTTGTGTAGTACCCACCCCTTAACACAGTGAAATGGTATGTTTGTGTAGTACCCACCCCTTAACACAGTGAAATGGTATGTTTGTGTAGTACCCACCCCTTAACAGTGTAATGGTATGCTTGTGTAGTACCCACCCCTTAATACAGTGTAATGGTATGTTTGTGTAGTACCCACCCCTTAATAGAGTGTAATGGTGTGTTTTTGTAGTACCCACCCCTTAACACAGTGTAATGGTATGTTTATGTAGTACCCACCCCTTAATACAGCGTAATGGTGTGTTTGTGTAGTACCCACCCCTTAACACAGTGTAATGGTATGGTTGTGTAGTACCTACCCCTTAAACACTCAACTATTCCATTACAAAATGCTGATAAATATGTATTGCCCCCGCTTATTAATTTTTCAGAATCCCCCCCCCCCTCCCCCACACACACACTTATTAAATTTTGCTAATCTGTCTCCAGTAGAATTTTATTGTAGGTGATTCATATTGATACAGCAGCAGGAGGTTCTAATAATTTCATTTTACATTAAAAAATCATTATTATACATGACAAAAGAAAAGGAATTTAAGCAAAAGTCCACCCACACCCTACTTATTCCACCCCTGCCCTATTATTTGCGACTCGAAAGTAACTGATATCATATAAACCCCTAACATCCTTGCTGGTTGCATCGTTTTCTACCAACGTATAGCCTCCTTCATTGGCTTGGTATAATCATGACATCACTCAATATGCTAGAAATAGTAGCCAAATGTCATTGTAGGCCTTAGTACCTAAAAAATTATGGGATGGTCATGACTGGAACACTTTTGATCATATATCAGGGATGAATTAGAATCAATATGTCCTATCACTAAAAAAAAAAATAAAAAAAAAAAAAATAAAAAAAAAAAAAACAGCTTAACCTGAAAATCTTACCGTTTTATATGGAGAAGAAGTGGGAACACCACAACTACCAGATTGTTGGTAAGATGAGGTATTATTGACTACAAATGGTCTTTGTACGGTTTCTGGTCCCACATTCCTGTGAATAATAGTAACATTCCTATATCTTCTTTTCCAGCAGAAATAGGAACAAGAAGATATTGCAATAAATAACATAACCCATATAAACCAAAACCCTGTAAATATATAAGAATATATTATAATAGCAAATACAATATTCTGGAGTATTAATCTACTTCAATTTAAAATGAGAGATTACTGTATATATTCAAATATACAGAAATATATTAAAAAAATGTAGTTTGCTTGAAGCATTGTATATAATATATAATGTGGAAAGTGATATTTGTAATAAGGCTAAACAATGCAAAATGGACAGTAAGATGAAGGCAAACATCAAACAATGCTTGAAAGCAGTTTATAGGTTTTTGAATTTAAATCTAATTTCAAAGAGAAGAGAACAGTACATTTTTATTTATTTATTTATTTGAGAGTTCTTTATACTCTGATGAGGGAACTTTAAGTCCCGAAATATTAGGACAAAAAAAAAAACAACAAAAAAATCCCAAAGATTACCAAGTAATTAACTTTTCATTGGCTTCATCTTACCGTCCATTTTGCAATGTTTACATGAGGAAACATAGCAATAATCACTGAAGATGTCACAAAAATGTGCGATGAAAGAACTTTGAGAAATGATATTTATATTTTTAATTGTTGGTCAATCAAAGATAAACACTGATTGCCAGCTAAATTATTTATAAAAATATAAAAATATACTGAAGTTTTAAACAAACCAAACAGTGTGTTTTACTATTTTTGGCAATATTAGGACAACATGATCCTCTCCAAATATAACAATGTCTGTTTCAACTCACAATTTCATATCAAAAACCTTGCAAAACAAATACATCAGAGTCAGAATTATTACATTTGTAAGAAAAATGTAGAGACATGTGAATGTACTGAAGTAGTTAATAATACCATAAATTTAACAGAATATTATCTAACTATATATGATGCAATACTGAGCAGGATATAAAATTACAATCAGATAGCCAGGTGCAAATTCAAATACAGGTAAAATACATTGTAAACATTAACTGGTTGAGTGTAGTTCATTGTTTTATCTCCTTATACTTTACTCTGTTAAAAGAAATACTATGTATTTTGACCTTTAGCTTCCTTGGTTCAATAAAAACACAACCTCATTATCTAACTAATACTGATTAAACAAAACCAAATGAAATCAAATCAAACAAGACAGGAAAGGACGGTGACACAGTACTTCATATCATTATCTTTAGACACAATGGTTCCACAGGAATGTGGCTTTTGTGATTCATTATTATCTGAATGTCAGAGAAATTACTAAATGACCTGAACAGTTGCCTGAGATAATCAAAGATAATTAAACAGAATAAGAACAAAAACAATTTTGTAATAGAGATAAATGAATGATAATAATATATAGGGATTGGCAATAGGATTGGTAGAGCATCAGACAATGTGCTTTGTCTCATATAGTTACGTCCCTTTACAATCTGATTTTAAATTCCGCCGAGGTTAGCTTCACCTTTCATTTTTACGCGAGTCAATAAAATAAAGTAGCAGTAATACACTGGCGTTGATTTAATCAACTTTCCCCTCCCCCAAAATTGTTGGTCTTGAGCCTAAATCGGAAATCATTACTATTCGTGGATCAGCAGTATCAGTAGAGTGTTGGGCCACATGCTTTGTGTTATATAGTTATGGCTTTTTATGTTCTGAATTCAAATCTCAAAGAGGTTAGTTTTGCCTTTCATCCTTACAGAGTCTATAAAATAAAGCACTAATAACACACTGGAGTTGATTTAATCAACTTTCTCATTGTGCCAAAAATAGAAACAATAAGCAGCCCATCTGAGGAAGGATCCCTGCGAGGTGGAGCGGCTGTTGCAACAGGTGTTACTGACCATTGTTCGCAGAAATGCCTTTGCTATTTTGTCCGTGAGGAGCACCGAAACACAGCTCTGACCTAGGTGTAGAGTTTGTCATCCTCTCCCCTTCCTCCTTTCTTTATTCCTTTGTCTAATAGTCCTTGATCTTTCCCTCCTTTTCCTCTCATTTATGGCATTTATAGTGCTTTCCAATACTGCTTTCTTTTTCTGTATATTTAACCAAATAATAAATTTTTATTTTAAAAAATTATTTGTTTATGTATCTATTAGAGAATTTTATTTTTCAAAGAAGTAAAAAGTTTTAACTTCTTTGTCAGAATAGTTTAGGATACCAAGGATCAACAACACATTTGATGGCTGGTTTTCCATGCTTGCATGGGTTGGATGGGTCTTCTCCAGAACATGATCTCACCCTCTGCTTCATTCCTTCATACTATAAAATCAACAGCTTAATATAAAACCCCGATGAAAAGGTTTTCACCTTAAGGTGTTGTCATTAAAAATAATTAATTATTATAGATCTTTCATATTTTTCATGACATGGAAGCCCCCTCTAATATTTTAACGTATTCCTTAGCTCCCCATGTCGAATACTAGGTTTCCCTTAATATAAGATAGGTCTTGTATTAATTTTCCCACAAAAAGAGGGCACTAGAGCTTATTTTCAGGGTAGGGCTTATATGTTTACACAAAAAATAACACAAGAATTTTGGTAAATACTGATGTCAAATTATATTATAGAGTTAAAAACTATAATTAAAAGAATTTATTAGTAATCAGCAACACTCTGGAAATGTGTGTTTTATATTAATTTTTATGTTAATTTTTGTTGCAAAAAAGGGCAATATAAAAATCATTGGAGTTTTATAATAGAGGAAATACAACAGATTGTTGCCACACAAATATTACACCACCACCACTGTTTTCCTTTTCACACCTACGTATATTGCTACATTTTATAGATATATTATCATCATCATCACCGCTTTACGTCCATTCTTCCATGCTTCCATGGGTTAGACGAGTTGTCTTGTGGGCAGTGCCAGGTCGGGTGACCTTGTCCTGCTCATCTGGGAACTGATTTGGCTTGATTTCTACAGTTGGATGCCCTTCCTAACACCAACCTCATTTACAGTGAGTGCTAGGTGCTTTTTTCCCATGACACCTACACGATGACTTTACAGTGTAGACTGCGTGATTTTTTTGTCATGACACCTCCATGACCACTTTGCAGTGGGAGGGGTTGGGAGCATATTGTCTATATGCTTCAGCATCAGCTTGTTAGGGTGGAAAGTCGGGTCTTCTGTGTGATGCCAGATGTCACGGTCGTGTGTCATCGCCTTTGAGAGGTGCAATTGGGCAAGGTCAACTTTTATCACCTCATCCCAGGTCTTCTTAGGTCTCCCCACTCCATGGCTTCCATTGACTTTTAGTGCTCTGCACCTTTTTATACAGTTGTCATCTTTCATACACATCATATGTCCATACCAATGCAACCTCCTCTCCTGCACACAGCATTTGATTCCTCTAATGCTCAGTCTCTCCCTCAATTCGTTTATGCTTTGCCGTTCTCGTACATTACTATTACACATCCATCGGAGCATGCAAGCTTCGTTTCTTTCTAATCTGTGCAAGTCTTCTACACACAGTGCCCAGGTCTCACTACCGTGTAACTTTGCTGTTCGTATGCACGCATCATACAATCTGCCTTTCATTTTGAGGAAAAAGCCTTTTGCAGCTAGCAGTGGCAGTAGCTCCCTGAACTTCTTCCATCCCGTTCTTGCCCTGGTTACTGTACTTTCAGAATACCTACCTCCACTGCTAATTCAGTCACCTACGTAGCAAAAGCTGTATATAATATATATATATATATACACACACACACATATATATATATACATATACACATATACACCACATATATATACACACATACATATATACACACGCACACAAACAAAATACTATTAAAGGGAACAAAGTAAGAAAAAATCGGAAAAGAAAAGAAAAAATAATTAAACAACAAAAGAAAGAGAGAGAGGGAGGGACAAACCTTACACCCCAGTCTGAGCAGCATTCTAGCTGCACCCTGAGGACAAAATGGCAAAGGAATCACTGTGGAGAATGGCCAAAGACACCTGCTAAACAGCCAACCCACTGCACAATGTCCCAAATTGATAGAATTCTATCTGTATATTACTGGAACTTTGTTTCTCCAACAAAAAAGGAATGAAAAGCAGTGAAACTCACCCATTTACTTTTTACCATATCACTTCTCTAACAGACATCCTAGACTACATCTAAAGGAAGGCTGTACAAACACACACCAGCTTCTGGACCACGCACATGACTTGACTTTTAACCCTTTAGCATTTACATTACTCTCTATTTACTATATTTACAGCAGGTGTCTTTGGTCATTCCCCACAGAAGTACTAACATCAAAACGAGTTTCCTATCATTTGAAGACTAAGATCTTCGATACTGACATCTTACCAGTTGTGTTATATGGTTTTGACTGTGTTAATTGGACGACAAGGTCACTTCAGAAGCTCTCGACATTCCATAACCACATCATGAGACTTATGACTGATAAGCGGCTCAGCAACCGTATCTGTATCAGTGAGCAGCTCAACATTACCAAACTTAGACCAATTACATCAATTGTCAAGTCAAGAGTACTCAAACTATACAGTCATATAAAAAGATTAACTCGTGGTGTGAGTAGGTTATGCCTGGAAGGAAGGTTGGCTGGTAAAAGAAGGAGAGGCCGGCAGCCAAAACGATGGCTTGATAATGTCAACTTATGGACTGGACTTGATCTTTGCTCTAAACTCTGCTGTTGGTGATCGAACTTTGTGGAGAAAATTATCTCATGTTGATGCGCAGTCTGCAACTGACAGAGATAGAATAAGGTAAGTTGAAAATTTGTCAATTTCCTTCTTTCGATGTTTATTTATATAGATAAATATATGTACTATTGTCTGTTTGTTTTTATATAACTGTTAATATATATATATATGTGTTGTGTACATACGGAAAATTGGTCATATATAGAGTAGGCGTGTTTAAAATAACAAAGGCTAGGAAATTGCCATTTTCATCCCACCCACCCGTCCTATGCATGCTTGACGCTGTACGTTAAATACTCGTTCACATAGCACATTAAACCAAGTTCCGCTCATCACGGACACGGGGGGGACAGAGGTTCTGTAAGCCAAAGCGTAGGCAACCCGTCTAGGAGAGCTACCACTCAGAATAAATTGGTGCGGGGTAGAGAAGTCGTGTAAGTCCAGTAAGACAACTTCCCTAGTGCTGGTGGAACAAATAAAAGCACCCAGTCCATGCTGTAAAATGGAGGGGTGAGTAGGGCCCCTGAGTCCAGTAAGATGACCTCTCTAGTGCTGGTGGCACGAATAAAAGCACCCAGACCATGCTGTAAAATGGAGGCGTGAATAGCTCCCCCCCCACACACACACACACACACACACACAGTCCAGTAAGATGAATACTTGGAAAAATGGTGAGAGTAGGGAAGGATACACAGCTGCTAGGAGAGAAGCTAGACATCAGGTGTACTTAGCACGCAGGGAGGCTGAGAGTAGGAGGTTTACCAATGTTCTGCAATGGGAAGATCAGAGTTGTCCGGTGTTCCGCATTGCAAAGCAGTGTATCAGTGCAAATCAGGATGTTGTTGGAGATAAGTGTGTCCAGAATGATGTCGGTGTACTTAGTGTCAAAATGATCAAAAAAGGAGGCCTGGAAATATCATTATGAGAGACTGATGAATGTGGAGAACAAATGGGAGAGAGTAAAATTACCCTCAGTAGATCCGACAGAGGGACCAGCTGTTGAGATTGACAAATATAGAGTCCAAGAGGCGATTAAGGAAAGGAAAAATGGTAAGGCTGCTGGACCATTGGGGATAGTTGCTGAGATGCTGAAGGCATCAGGGGACGTAGGAACTAAAAGCACCCGGTCCACTCAGTAAGATGGTCGTGCTGGTGACAAGACAAACATACCCAGTTCACACTGCAAAGTGGTCAAGTTGGTGTCACAACCAAAAGAACACAGGCCACACTGTAAAGTGGCTGTGTTGGTGTCACAATAAAAAGCAACCAACTCACTGTAAAATGGTTATTTTGGTGGTATGATAAAAGTACTTAATCCACACTGTAAATGTGGTTGGCATTAGGAAGGGCATCCAGCCACAGAAACCAAGCCAGAAACAGTTCTGTATGAGCAAAACAGTCATTTGATCTGACTTATTTCACAATGAGACAACTCATCTAACCCATGCTAGCATGGAAAAATAGTCATTAAACAGTAATGATGCTGATAATGTGGTAGCCATTTTATGTCCAACACCCCTTCCTAGAATGCTGGCCTTATGGAATTCCTTGTTTGTATGTTATTCCTGTAGCCATCCATTGTCGATCTCACACTATATGAGAGGTCTGAAGGCCATGAGCACAAATCCTTCCTTCAGACCAAACCAATAAAATAAATGTTATTGAAATAAATAAATATATTTTACTTACACCACAGGTGATACACTGGAGTGAAGAAACAACACTGATCAAAAGATGCACCACAACAGTATGCATAACCTGAAAATATATAGAAAATGTCAACATTAGAAAAACATTTGGATAGGAATTTTAATTTAACACCCTGTAATGATTTAGCAGCAAATCTAAAAACAGATTTGTTAATTCAAATGTTTATAGCATCTTTACTAGCAGACAGAACATTGAGAAAATTTGCAGTAAACTAATGTAGAGACTGATTTTTAATGTGAAACAATCATAGTGATGTTCTGTATATTTTAAGAATGTTTTGCTAAAGTTGTTTCATGTGTTACAGGGTGTTATAAATTAATATATACAAGCAGTTATTAGATATCAAGTTTTGAAAGAAGAGATAGCTTGCTCAGAAATTGAGACAACTCAACATAAATGATTCTATCAGCAACAGAAAAATAACACAAGTCGATGAAAACAGGACTTTTAACCATTTAGCATTTACATTATATATATATATATATAAAGTGCAGGGCAATAAAGATAGACGGTAGCCACGGAATAGGCAGACCTAGAAAAACCTGGGACGAGCTGATAAACTCCGACCTCACACACTTACACCTCTCCAAGACAATGTCACTGGACCGAGACCTTTGGCGGTACTCAGTAACAGAGAAGACCCGCCTTACCTAAATATATAGTAAAACCTACTCCAGCCAGTAGGCATCTCTAACAAAATACACCCCGTCCCACCACCACCACCCCCACCACACCACCCCGTTCTATGTAAAGTTATGTTGGTGCCGCGCCATCCAGGCCGAAACAAATGAGATCGTGTAGGTGTCACGACAAAAAAACACACAGTCCACGCTGTAATGTGGCCGTGTAGGCAACACGGTAAAAACCTCCCAGACCCACACTGTAAATGTGGTTGGTGTTAGGAAGGGCATCCAACTGTAGAAAACCTGCCAGACAGTCCTATGCGAGCAAGACAATCACTCTTGCCTCAAGTGGGACTACCCCCGTCCAAACCCATGCAAGCGTGGAACACGGACGTTAAATGATGATGATGATGATGATATATATAATGTATATATATATATATATATATATATATATATATAATGTATATATATACTGATGCCCTCTTCCTTGTGAGGCAATTACAGGAAAAGTACCTAGCTAAAAGTAAGCCACTCTACTTGGCATTTGTCGACCTTGAGAAAGCCTTTGACAGAGTTCCACGTGCTGTAATCTGGTGGGCTCTTAGAAAACTAGGAGTAGATGAATGGGTTGTGAAAGCGGTACAAGCCATGTATAGGGGAGCAGTCAGCAAAGTTAGGATTAGCAATGAGTATAGCGAGGAATTTAGCGTACAGGTTGGGGTCCACCAGGGCTCTGTTCTTAGCCCCCTCCTGTTCATCATAGTCCTGCATGCAATAACGGAGGAGTTTAAGACCGGATGCACATGGGAACTCCTGTATGCTGATGACCTCGTACTCATAGCTGAATCTATGGTAGAACTAGAGAATAAATTCCAAACTTGGAAGCAGGGACTAGAAAGAAAGGGTCTCAAAGTCAACATGACAAAGACTAAGGTCCTTGTAAGTAGACGAGAAAACAGAACCCAGATCGCCTCAGGGAAATGGCCTTGCTCAGTATGTAGGAAAGGTGTAGGTAGGAACTCCATTCTCTGCCCCAAATGCAAACAATGGGTACACAAGAGATGTAGCGGGATCTCAGGAAGCTTAATTAAGAATATAGGCTTCACATGCAGCAGCTGTGCTGAGACAGCAAGCAGCAAACAGCCACAGGAAACAAGTACCACCAATCTCTGAGAGGGCTCTGTAGAAACAGTAGACTTACGTAGATTAGAGAGAAACGAAGCTTGCATGCTCCGATGGATGTGTAACAGTAATATACGTGAACGACAAAGCATAAATGAATTGAGAGAGAGACTGAGCATAAGAGGAATCAAATGCTGTGTGCAGGAGAGGCGGTTGCGCTGGTATGGACATGTGATGCGTATGAAGGATGACAGCTGCATAAAAAGGTGCAGAGCACTAGAAGTTGATGGAAACCGCGGAGTGGGGAGACCCAAGATGACCTGAGGTGATAAAAGCCGACCTTACCCAATTACACCTCTCAAAGGCAATGACACACGACCGTGACCTCTGGCGCACGCAGTAATACAGAGTACCCGACCTCCCATGGGTACAAGCTGAAGCATATAGACAATATGCCCCAACACGCGTGCGTGCGTGCGTGCGTGCGTGCGTGCGTGCAAATAAATGTTGACATCATATGTCTTCTTTGTTTTTTCTTCCATCTTTTTACGCTCTTTTCTACACTTAAATATATATAACTTCTTACTCTATTTACTTGTGCATTAAATTAATATTTAAATATATAATTCCTTTATATAATCTATAATTCTTTTATATTAACCTATAATTTTTAAGAGTAAACTTTTAATTTTTGGCATAGTTTGACTACTCTTATTTAGTTTCTTCTACACACATATATATATATTTTCACATAAATATCTCTTCACACATTTTTCTCACATTTTTTCAATTACATTCTACTTAAACAAACTATGACATTGTATTCTACGCTTATAAATCATTTAATTTTACTTTACTTTACTTTATTTTATCTTATCTTAATAATACATTTTCACACCTCTTAACAAAATTTCTTTAGTATATAAACCCTTAATAAATAATATACCTAGTTTCTATATCTGTAATCATAAACCTCATCAATTTATTAAGTTATTAATTTTGTAGCAGTATAATTTTTTAAGCCGTTAGTTAGTCAGCTGTTTTTCAATTTTGACAGCGTTTCCCGTTTAAAATGCTCTCTCCGTTCTCTTTCCTCCTTAAATTTTTCCTCCGTTATCTTCTTTTTCCTTTTCCCTCCTTTTTCCAATCTTCTCTCTCCTTTTATATTTTTTTATCATATGTTGTCTGGTCAATTTCTTGTTCACAAGTGCTTTTCGGCATCATATCATGTTACCTTATTTGATGAGAACGCAACTATCGTCCCAGGGTGATATTTGGTTTTGAAATGCGCATAATAAAATATATGGAACTTTTTTAACCATCTTTTAATTTCTTCTTATATATACTCCAGTTCAATAAACTGTGGAGTGCTACTTACCCGATATTTGCATAGTTTTACTGTTTTACAATAAAACTCACCTCCTACATTATATATATATATATATATATATATATAGTATATTTGGCAATATACGGTATGCTTAATTAAAAACATTTTGAAGACCTTGCACTATTATTTTAAAGTAGTGACTATGTCACTTCTTTTTTCAACAAACAAAGGGAGATAAGCTGACAGATCTGTTTCATACTGTTGGTAATCATCAGAGCTTAGCACTCGGCTTTGCCTGTTGAAAATTATAGATGTTGGATTCTTATAGAAATTCAGTAATAATCAGGTACTGATTATACAGAGCAATTGACGATCCAGCAAAAATTGAAAATTAGAATTGGTGCTCTGAAATAGCGATGTATACATGAATGTATATATAGTATATTTGGCAACATACTGTATGCTTAATTTAAAAAAATTAAAATTGACAGCACCCCCACCCTCCAATTTTACATATGAAAGTTAGCTTGGTGCAAGTAATCAGAATTGAAAAGTTATAGATACAAGTATAAAGTTCAAAAATTCTAACCATCCCAAAACTAAAAAGCCCAGCTGAGGGCACAAATGAATTGCTACAGCCATCACTAGTGGGGCCCTCCAATGCAGGAGGCTAGGAGCAATTCCCCACTTTGCCCCTCATTAAATCTGGCCTTGCACACACACACAAACAAAAAATATAATATAACAACCTACCATAACATGTAAATATACCACATTCAATGGAAGCCTGTAGGGAAGAAGAAAATGATATAATGTGAGAGGAATATCAAAAATCATATAAGCAGATATATATGTTGGTAAAAAGTGGAAGTTACTGGGTGATAGGAATGTTAGGAATATAATTAGAATATGTTGATAAAGGATGAAATCACTGGGTGATAGATGTGGTGGAAATATATATAAACTGGGTGATAGATGTGGTGGAAGTATATATAGACTGGGTGACAGATGTGGTGGAAATATATATATAGACTGGCTAAAAGATGTGGTGGAAATATATGTAGACTGGGTGATAGATGTGGTGGAAATATATATATAGACTGGGTGATAGATGTGGTGGAAATATATATAGACTGTGTGATAGATGTGGTGGAATATATATAGACTGGGTGATAGATGTGGTGGAAATATATGTAGACTGGGTGACAGATGTGGTGGAAATATATATAGACTGGGTGATAGATGTAGTGGAATATATATAGACTGGGTGATAGATGTGGTGGAAATATATGTAGACTGGGTGACAGATGTGGTGAAAATATATGTAGACTGGGTGACAGATGTGGTGGAAATATATGTAGAGTGATAGATGTGGTGGAAATATATGTAGACTGGGTGACAGATGTGGTGGAAATATATGTAGACTGGGTGATAGATGTGGGGGAAATATATGTAGACTGGGTGATAGATGTGGGGGAAATATATGTAGACTGGGTGATAGATGTGGTGGAAATATATATAGACTGGGTGACAGATATGGTGGAAATATATATAGACTGGGTGATATATGTGGTGGAAATATATATAGACTGGGTGATAGATGTGGTGGAATATATATAGACTGGGTGATAGATGTGGTGGAAATATATGTAGACTGGGTGACAGATGTGGTGAAAATATATGTAGACTGGGTGACAGATGTGGTGAAAATATATGTAGAGTGGGTGACAGATGTGGTGGAAATATATGTAGAGCGATAGATGTGGTGGAAATATATGTAGACTGGGTGACAGATGTGGTGGAAATATATGTAGAGTGATAGATGTGGTGGAAATATATGTAGACTGGGTGACAGATGTGGTGGAAATATATATATAGACTGGATTACAAATGTGGTGGAAATATATGTAGACTGGGTGATAGATATGGTGGAAATATATGTAGACTGGGTGACAGATATGGTGGAAATATATATAGACTGGGTGATAGATGTGGTGGAAATATATATAGACTGGGTGATTGATATGGCGGAAATATATATAGACTGGGTGATTGATATGGTGGAAATATATATAGACTGGGTGATTGATGTGGTGGAAATATATATAGACTGGGTGATAGGTGTGGTGGAAATATAGACTGGGTGATAGATATGGTGGAAATATATACGGACTGGGCGATAGATGTGGTGGAATATATATAGACTGGGTGATAGATGTGGTGGAAATATATATAGACTAGGTGATTGATGTGGTGGAATATATATGGACTGGGTGATAGATGTGGTGGAAATATATGTAGACTGGGTGACAGATGTGGTGGAATATATATAGACTGGGTGATTGATGTGGTGGAAATATATGTAGACTGGGTGACAGATGTGGTGGAATATATATAGACTGGGTGATTGATGTGGTGGAAATATATGTAGACTGGGTGACAGATGTGGTGGAATATATATAGACTGGGTGATAGATGTGGTGGAAATATATATAGACTGGGTGATTGATGTGGTGGAAATATATATATAGACTGGGTGATTGATGTGGTGGAAATATATGTAGACTGGGTGACAGATGTGGTGGAATATATATGTAGACTGGGTGACAGATGTGGTGGAATATATATAGACTGGGTGATAGATGTGGTGGAAATATATGTAGACTGGGTGACAGATGTGGTGGAATATATATAGACTGGGTGATAGATGTGGTGGAAATATATGTAGACTGGGTGACAGGTGTGGTGGAAATATATATAGACTGTGTGATAGATGTGGTAGAAATATATATATAGACTGGGTGATAGATGTGGTGGAAATATATATAGACTGGGTGATTGATGTGGTGGAAATATATATAGACTGGGTGATTGATGTGGTGGAAATATATATAGACTGGGTGATAGGTGTGGTGGAAATATAGACTGGGTGATAGATATGGCGGAAATATATTTGGACTGGGCGATAGATGTGGTGGAATATATACAGACTAGGTGATAGATGTGGTGGAAATATATGTAGACTGGGTGACAGATGTAGTGGAAATATATATAGACTGTGTGATAGATGTGGTAGAAATATATATATAGACTGGGTGATAGATGTGGTGGAATATATATAGACTGGGTGATAGATGTGGTGAAAATATATGTAGACTGGGTGACAGATGTGGTGAAAATATATGTAGACTGGGTGACAGATGTGGTGAAAATATATGTAGAGTGGGTGACAGATGTGGTGGAAATATATGTAGAGCGATAGATGTGGTGGAAATATATGTAGACTGGGTGACAGATGTGGTGGAAATATATGTAGAGTGATAGATGTGGTGGAAATATATGTAGACTGGGTGACAGATGTGGTGGAAATATATATATATATAGACTGGATTACAAATGTGGTGGAAATATATGTAGAGTGATAGATGTGGGGGAAATATATGGAGACTGGGTGACAGATGTGGTGGAAATATATGTAGACTGGGTGATAGATGTGGTGGAAATATATGTAGACTGGGTGACAGATGTGGTGGAAATATATATATAGACTGGATTACAAATGTGGTGGAAATATATGTAGACTGGGTGATTGATATGGCGGAAATATATATAGACTGGGTGATTGATATGGTGGAAATATATATAGACTGGGTGATTGATGTGGTGGAAATATATATAGACTGGGTGATAGGTGTGGTGGAAATATAGACTGGGTGATAGATATGGTGGAAATATATACGGACTGGGCGATAGATGTGGTGGAATATATATAGACTGGGTGATAGATGTGGTGGAAATATATATAGACTGGGTGATTGATGTGGTGGAATATATATGGACTGGGTGATAGATGTGGTGGAAATATATGTAGACTGGGTGACAGATGTGGTGGAATATATATAGACTGGGTGATTGATGTGGTGGAAATATATGTAGACTGGGTGACAGATGTGGTGGAATATATATAGACTGGGTGATTGATGTGGTGGAAATATATGTAGACTGGGTGACAGATGTGGTGGAATATATATAGACTGGGTGATAGATGTGGTGGAAATATATATAGACTGGGTGATTGATGTGGTGGAAATATATATATAGACTGGGTGATTGATGTGGTGGAAATATATGTAGACTGGGTGACAGATGTGGTGGAATATATATAGACTGGGTGACAGATATGGTGGAAATATATATAGACTGTGTGATAGATGTGGTAGAAATATATATATAGACTGGGTGATAGATGTGGTGGAAATATATATAGACTGGGTGATTGATGTGGTGGAATATATATGGACTGGGTGATAGATGTGGTGGAATATATATGTAGACTAGGTGACAGATGTGGTGGAATATATATAGACTGGGTGATAGATGTGGTGGAAATATATGTAGACTGGGTGACAGATGTGGTGGAATATATATAGACTGGGTGATAGATGTGGTGGAAATATATGTAGACTGGGTGACAGGTGTGGTGGAAATATATATAGACTGTGTGATAGATGTGGTAGAAATATATATATAGACTGGGTGATAGATGTGGTGGAAATATATATAGACTGGGTGATTGATGTGGTGGAAATATATATAGACTGGGTGATTGATGTGGTGGAAATATATATAGACTGGGTGATAGGTGTGGTGGAAATATAGACTGGGTGATAGATATGGCGGAAATATATTTGGACTGGGCGATAGATGTGGTGGAATATATACAGACTAGGTGATAGATGTGGTGGAAATATATGTAGACTGGGTGACAGATGTAGTGGAAATATATATAGACTGTGTGATAGATGTGGTAGAAATATATATATAGACTGGGTGATAGATGTGGTGGAAATATATATAGACTGGGTGATAGATATGGCTGAAATATATATAGACTGGGTGATTGATGTGGTGGAAATATACATAGACTGGGTGATAGGTGTGGTGGAAATATATTTGGACTGGGCGATAGATGTGGTGGAACTATATGTAGAATGGGTGACAGATATGGTGGAAATACATATATAGACTGGGTGATAGATGTGGTGGAAATATATATAGACTGGGTGATAGATGTGGTGGAAATATATATAAACTGGGTGATTGATGTGGTGGAATATATATGGACTGGGTGATTGATGTGGTGGAAATATATGTAGACTGGGTGACAGATGTGGTGGAATATATATAGACTGGGTGATAGATGTGGTGGAAATATATGTAGACTGGGTGATATATGTGGTGGAATATATATAGACTGGGTGATAGATGTGGTGGAAATATATGTAGACTGGGTGACAGATGTGGTGGAAATATATATAGACTGTGTGATAGATGTGGTAGAAATATATGTAGACTGGGTGACAGATGTGGTGGAAATATATATAGACTGGGTGATAGATATGGCTGAAATATATATAGTCTGGGTGACAGATATGGTGGAAATATATATATATGTAATAAAGGTTATTAATAGTGGTTGTTAGATGAAATAACAAGAATAGCTGATTTACTTTATATACGAAAAGGTTTACTTCACTACAGTCAAAAATAACAACAAACAAGTTACCACGAGTCGCAAAGGTTGACGATGTTATTTTGTTGTTGGTTCATGAGGCTGGTGTAGTCTGAGACCAGGAGGGAGAGAGTAATGGTCTGTGGTTGTCTGTAGACCTCAGTGGCCTGTAGGTAGTGGTGAATCTTTCACATAGCTATTCTCTAGCGTACTGCTCTGATCTCTGTGTGTTAGACGTGGAATGATACAGGCTTTTTATACCTGTTGCTTTCTGTCTCCCGCCTCGAGGGATCGCCCACGCATGAACTTGTTTACGTCGAAAAGGATGGTTACCTACAATTTGACTTTTAGGTGTCACCCAGGGTTCAAGGTGTGGACAGATCTCGTTACGTATATAGAAGGAAAAAGAGGAAGGAAGAGACCAAGAAAGACATAGCGAAATATGATGGAAGAGAGAGGAATGGAAACCAGAGAGGACTCAGACAGAGAGAGTAAAAGGGGAAACATGCCATGCACTCTACCCCAAAAAGTTAACATTGACATTAAAACAATTGTTTTGACACTTGATACCCACCTCGACCGTTGTTTCAGCTTTCCCTGCTAGTAAGTCTTGGATAGGTCTACATAGACCAAGTCAATACTGAAGTGGTGCCATTTTTCTCCTGGACGGGCCAGGGAGATCAACAACCCTTCTTCAGTACTGACTTGATCTATGTAGACCCGTCCAACCCCTAATATTGTATTTAAAAAGGGTAAAGACCCTCTTCGGTCACAAATGACCATGGGATTTGCACCTGGAAAGTTCCCCTCCAAGGCACAAGTCCAGGCAAGGTTATTTGTGGAAGACCAGCAGTCAACCATGAATACCATTATTGCGACCGCTAAAAGTCATGTATGCCGATAAATACAATGTTTTGGATTTTCATTTTAAGTATTGTATGTGTGTGTATACAAAAAAGAAGAAAAAATCAGTACATCGATATAAAATTAAGACATGTATGGAGGTTAAAAGTGAAGTGTATGTCCAGAGTGTTATTATTATGTACGTAGGATGGTCACAATAGTGTCACACGCACGAAATAGTGTGATTTATGTTCTCTCTGTATATATATATATATATTTGAAAAAAAAGGAAAAGAATGACTTCACTTGTAGTGCTAAATAATTTGATTTAATTTTATAATATTATGACTGGGTAGATCTAGTAAATTCTTTATTAACTTGGGTTACCTAACTGTACCAAGGATCTCGCACATTTTCCAATATATATATATATATATATATATATATAGTAATAAATGTGAAGAGTAAAATTCGAAGAGGGCTCGATAAGGATTATATATATAGGGGCGGTGGAAGCATTTCTGAATTGGGGAGGGGCCAAAATGGTCAATTTAGTTGTAGTTCTTAGTTAAGCGGTTATCAAATATCAACCAAGATATAAAAAAAACTTCGGTATGCGATAAACATAACATGTACATATGTGTAGCATATATACAAATAGATGTGTGTTTTGGTAGTTTGGGGGGGAAATATAATTATTAGTTCCACCGACACTGATATATATATATATATATATATATATATATAATAGTTGTATTAATATTATGGTTATGATAATATTAACTGGAGTAGTTAAACACATTTACGTGGGGGTCACGCAGAGCTGTTATACATTAATTTCAGAAACACCGAATATATATATATATATATATATATATATATATATATATGTATACACACGCATAACTTACCTTTACGAAAGAAACAAAGTTTAGGAGAAGCAACGGATAAACCCCGCAGACGAGTTGAAGACTTCTAAACATCTCTGGTAGAATTTTGATTAAAAGACAATAATATTCTTATAATTAAATGGTAATATAAACACCATATAATTGTATATACTTTACCGAAAGGAGGATGGGAGTGATATGGGAAACTATTTCCTATTGCGTTGTATATATATATATATATAAATAAATAAATATATAATTGTGTGTGTGTGTGTGTATATATATATATATATATATATATATGAGAGACGTAAAATAAGAAAATTATAATATATATATATATATATATATATATATATATATATATATATATGTGTGTGTGTGTGTGTGTGTGTAAATAGACAACGTCGAAGTTGCAATAGATAAATATTCTTTTACTCGCCATCGATTGGTTCATTTATTCACTTGTTATTTAATCTATCAGTGAATAAATGGACCAATCGATAGCGAAGAAAAAGAGCATTTGTAATCCGCCACCCTCCTTCAAAAACGAAGGAGAGGCAGTTTTCCTTTGTGTGATAGCTATGGCGAAAGCGGTTGTATGGTGGACAACGTTAAAAGGGCTGAGGTCAGACACCTTTCTCTCCGGCCAACAACTGATTCTTTTTTTCAAATATCACTTTGGAAGAAGAATCAGGATGGAGAGAGAGGTGCTGTACCCCAGCAAGTTTTATGAAAGGTGGGTGAAAGTAGCGAGAATGGCCCGAGTGAAAGGGCCTTCTCTCTATATCAGCCTGTAGGTTGAGGAAAAAGAGGAAGAGAGGAAAGGGGTACAAACTCTTCGTACTCCTGGAGATGAGGGTTGCACATTTTTTTCGGGGGCCTGTGCTACCTATATGAACTGTCTCCCCCTAATGGGGAAAATCGATTAACTTTTAATTTGCATTTGTGATAATATTTTACACGTTTTTATTGTATGTAAACTCCCCCCTTTGTAATTGTCCCCTTCTTTTGTGCCCCTGTGGCTAATAAAGAAACATATCTGTAACACAAACTTCAAAAGATGAGACAATCACTTGATCATTTATAGATCAGGGGAAAACGCCAGCCAGATAGATTATATCCTTACTAGAAGCCGTGACAGAGTGTCTGTTGTAAACACTAAATCCCTCCCTCGTGAAAAATGCACCTCCCAACATAGCCTCATAGTTAGCAACCTCATAGTCAGGACTAGACGTACTCGACGACAGAGGCGGACTACCCTGAGGAGAAGAATAGGGAAAGTGAACGACCCCACAGCCAGTAATAAATTTAAAAGCATATTACTTGATGCTTTTGACAGTAAGGAAGAGCAATTAGAGACATACAATACAGAGGAAAGTTAACCTGCTGAAGGTGACAGATGAAATCTGTGGCTGGAGCAGAGCTATAAGCAGGAGGAGAGTAACTTGGTGGTGAAACAGTAAGGTGGAGGAGTCAATCAAGGCCAAAAAGCAGTCTTGGAAAGTATGGTGGGATGGGGGAAGTAGAGAACACTATCAAGTGGCCAGGAGAGAAGCTAGGAGACAAGTGTACTTTGCAAGAAGGGAAGCAGCAAAGGAAAGAAAGTTCATGCATGTTCTACAACGCGAGGACCAAAAACGTGAGGTGTTCAGGATTGCAAGACAATGTGTCAAGGAAAATCATGATATTGTCTGGGAGAAGTGTGTCCGTAATGATGATGGTGTACTTGCCCTCATTGATACTGATAAGAAGGTAGCTTGGAAGTGTCACTACGAGAGACTATTAAATGAGGAGAATAAAATCAATCCAATAGAGGGACCAGCGGTGCAAGTTAAGGGTAGTATAATAAGTAAGGCAATCAAAGATATGAAGACAAGCAAGCCAGCTGGGCCTTCGGAGATAGTTGCTGAGATGTTGAAAGCATCTGGAATGATGGGACATACTATGGGCACCCAGATAGTTAACCAAGTAATACAGAATGGGGTTATACCAAATGACTGGTGTAGCATCATCATCATTAACTGCCACAATGGTAAAGGAGATGCACTAGATAGGGGTAACTATAGAGGCATTAAGTTAGTTGACGAGGTCATGAAGGTCACAGAAAGAGTTATAGCACAACTAATCAGTGATTGAATTGATCTAGATGAAATGCAGTTTGGGTTTGTATCAGGATAAAGTACCACAGATGCTCTGTTCCTTGTACGACAACTACAGAAGTACCTAGCTAAAAGTAAACCCATATACTTAGCTTTTGTTGACTTGGAGAAAGCCTTTGACAGAGTCCCCCACTCCATTATCTGGTGGGCTCTTAGAAAACTAGGGGTAGATGAATGGCTTGTGAGAGCTTTTCAAGCTATGTTAAAGAAACAGTCAGCAAGGTTTGAATTAACAATGAATATAGTGATAATAATAATAATAATATTATTTATAGCTATGTATACACAGGAAAGGTCAGTAATTCGTTACTACCTTATTACCAGTAAGAAAAATAGCTCAATGTAAATACATCAGATGTTTTACAGAGCAGGAATATAAAGTGAATATAGTGAAGAGTTTAGCGTAAAAGTTGGTGTTCATCAACGCTCTGTCCTTAGCACCCTCCTATTTATTATTGCCCTTCAGGCTATAACAGAGGAGTTTAAAACCGGCTTCCCATCGGAACTTCTATACGCAGATGATATAACTCTCATAGCTGAATCTATGGCTGAACTAGAGAAGAAATTCCAAACATACAAGCATGACCTAGAATCAAAAGGCCTTAAAGTTAACTTGTCTAAGACTAAAGTTCTAGTATGTAGAAAAGAAAATAGAGCACAGATGCCCTCTGGGAAATGGCCATGCTCAGTGTGTAGGAATGGAGTAGGTAGAAATTCCATTCTATGTCCCAAATGCAAACTATGGGTACATAAAAGATGTAGTGGGATCACAGGTAAGCTATCTAAGAACGTAAATTTTATACGTGGCCGATGCTCAGGTGCAATAAGTAACAAGTGCTCACAGGATACTAGCTCCTTCTATTGCCCAGATGGTTCTATAGAAATAGTGGCCCCTTTCCGCTACCTGGGTGAAAAAATCAGCAGTGATGGAGGGTGCTCTGAAAGTACAGTAGCCAGAGTCAGAACGGGAGGGAAAAAGTTCAGAGAGCTTATACCACTATTAGCCGCTAAAGGGTTCTCCCTAAAAATGAAAGGCAGGTTATATGATGCCTGCATACGAACAGCAATGTTGCATGGCAGTGAGACCTGGGCATTGTGTGCAGATGATATACGCAGACTAGAGAGGAACGAAGCTTGCATGCTCCGCTGGATGTGTAATAGTAATATACGTGAACGGCAAAGCATACATGAACTAAGGGAGAAATTAGGAATAAGAGGGATCAGATGTTGTATACTCGAGAGAAGGCTACGTTGGTATGGTCACGTGATGCGCATGAAAGACGACAGCTGTCTAACAAAGTGCAGGGCAATAAAGATAGACGGTAGCCACGGAGTAGGCAGACCCAGAAAAACCTGGGACGATTTGATAAATTCCGACCTTACTCACTTGCACCTCTCTAAGACAATGTCACTGGACCGAGATCTTTGGCGCTATGCAGTAATATAGAAGATCCGTCTTGCCTATGTACAAAGTGGAACCTATTGTCAGTAGACACCTCTTAACCAAATATACACCCCAACCCACTACTCCTACTCCATCCTCCCACTCCCATCAACACCACCCTTTCTCTGTAAAGTTATGTTGGTACCACAACATCCAGTCCAAACTAATGAGGTCGTGTAGGTGTCTCGACAAAGAAACACACAGTCCACGCTGTAATGTGGTTGTGTAGGTAACACGGTAAAAAGCTCCCAGTCCACACTGTAAATGTGGTTGGTGTTAGGAAGGGCATCCAACCATAGAAAACCTGCCAGATAGTCCTATACAAGCGAGACACGGTCACCCGACCAATCTTGCCTCAAGTGGGACAATGCCCGTCTAATCCATGCTAGCGTGGAAGATAGACGTTAAACGACGATGTGGATGATGATGATGATATATATATATATATATATATATATATATATATATATATGAAAAAAGTTTGTCCTTCATCAGTGATCTTCCAACCATCATAGGCATTTCATCGCTTTAAAGACCATATACCTCCGGTTTGTGCGAGCAACGGCTAAAAAAAGTTGTTGGGACACGTAAATAAAGGGGACGCGGGGGTAAACAAACAAAATGGTGAAGCAACAGAAAGTGAGGAAGAAAGAGACAAGTCTCAGATTTCTATGAATTTAAATTCGGTGAAATCGTGAACGAGAGAATAAAGACCATCAAACCTGGTTGAAATGTGAGCAAGGAAGGAATTTCGCCCAGGTCTAACGGGAGGAAGAAGGGGTCTGGTCTGCGAATTCGGTAAACATAAGTTCTGTGAAATCGTAGACGAGAGAGAGAAAAAATTCATAATAGATAGATAGATAGATAGATAATAGATAGATAGATATGTTTCTTTTATTTGCCACTAGGGCATCAAAAGTGGGACAAGTACAAAGGGGGGAGTTTACACAAAAAGGCGTCCTCAATAAGGAGGAGGCAATAACAAAATATAAAAATAAAATAAGATATAACAAAAAATAAAATTTATAACAAAATCCTCAATAGAGAGGAGGCGCCTTGGGGGGTCGCACACACCCCCGAAAAAAGTGTGCAACCCTTCTCCTCAGGAGCACAGAGAAGGGGTGCTCCCTTGGTCTTTCATCTTCCTCACCTATAGTCTGATGTAGAGTGAAGGCCCATTCACACGGGCCATTCTCGCCACTTTCACCCATCTTTCATAGAAACGGCTGGGGTGCAGCACCTCTCTCTCCATCCTGATCCTTCTTCCGAAATGATATCGGAAGAAACGGACCAGTTGTTGGCCAGAGAGAAAGGTGCCTGACCTCAGTCCTTTCAGACGCGTCCACCATACAACCTCTTTCGCCATGGCTATTACGCACAGAAACACCGCCTCTGCTTCATCTTTGAAGGGGGGAGGCGGCTTGATCATTACAATAGACTCGGTGGTCAACCGGATCGGTCCCACCCTTGACAGCAGTTGTTCGACATAGCCCCACAGATCGGCTACGCCCGAGCAGTGTACCAATGCGTGTGCAACGGTTTCCTCGTCGCACACGCATCTGGGACAGATCTTTTTGGCGGGGTCCCTACCCGGGCGCCCGTGTCTGTAGAGCCTTTCTCGAACGGGTAAAGCCCCTCGGTAGCACTGCCAGGCCAGGGACTTCTGGAAGTTGTCCATAGGTCCCGGGCTGAATGTCCTACCGAACAGGCTGGCCAGTTCGTCCTCCTCCATGTCTAGGGCTTCTCCGAGGGCGTCGTCGCACCTGCTGCGTACCAGCCCTCTATAGAATGTTGCGGTGGAGTCTCCACTAATAACCGGATCCGCCTGCCAGAGGGCGGTGAGCGCCTGGGCACACTCAGTGTGCCAGGCGCCCAGTTTTCTCGGTCTTTGCTTGACCCAGGATTGCAGCTCGGTGAGTGAGACGAGTCTGGGAAAGGTTCGTCTCACAAACGAGGCCCACACCGGTTGTCCGGTGAGGAATACGTAGAGGTGCCGTAGCCTTAATGCGTGTTTACGCATCATTAGCCACGGCATCCCCAGCCCACCTTTCGAAGGGTGTTGACAGCAGATGGATCTCCTCACCATAGGAGCCCGCCTCTTCCAAAGGAATTGGAAGAGCGCGCGCTCCATCTTGGTGAGGGTTTCCCTTGGGCAGGGCACTACGGTCAGGCGGTAGTAGAGGACGGACGCTATGTAGGTGTTCGCCACCTCCGCCCGACCTTTCAGGGATATTTTGCAACTGGCCCACTTCTGGGTCAGTGCAAACACCCTGTTCGTAACCTCCGCCCAGTTTTTCTCCACCTGGAGGTCCGGTCCGAACCAGACCCCGAGCAACTTCACCAGGCCCTCCGTCCAGCGTCCGACGACGCCATCGGAGGGCATCGGTCTGCCCCTCCACGTGCCGAGTTGCAAACCGATCGACTTGTCCCGGTTCAGCTTAGCCCCTGTGAACTTTTCGTACTCCTCCAGTAAGGTGCCGACCGCCTCGATTTCGGAGGCCGTCGACACCATTACTGTCACGTCATCGGCGTAGGCCGACACCGCTTTCCGCAATCCCGGTTCCAAAGGGATGCCCTGCAACAACTCCAACTTCCGCAGTAGTGGCTCGAGAGTCAACACATACAGAAGGGAGGAGAGAGGGCACCCTTGTCGGATGGACCGCGCGATTTTGAACGGCTCCGAGAGGTAGCCGTTCACCTTGACCCTAGAGCAGATGCGGCTGCTGTGCATAGCAGTGATCCAGCCCCTGAAAACGGGTCCGAAGCCTGCAGCCGCTAGCACCGCATCCAGGTAACCATGGTCGACCCTATCGAACGCCTTAGATTGATCCAAGTTGATCAGAGCCCCACCAAAGCCGGGTTCGTTCCCAACCCTCTCTATGATGTATCGCATGAGGTGGAGGTTGTCATGGATGGACCTGGACGGGATAGCGCATGTCTGCGCATCTCCCACCAGGTTGCCCACGACAAGCGCCAACCTCTTTGCTAGCACCTTGGCCAAAATCTGTAACTCTGTATTTAGCAGAGTTATGGGCCTGAAGTTACTTATTTCGTCCCCCTTGTTCTCGTCCTTCCTCACTAGCGTGACTACGCCCTTGGTCACAGTACAGGGAATTCTCCCGTTCTGTTGCCAGTTGGAGTAGACCGCCTCGAGGAGATCGGGGAACAAGTCCGGTATAGCTAGATATAATTCGTAAGGAAGACCATCGAGACCCGGGGATTTGCGTTTACCGCATTGGCTCAGCACGTCCTCTATCTCAGCGGCCGAAATCGGCTCCTCGCAGGACTTCGCCTCCCTGTCCGAGAGGCGCGGCAGGCCGTCGAGGTATGGACCGAAGTCCACGTTCCCAACCGGCTCCCCGCCCCTCCCGAACAGTCGGGCAAAGTGCCTTTGAAAGGCCTCACACATCTGCTTAGGCTCAAGAATCGCCCGTCCATCCAGGTCTCGCAAAGACCGGATGGTGGATTTAGTTCCACTGTTGGCCTCTGTCACGCGGGCCCAGCTAACAGCTTTGGTCCCCTCGTTCCCTAGAGCACGTATTTTACTTCGGACAACGCAGCCTTCGTGCTTCGCGTCGAAAAACTGGCTCAAAGCCGTTCTCGACGCTAGCACTCTGGCCACGTCGCCGCTTCTAATTGCCTCTTCTACTCTATCTATTAGCTCCCTTTCCTTCCTATTCCTATCCGCAGCTAGAACCTTACTAAATTCTATCGAGACTACTCTAATCTCTCTCTTTAGAGATACCCTCCACCTGCTGTTGACGATCGCTCCAGTCAACCGTTCCTTAACTAACGTACTAATCCGATTCCTGTAGGCTCTACTTGCCGGCAAGGACAAGTTGAGCTTCCAGTAACCGGGGCCCTGTCTATGAGTTCTGTCAAGGTTGACTATGCAGGTCACTAATTTGTGGTCTGAATAGCCAACCATGCGCATTTTTGGACAACTTAAAAAGTCCTTATCCTTAATTCTAACTAAGAACCTATCTAGGTACGACCTAGATGATCCGCTACGATTTGCCCAAGTCCAGGTTGGCGCAGTCGGAAAATCTAGTCGATATCTATCGGCCAGGTCAAATCGACCGATTAACCCTTTGAGGCTATTACACCCCTCTCTATCGGGGCAGGCCCCTACGTAGTCCCAGCGTGCATCTAGGATACCATTCCAGTCCCCCACTAATAGCAAGGAGCGGGACGTCCCTAGAAAAGTCTCCATACGATGGAAGAAGTCCGGCCGCATTGACCCGAAAGGGCCGTAGGCGGCTACCAACCTAAACGCTCCGCCTTTACCACTGCCAAGGTCCAGAACCACTAGTCGACCCTCCGGGTCCAAATGTACCATCTGTGTTGCGAGACCCAGATGTTTTTGCAGCAGAACGACAACTCCACCCCCACCTCCGGGCTGACAGAGAGATGCGTGCATCTCAAAGTCATCAAAGGTGGGGGCCAGCTGTCGCACGTTGCTGATCCGGGCCTCGCAAATAACCATCACATCTATACGTTGTGACCTGAGGTCATTTAGAAGCATTGCTTGCTTCCAAGTTGAGCCCAGGCCACGCGCATTTAAACAGCCTACTCTTAGCATAGCCATGTTGGTGGTGAAGAGAAAAGGCACTTACCTCTCTGCGTCCCGGGTATCGGGCTGCACAATTTCCATTAGGGTGGGGGATGGGTTGTTGGTTGGGGTGGTGGTTTGTGGAAGTGTGGGGGCATCAGTGTGTTGTGTGGTTGGGGAGCTTGGAGTTGTGTGGGTGTTTGGGGAGGGGGTGGGATAGTTTTTTAGGAGAACGCGGTTAATGGGCCCGACGCAGGGGGGACCCACGTCCTCTTTAAAATTGTTTTTTAAAGTTTTATAGGTGTCCTGTGGGGCCTTAATCATTTTGAGGTGGGGGAAATCCCCTGCCTGGGTGAAGTTAGGCCCTTGTGTTTTTATTAGATTGTTGTTGTACACAATGTTTAACAGTTTTTTGTTTCTTGTATTTATGTATGTGTATGCATGTTTTTGTTTTTGTGTGGTGTTTTTTGCTTGCTGTTGTTGTGAGCTCTTTTGTGTTGGTGTCAGTGTTATGTTTTGGGGAGGGTTTTTTTTCATTTGTGTGTCTGAGGTGTGTTTTCTTTTTTTTCTTTTGATTGTGTGGAAGTGCTCCTCCTCGTCTGACGACGAACTAGGGTCATCTTCCGCGTTGGAGGGGAGGGGTATATTTTCGGGTTGTGTTTGCGGTACGGGTGTTTTGGAAATTGTTTTTGTTTTTTGAGTGGAGGGGATGGGTTGGACATTGTTTTGTTTTGGTTTGAGCTGTGGTGGTTGTTTTTGTAGTGGTAGTTGTGGTGATTGTGTTGGTTGTGCAGTTGTTGGTGGTGTAGGCAGGATTGGGGTTTTCTTATTAAGTTGGGGACAGACAGCCCTCAGGTGACCTCTGGTTCCGCAGAGGTAACACGAGGGCCGTCTACCCTCAACGGTAATGTTGATGAAGGTTAGATCATCCAGTATGACGCGTTCAGGGATCTGGGCGATCCTTTCGGGCCTCATTTGAACTACAAGTTCGAGGCTCGTTCCACTGAACGCGTCACCCGATGCCTTTCCCATGGACACCAGCATGTCATCCTCCAGGTCCAGAAAACCTGTCAAAACCCACCATATGTCCATAATCGGCAGGATGGTGTGGATTTTTATTTTTTGTGTTCTTCTACCCATGTACGTAGGGTAGAAGGTGTATGCGGTGGATGTGATTGGTTTGATGGACAGTTTCACTGCTGTGTCCCTGTCCTTCATGAGAATGGATAGACTCCCGTAGAGTCTATCCTTCTGAATGAAGGTGATGTCCTTCATGACGTCTTTTAAAACCAGCTCTATCTCGCTCTGTGATGGTTGAGCTGGTTTTTTACTTTTGTTCGAGATTGTCCTAAACATGACCGTGTTTAGGAGTCTCTGGCTTTTTAGTTCCGGGGGGGGGGGGGGGAATGGATTGTGAATGAACCATTTTCCCCCTACACTATATATTTTTTCGCATCCGCCAGTAGCTCCTTCGCTTTTGTTATATCTACTGGCAGATAGTCGAGGGTTTTCCTTGTCGTCTCGGCGAAGGAGAAATTTTGTTTGTTTGTGTTGTTGTTGTCGTTGGTGGTGTTGTTGTTATCATTGTTGTTGTTGTCACCGTTATTGGTCTTGTTGTTGTTGTTATTGTTATTGTTATTGGTGTTGTTTTCGTCCGTCGCATTGTTGTTGTTGTTGCTGTTGCTGCTGGTTCTTTGGGTTGTTGCCATGGCAACGTCAAGTTGTCGGTTAACAGGTGGAGAGAATTCTTCCTCTGGCTGACCTTTCTTCTTGACCTCTGCTACTGTGACAGTGGCAGGGGGAAGCTGTAAGTTCATCTTCCCCTTTCCTCCTTCGAATTTTGGTGAAGAAGCTTCGGCCATTTAAAAAAATATTGACTTTTCAACAAGAAAAAACTTTTTTTTGTTTAACTATTTCGCCTAAAGGCGTAGAATATTTTGAGAGACTGACCAGATCAAAGTTTGACCTGGCGGTCCCTCTACAAAATGGTACAAAAATTAAAGTTATCAGACAAGAATTTCTATAGAAATTTAAACAGAACTTACTCAGCAAGTTATACGCGTGTGTCCATCCCAGAGATAGATAGATAGATATAGATATAGATATATGTATATATATATATATATATATATATATTAAACAATTAAAAAATATATTAATGTATTGAACCTTGGTGGTGCTATTAAGTGAGACATGGCCTGGACCAATACTGGCCAAAGCCTATCAAAGTTATATATACATATATATATTGTTTTATTTCGGTGTGTCATGCTGCCAATAAAACACATGAACCTGTTAGATTTCACTTCAATTTATCATAAACTTCCACTCAGTTCAATAACGAAATGCTTATTTAGTTGCTGTTGATTGCCAAAGATCTTTTGTCACACTTTTTGTGACCACTTCAGTGATTACTATTGTAGCTATTTTGTGTCTCTCCTTAGGACAGATCAAAGGATAGACACAAAACATCTTTGATACAGATGAAGTGTCTTTGTGACTTGTTGTTTGGCAAATGTTCTACAGTTGGATGCCCTTCCCGTCACCAGCCACTTTACAGAGTGTACTGGGTGTGTTTAACATGTAGATCATCAACACTAGGGAGATTGTCATATCTATAACACGACTGAAGAGCTCTCCTGACACCAAGTTTGGTAAGTCTATGGCTAGATGCCTTTCCTATCACCAACCACTTTACTGTGTACTGGGTGTGTTTATCCTATCACAGATCTAAAGAGGTTGCCATGTTCCTGACACAACTGAAGAGCTCTCCTGATACTATGTTTGGCAAGTCTATGAATAGATACGTTTTCTGTCACCACCAACATTACAGAGTGTACAGGGTGTGTTTATATTATCACCAACTGTAGAGAGGTTGCCATGTTACTGACACAACTACAGCAATCCTTTCTTGGCTAGCACATTACAGGGTATCATGAGTGTATGCCAACTTATGTTACATAGTAGGATTTACTATGGTGATGAAAAAGGGATAGGCGATCTCTGATGGTATGGGACATACTCTAAAGATAACAGCTACTATATATATATGTGTGTGTGTGTGTGTGTATGTACATATGTATGTATGTATCCATGTATGTATACATACATGTATACAACCTGTCGCATTATGCCGGGACACTCTTCAGTGCTACTGATAACATGTAACCCAATACAACCTGTCGCATGGTCGGGTCGTCGGCGACTAAACCGGCAACCCCACCAAGTTTACTTGGTGAGGAGGGTGATTTTGGACACCCTGCAGGACAAAAAACAAAACCTGACAAAGGGCAGAAGAACTCATAAGGGTCAACGGCCATCTGAATGTGTGTAAATATGCATATACACATGTACCGCGTGGTTAAACCACTGGCAGTGAAGGACCCCTAGCCTTTGTCAGGGCATTCTTCTAGGAGAAGGCAACTCAGGAAACTGGGATAACTCCGATATAAAACCTGCGACTCAGTAGTTACGGATGATGTTGATCTTTTCTTCTTTTCTGGTTATAGCTACTGTCACTCAGAGAGTGGGATTGGCTCAGTGCACAGTCTTTCCTCACTTTAAAAAATATCTTCACGCACAGGCATTGCACGATAGAATTAATTAATAATTATCAATAATGGTATATCGGGCAATGGCTATACTCGGATAACGAGGGGCAGCCATCATGTATGTACGTATGTATGTACATATGTATGTATGTGTATGTATGTAAAATATATGTAGTAGAAGTCAGTCATTGTGATTACTTTGATAGCTAGCTTATTTGAAAAGAATAAGTGGTTGATAATATTACACATTGGTTAATCAATATATTGGTCGTATTTTAGAACCTTTAATGTTGATAACAATATCTATAATTGATTAGAATGATTGGTTAGAAGTCCACATCAAATATATATGTGTCAGTTTTTAAGATAATAATTGTATGAATTTAGACAAAGACACATAGCACATCAAAGAAATGCTATATTTCAATATAAATTGGTACAATTATTATTTACAATGCCTTTATGACTTCAATGACTTCTTTAATACAGGGTCTGAAGCATTGGCGTGTCTGAATCAGATGACCTCTATCAATACTGGACATTGTGCTGGTAATGGTGGTCTTGAGAGATTCTATAGTGTTGTGAGGGTGATGATTGATCTCTCTTTCATCTATGCCCCATATGTAATAGTCCAGGGGATTGAGGTCTGGTGAGCTAAGAAGCCATGTGTCTAGAAGAACATGATCATGGAGATTGTCACACATACATGCTTGTGTCATTCTGGCCTTTTGAGAGTGTGCAGAGTCTTGTCACAAGACAAACGGTCTTCCATTACTTACCTTGACTATCAAGGGCGGTGAATTGGCAGTATCGGTAGAGGGTTGGACGCCATGCTTTCTAGCATAGTTACGTCCCTTTACAGTCTGAGTTCAAATCCGGCCGAGGTTAACTTTGCCTTTCATCCTGATGGGGTCGATAAAATAAAGTACCAGTAATGTACTGGGTATTTGCTGGCCTTGTGCCTAAAGTAGAAACAATTACTTACCTTGACTATCCAATACTTCACAACTGTCTCCAACACCTCTTTGTAGACGCAGAGTTGACTCTTAAGCCCTGAGAAAAGAAATGAAGAGACATGACATCTCCCTTGTTGCTGACGACACTCAGATCATCACAGTTGCTGGTGATTTGGTGTGCTTGACCATTGGAACCTCATTTGTGTATGCATAGCCATCTATCATTTCTCGCGTTACCTTTGGTCCTGATCAAAGTTTTTCTCATTATAAAATAACCAAGGAATTCTAGCAAAAAGGCAGTTATTATATGTGGTCATTGTACAGGTGCAGTAAGTAGCAACAGCCCACAGGATACTAACTCCTTTAAATACATAGAGGGCTTGGTAGAAGTAGTTGATAGTTTCTGTTACCTGAGTGATCAAATTAGCAGTGGAGGTGGATGTTCCAAAAGTACTGTAGTTAGATTGTGAATGGGATACAGAAAGTTCAGGGAACAACTACTGCTGCTAACTACAAAAGGTTTTTGCCTCTGGGTTGTCTTCATTGATTTAAAAAAAAAAACACAATTAGTTTACATATTGAGACCCCATTATTTTATAATGTATATCAGGACGGTAGATTGGCAGTATCAGTAGAGAGTCGGACGCCATGCTTTCCAGCATAGTTACGTCCCTTTACGGTCTGAGTTCAAATCCCGCCGAGGTTAACTTTGCCTTTCATCCTTACGGGGTCGATAAAATAAAGTACCAGTAATGTACTGGGTAATTGCTGGCCTTGTGCCAAAAGTAGAAACAATTATTTTATAATGTATGGAATTTCTAGTAATGTACTTTTTTTTGTTATGTATAATGTTTTTTAATGTATAAAGTAAATTAATTGTCACAATAATGCTACCACTTAAAATAAAATTTTGCTGGAGATAGATTAACAAAATATAATTAGCGGGGGTGAGGGTGGAGATGGAATAAAAACGGAAAGTGGGGATTAGAAAAAATCTGAAAAACTAATAAGCAGAGGAGAATGATTATTTGAGGTCCAAGTGTAGGAGATATAATTAGCAGTGGAGGAAGGTGCTCAGAGAGCATAGTAACTAGAATAAGGGAAAGATGGAAGAGGTTTACGAAACAGCTACCTCTGTGGACTATTAACCTTTTAGCGGTTACATTACTCTATATACACTGTTGTATTTACACAGTAAACACTTTATCTCACATAATATCGAATCTACAAGATTTTGATATTATTTATTTTGAAAACAATACCTTAACATAAGTATGAGCAGCCAGTTACAGTTGGTTTGAACAGAAACAGGTGAGAGAATTCTGGACGGATATGGCCAGTTTAAATGCTAATGGTTAAAGGGTTTTCCTTATGAAGGAAAAGCCAGCAGTAAGATGACTGTGTGCAAAGTGTGATGTTGCATGATAGTGAAACAATGGCAGTGAATGCAGGGAATATGTGAAGGCTGGAGAGAAATGAAGCAAGTATGATTCAATAGATGTGCAGTGTTAATGAAAATGAAAGACAAATCATGGATAAACTGAAAGAAAAAAGCTAACTGTATTACTGAAAAAAAAAAAAAGGAATATTGGGGCTTGTAATTAGGTTAATTTGATTCCTAATCAATTATACAATGACTCTTTCTGTAACTTTCATGACCTGGGCTATCGACGGAGCCATAGTTGACACCAACTTGCACTCTAAACTCCACATTATAGTCATTATTAATTTTAACCTTGCTGCTTGCACCTCTGTACAAGCAGGGAAAAGCAGACGTAAAATGAATGATTATATATATATATATATATATATATATATATATATATATATGGCTATCTATCGGACCAATTCCAAATCATGCGTTCCATCCATCGGGGATGCCCTCTCTCCTTCATTCTGTAGGTACTGGCTCTCGAGCCATTACTGCGGAAGTTGGAGCTGTTGCAGGGCATCCCGATCGAACCAGGACTGCGGAAAGCAGCGCTGGCCTATGCCGACGACATAACCGTAATGGTGTCAAACACCTCGGAAATCGCGGTAATTGGCAGCCTATTACAGTAATACGAAACGTTGACAGGAGCAAGACTAAACCCAAACAAGTCTGTCGGTTTGCAACTCGGCACATGGAGAGGCAAACCCATGCCTTCCGACAGTGTCGTTGGACGCTGGACGGAAGGACCGGTGAAATTGTTCAGGGTCTGGTTTGGTCCAGACCTCCAGGTGGAAAAGAACTGGAATGAGGTCATGGCGAAGGTGTTTGCACTTACCCAGAAGTGGGCTGAGTGCAAATTCTCCTTGACAGGTTGAGCGGAGGTGGCGAACACTTACATAGTGTCTGTCATCTACTTCCGCTTGACAATCATGCATTGTCCCCACGAATACCTCACCAAATTGGAACGCCTACTTTTCAAGTTCCTCTGGAAGAAACAGGCTCCATTGGTGAGAGATCCATCTGCTGTCAACACCCTTCTAACAGAGGGCTGGGCATGCCGTGGCTGATGATGTGCAAACACGCGCTGAGGCTACGCCATCTCCAGGTATTCCTGACCAGTGAACCGGTGTGGCTGTCGTTTCTGAGACAAGCTCTTCCACAACTCATCTCACTAACAGAGCTGCAGTCCTGGGTCAAGCGAAGACCAAAAATGGGTGCCTGGCACCTCTGGTGCCTTCAGGCGCACACAGCCCTCTACCAAGCGGAAACGGCAATCAGCGGAGACTCCACTTTGACATTCTATAGGGGATTAGTGGGGGATGAGTGCGACGACGTTCTCGGGGAAACTCTAGACATCGAGGAGGACGAACTGACCAGTCCGTTTGGGAGGACTTTCCGTCCAGGGCCTATGGATAACTTCCAGAGGTCTCTGGCCTGGCAGTGCTACCAAGGAGCTCTACCAGTTCGAGACAAAATCTACAGGCACGGACGCCCTGGCAGAGATCCTGCCAAAAGGACCTGTCCAAGATGCGAGCAGGAGATCAAAACCGTTCTGCACACAATTGTTCAGTGCCCAGGGGTGACAGACCTGTGGAATTATGTCGAACAGCTACTGTCACGTGTGGGACGCATCCAGTTGTCATCCGAGTCCACCGTGAGGAACAACCCGCCACCTTCATTTAAGAATGAAGGAGAGGCGGTTTTCCTCTGTCTGGTGGCTATGGTAAAAGAGATAATATGGTGGATTAGGTTAAAAGGACTGAGGGCAAACACCTTTCTCTCCGGACAACAACTTATCCCCTTCTTTAAGTACCACTTCAGAAGGAAGGTGAGAGTGGAGAGAGAGGTGCTACACCCCAGTAAATTCGCTGAAAGGTGGGAGAATGTGGCGAAAATGGCCCGAGGGAATGGGCCTTCTCTGTATATAAATCTGTAGGTTGAGGAAGATAAACAGGGGGAAGACGGGAACACGTACAAAACGTGTTCCTGGTGTTGAGGGTTGTTCTATTCACGGGGTGTAAAACAACCCTGCAGTAACGTTCCCCCCTACTGGGGATTTCAATTGTTATTTTATAATATATAATTTATTGTTATTTATTAATGTTAAAGTTATTTTTATGTAAAACCCCCGTCGTCACATCTTGTAATGTCCCATTTTTGTACGCCCATGTGGCAAATAAAGATATATATATATATATATATATATATATATATATATATATATATATATATATATATATTTATATACATATACATATACATATATATGTATATATACATATACATATACATATATATTGATGTATGTATGTGTATATACATATATATATGTGTGTGTATATGTATATCTCAGTGGATGCGACCAGATTTCGACACACCAACAACTACAACAACAACAGCAGCAACACCAACAACAACAACGGCAACAACACCATTGTCTGTGTTGAATGTGTGTGTATGTGTGTATTTGTATATATGCGACTGCAATAACAGCATCAACACCATTGTCTGCAGCAACAGTGAAATGAAGAACAACAACAGCGGCAGCAGCAACAACAACAACAACAACAACAGCAACAGCAGCAGCAACTACAATAACAACTACAGCAGCAACAACTGCCACCACCACCACACTGACACCATCGACCACCATTTACCACCACCACCACCATTACCAGCGTAAAGCAAACAAACAATAATTATTATTATTATATACAAGCTGAACTGGACTGGGAAAGGTCAACAGTTGACATAATATTGATTTTGATTTTGTATTTGTATCAGTGCTGGCGGTAATATATATATATGTGTGTTTGTGAGTGGTGTGTGTGTTTGTATGCATGAATGAGTGTTGGTATGTGAGTGGTGTGTGTGTGGTTGTGGTTTGTATGCATGAGTGTTGGTGTGTGAGTGTGTGTGCGTCGTGTCAATAAGTTTTTTTTTTGTTTTTTTTTTAATGACGATGCTGTAAAATGGAGGGGTAGAGAGGGCCCTTGAGTCTAGTAAGACATCTTCTCTAGTGCTGGTGGCACAAATAAAAGCACCCAGTCCATGCTGTAAAGTGGCGCTGGTGTTAGGAAGGGCATCCAACCAGTGTATCAATGCCAAAACGCTTATCAGCACAGCTACAAATAGGAAGAACAACAAAATATGAAGACGTCGCATCTCAGAGTTGCAACACTTAATGTTGGCACTCTCAGAGGTAGATCTGCTGAAATAGTGGAGATGCTGGAGAGAAAGTAGGTGGATGTGTGCTGCGTGCAAGAGGTGAGATGGAGAGGTGCCTCTGCGAGACTAGTCTTAGGCAAACGTCTTAGCTATAAGCTATTCTGGGTAGGTAAGGATGATGGGTTAGGGGTAGTAGGCATTTTCCTGGCTGAGAAATGGATCAATAAGACAATAGAGGTAGTTCGAGTTAGTAATCGAATAATTAAGCTTAGATTAGTTGTAGGCAGGAGACTACTGACAATCATCTCGGCCTATGCTCCCCAAGCAGGCCTAGGCAAAGATGAGAAAGACTGCTTTTATGAGCAACTTTTACAAACAACCGCAATGACAGAAGACGGAGACATTGTTATGCTAGCAGGAGACTTCAATGGTCATGTTGGACAGCTCCAGGATGGTTACACTGGGGTACATGGTGGGCACGGTTACGGTTCAAGAAATGAAGGAGTGAGACTTCTTGGATTTTGTGATGCAGGTACATTGACTATTTGCAACACAAACTTCCAGAAACCTGCCAATCACCTGATAACCTACAAATCTGGTGAGCACATAAGCCAGATTGACTTCTTACTAGTTAGGCAGCGGGACAGGCAGATGATGTCAAATACCAAGGCATACCCTGGGGAAGAATGTACCCCACAGCATAGGTTAGTTGTTAGTGATATCTCAGTAAGCAAGAGATGGAATGAGACATATAGGAAGGTGTGGAGAAGAAAGGTCTGGAAGCTAAAAGACCTTTCACTAAAATACAAATTTAGGAAAGCCCTTCAAGATGTATATGACGAAAAATAAGACAATTTAGAGACGTATGACATAGATAATAACTGGAATTTCTTACGTGACAACTTGCTGCAGGCTACAGATGAAACTTGTGGCTGGAGCAGAGCTCCAACCAGACAGAGAGTGACCTGGTGGTGGAACAGCACAGTAGATAAGGCTATTAGAGACAAAAGACTAGCATGGAAGGCTTGGAAAAAGGGTGGGAGTAGGGAAGAATATACAGCCACTAAGAGAGAAGCTAGACGTCAGGTGTACTTAGCATGCAGGGAGGCAGAGAGTAGGAGGTTTGCCAATGTTCTGCGACGGGAAGATCAAAGGCGTGCGGTGTTCCACGTTGCAAGGCAGTGTGTCAATGCAAATCAGGATGTTGTTGGAGATAAATGTGTCCAGAATGATGCCGGTGTACTTAGTGTCACGAATGATCAGAAAAGGGAGGCCTGGAAATGTCATTATGAGAGACTGATGAATGTGGAGAACAAATGGGAGAGAGAGAAATTACTCTTGATAGATCCGACAGAGGGACCAGCTATTGAGATTGACGAATATAGGGTCCAAGAGGCGATTAGGGAAATGAAAAATGGTAAGGCTGCCGGACCATCGGGAATAGTTTCTGAGATGCTGAAGGCATCAGGGGACGTAGGCACTAAACTGGTTGCACGCATCATCAATCAGGCTATATATGGTGGTGTCATACCCAAAGACTGGTGCAGCAATATTCTCATAAATTGCTACAAAGGTAAAGGGGATGCTCTGGAGAGGAGCAATTATAGGGGTATAAAACTGATGGATCAGGTTATGAAAGTGTCAGAAAGGATTTTAGCACAACTAATTAGAGAAAGAGTCAAACTAGATGAGATGCAGTTTGGTTTTGTGCCTGGGAAGAATACAACAGATGCTTTCTTCTTGGTGAGACAATTGCAAGAGAGGTTCTTAGAGAAGAATAAGCCACTATACTTAGCCTTTGTTGACCTAGAGAAGGTCTTTGATAGGGTACCCCGATCTGTCATCTGGTGGTCCCTAAGGAAGCTAGGTGTTGAGGAATGGCTTGTGAGGACATGTGACAGATAATACAAGAGAATAGTCTAATAATTAAATAATAATAATTAATTATTAGACTATTCTCTTGTATTATCTGTCGCATGTATTCCACTCTGTGCCTTTAATTTTAACTTTAACTTTAACTTGAATTTGAATTATTGTACAATTCCGTATAATATATATCACATGCATTACACCCTATATATACTAAACTGTTGTTCACAACATCAATATATATGTATCTATATGATTATTCAGTTAAATAGGTTAATTATATGTACAAACATTGATAATGCTCTGATGACTCCAAACTAAAATTTGGAAGAAACAATTGTCAGCGATTAAATGATTTAAACATAACTTTGATACTTGTGTAATCTATATTACTGCTCTGTAAAATAACTGATGTTCTTACATTGAGCTATTTCTCTTACTGGTAATAAGGTAGTAATAAATTACTGACCTTCCCGGTTTATAGTTGTTTACATTATAGTATATACATAACTATAAATAGTATCTTTAATATTATATATATATATATATATATATATATATATATATATATATATATATATATATATATATATATATCATATATCATAATCTATAAAGCTCAGTGTATGGACATGCTCCTTTGTTATAGAAATTCTACGATATAGAATTTCTTCAATTGAAATTTACAATTCAGTATTCGAAATAGCTTCGATTGCGTCTTGGCACATATAATGTTTTCAATTTCACCCACAATTACGCAAAAAATAGATAAAACTCAATATTTTACGATTTTTACTCTCTCATTTAAACTGCTAAACTCTTTCCATTACCATTCAAAATCTATACAACTTCATACTTTCTGCTACTTTCTCTTTCCAAGCTTGATGGTGATACTTTCCGTTTTACTCTCTCATATCATCTGCTACCCTCTATCTACAAACCACACATTTTGCTACTTTCTCTTTTATACTTCAAACTTACTGATTTATTTCCAAACGCATACAAACACACACTCACTTCAAATGATAAAAAAACATTTAAAGCAATTAAACAACGTGCGTGATTTATAACCACACTAACTTTTAGTTGCTTTAAACTTAATGATTTATTTACAAACACATACAAACACACACTCACATAAATTGATAAAAAAAAATGTAAAGCAATTAAACAACGTTGGGATTTATAACCACAAATACACGACTATTCATTAATGTCATTTCTTACACTCACTTCAAATGATAAAAAAATATTTAAAGCAATTAAACAACGTGCGTGATTGCCGGAGAGAGAGAAGAGAGTGAGAGGGAGAGAGAGAACGTTTATTATTACATAAAGTACCAGTAATGTACTGGATAATTGCTGGCCTTGTGCCAAAAAAAGTAGAAACAATTATTACATTTCATACGAAACGACAATTATTCAAAAGCAACAGATACATTTATTCAACAACAAGCGATAAATCTTTTTTAAAACCTCTCAACGAACGTGGATTCTTACAGACTTTGAGTCGAATCGGTTTGAAATTGTGCAAATGTATAAACATGGAACATGTGCACACACACAACAACAACAATCTGCCTTTTATAGATAATGATAAACAATAATATCCTCTATGAGGTCACTAAACCTGCTAGAAACAGCAGCTAACTCTCCCCCATACCACACCCCTCCCTACTGTCTTAAATTTAGAAAACATATCTTCTATGAGGTGACTAAACCTGCTAGAAACAGCAGCTAACTCTCCCCCATATCACACCACTCCATACTGTCTTAAATTTAGAAAACACATATCCTCTATGAGGTTACTAAACCTGCTAGAAACAGCAGCTAACTCTCCCCCCTATCACACCCCTCCCTACTGTCTTAAATTTAGAAAGCATATCTTCTATGAGGTCACTAAACCTGCTAGAAACAGCAGCTAACTCTCCCCCATATCACACCACTCCCTACTGTTTTAAATTTAGAAAACACATATCCTCTATGAGGTCACTAAACTGCTAGAAACAACAGCTAACTCTCCCTCATATCACAACCCTCCCTACTGTCTTAAATTTAGAAAACACACAGACAACCATGCAGAACAACTCCATCGCAGCTCTGTTGTTCGGCTGGCATCGTCTACACGCGTGTTGCGCAAGTACTCTGAAACAATAAATTTCAACACTTTTTTGCACAGAGATAATATCCATAGACGAAACTACAATTGTCACTGCTGGCGCAGCTCCTACTTCCAGGTCTGCAATTCATTCATCCAGTGCCTGGCAGACAAAATAGTGCTGCCATAAAATGGGTGGTGCAACCTAACTTTGGTAACTTAATGACCCCGAGCAACGCCGGGCTTTAATGCTAGTATATATATATAATTGCTCTGTAGAACAACTGATGTTATTACATTGAGCTATTTATCTTACTGGTAATAAGGTAGTAATAAATTACTGTCTTTCACTGTTTAGGGTTTAACTATAAAAGGTTTTAGTATATACATAACCATAAATAGTATCCTTAATACTATATATATATATATACATATATATATATATATATATATATATATATATAGGTATGTGTATATATATGTATCATCATCATCATCTTCGTTTAACGACCATTTTCCACGCTAGTATGGGTTATACATATCAGTAATTGAAAACCAGTGAAAGTATGTCAACAGGATTGTAGTTTTATGTTTGTTAATCAGTGTGTATTTAAAGATTATTAACAAAAGAAAGAAAGAAATAGCTACATATTTGAAAATGAGGAAAGAAAATATGTTCACATTATCATCATCATCATCATCAATGTCGTTTTAATGTCTGCTTTCCCTGCTTTTATTGTTTATGGTTTCACATTAAATAAGAATGATCAGCAAGACTAAATGGACTAAGTTGAAATGTTTGAAGTAATAACAACTTAAATTCAACTAATTTGATGTGGTAATTTTAGACATCATCATTATCATCACCATTTAACTTCCATGCTAGCATGGGTTAACAATTTAGCATTTACATTACTTTATATTTACCATTGTATTTTCACAGTAAAGGCTTCACCTCACATGATATCTCATATTATCTTGAATCTATGTGATTTTGATATTATTTATTTTGAGAACAATACCCTAACATAGATATGAGTAGCAAGTTATGGCCAGTTTGAACAGAAAGAGGTAAGAAAATTCTGGCCGGATACGGCCGGTTTAAATACTAAAGGGTTAACCCTTTAGCATTTACATTACTCTCTATATACTATTGTATTTTCATGATGAAGGCTTTATCTTACATAATTATCTCACATAATATTGAATCTATGAGATTTGTATGTTATTTATTTTGAGAACAATACCTTTACATCAGCTGAGTGGCCAGTTACAGCTGGTTTGAACAGAAAGAGGTGAGAAAATTCTGGCCAGATACGGTCGGTTTAAATACTAAATGGTTAAATGAGTTGCCCTGTTGTGAGATAAGTTTGAACAGATCACCATGTCTTTCTCATAGAGGACTTATTTTCAAGCATCATTTTAATAATTTTCTAATGTAATTCAATCTATAAATGTGATTAAATGAAAAAGTGAACTAATAACAATGAATAGAACTTTCACTCTTCTCAACTTTCCTTATCTTATCAAGTGCATGTGTGCATTGATGTTCTCTTTGCCTCTTACAGAACTGTTTTTGTATCTGAATTTAAAATGTCAAGGGGCAATTGTAATACATTGGTGGATTGGCAGTATCGGTAGAAGGTCGGACACCATGCTTTGATGCATAGAGTTACGGCCCTTGCCATTCTGAGTTCAAATCCCGCTGAGGTTAACTTTGCCTTTCATCCTTATGGGGTCAATAAAATAAAGTACCAGTAATGCATTGGGTAATTGCTGGCCTTGTGCCAAAAAGTAGAAACAATTATACATTACCAATCTCATCTAGATAAGAAAAGTTGATCATAGCTTAAAATATTCATTGAGACTCTTATACATTAACATATTGTATGTCTTCATATACATAAATGTATTTATATGTCTTCATATTATCTACGCTATGTTAGTGCTACTGTTAATTAATCTTAACCATGCAAGTTCACATCATCATTATTATTTCCATCATCATTGTCGTTTTAACGTCTTCTTTCCTTGCTAGCAAGGGTTGGATGGAAAATTATTTTTCTTCTTTGGGGATTGAACTCTTTACACTTTGTGCTGTTTAAAATTTACACTTGTGTAACATGCAGTTGTACCAAATAACTGCTCCCCCCACAAAAAAAAATAATGTTCTCTTTCTCTGTGTATTTCTCTCTCAATAACAATAACAACAACAACCTGTCATTATAGTGAAAGTCTTATTTAAATCTGTATTGCATTGTCTATATGTTGCAGAACATACAGAAACACACACAGACAACCAATAAAAAAAAAACCTCTGTATTCTTTTCATTTGTTTACACATTATGTTTTAGTTAGTTAGAGAGGGGGGGGGGGGGGGTGAATGAAAGGTGGAGTATTATTTTTATAGTTACTATAATATATATATAAAAATGAGAAAACTCATCACTAGAACAGCCATTAAAGCAGCCAAATGCTGTTAAAAACTGCAATGAGCAAAAATACCTCAGATGACAGAGATCAGTGGCTGATATTGAGACAATCCATGAGGTGAGTGATGGGCAGACGAAATATAGAAAATATTGAAAGAGGAGGAGGACAAGGAGAAGTGTGTAGGCGCTTAAAAGTGACTGGAAGGAGAAAATAAAGAAAGGCGAAAGTTCACATACACACACATCTTCACCCTCATTAGTTCTCAAATAAGCAAAATGGTTTCACATGGTTTAATTGAGAGTACCGTTTTTAAATGCTGGATCATGCAACAGAAAAATAAATCACTCTGCTGGTATGATGTGTGTGTGATAAAACAAACAGCACAGAAGGAAGGATGAAAGGAGACACGGAAAAGAAAACAACAGGATAGTGGACCTGAAGCTACGGTGTCTCTTCTAAATAGAAAGCTAATCATAGTTATGAAAAAACATATTGTTGTCTCTAATCAAGACAAAATGAGAGTGTATTTGAATATATATAAAAATTAGAAAATTCATCATTAGAACAGCCGTTAAAACAGCCAAAAGCTGTCAAAGACTGCACTGGGAAAAAATGCCTCAAAGTACAGTGACCTGTGGCCAGTGGTTGGCAGAGAGAGACAATGCTTTAGAACCGCTGTATTTCAGTACGGTGTCCCTAAAGACTTCCTCAGGAGTTATGGGACCACACATGCATGTAAAGTATTTTACAAAATACTAATGATGAATATATCAAAACTCTGTCTAATTTTCTGGCTAAAACAGTTTTAGTAATTTTATAAGAAGTTGGAATCATGGAATTGTTTTGTTAATTATGTCCTCCTTAATGTAAGGTTTGAAATTTTCACCAAGAGTATTCTATGTAATTTACTTGGCTGTGTTATTAATGACAATATCAACTTAAAACTGAATTATGATTTTACAATGTGTAAGACAGACTGCTGGGGAATAATAACATATTTTGATTCTGCTGAAGTAATATCAAGGGGAAATTATTTTTAATTTTGATTCAGATAATTTCTCTCAAATTGAATTTTTTCAATCAAGGAAAAGTAATTTAATTTCTTCCATTATTCTCTATTCCTTATTCTCTCTTTGTAAATCTTTAACTTGTAATAGAAAATATTCTGTTGAAATTAGGTAATTATTTATTTGAAAATGATATATTTAAATAACAATAATTTGATATCAGATCATTCATATTTTGATAGAAGTTCTATTGGCCCCAGAGATTAATATTTAGTTGATTAATCAGCAGAAAGGCCTATCTTCACAGCTATAAATAGCACTAACGCACCAGCATGACAGCAAACATTACAAAGTTAGACTTCCAAAAGAAAGGTCTAACTTCACAGCTACAAATAGCAATAACACCCCAGCATGACAGCAAACATTACAAGGTTAGACTTCAAACTGAAAGGTCTAACTTCACAGCCACAAATAGCATTAACATGACAGCAAACATTACAAGGTTAAACTTTCAACAGAAAGGTCTAACTTCACAACTAAAATAGCACTAAAATGACAGCAAACATTACAAGGTTAGACTTTCAACAGAAAGGTCTAACTTCACAACTACAAATAGCACTAACACATCTCAGCAAACATTACAAGGTTAGACTTTTCAATTTCACTCACAAGATACTTCAAACTGGGATTAAACATGGGAATCTTGTGTCTGTAGAGCAAACAGGAAAATCACTCAGCCAATGTTGTGGGTTCGAATCCTGAAGTCTTGAACTCTGTCACTTCACACCCTGAAACCAGGATAAGCACCAACCTGATGAGCCTCCTGGCTTCAGACAGATTTTAGACTTTAGAAGCAGTTGAATAAACAAAAAAAGAGTACAAAAGGAGTTCAAAATTACATCTTCAAGAAAATACCTCATATTCATTCACCTTCGGTGATCATAACCTTGGCCAAGATGTGTTGCTGTACTCAGACAATATCCATCAATCATTGTTTTCGACCCTCAACCATAACAACCTTTTACTGGTGGGTCAGAAGTAGTCACCAAATTACTGCCCATCTTGGCCTCCTAGCTTCAGCTTATCTCCAAAGCCAATAAAAGACATCTTCTGCTGCCTCCCCATTTTGCGAACTGTAGCCTGCTTCTCAATTCCTGTAATTCCAAAGGCAGTGAGCATTTTCCATACCAAGTGAGCCGGAAATCCTCTGTAACCCCCCTTGACAGGAAATAACCATGACTGCCAACCTTTCTCCCTAAACTCATGCACAAGTTCTTGATACTTGGCACCCTTTCACTCAATGGTGTTACTGTACTCTTCTTCCCATGGGACTGCAAGTTAAATCAGGATTATCTTTTTTATCCTTTCAGACCAAATGACTATATCTGGACCGAGGGATGTTTGAATAACCTGGGGAACTGCAACCTACTTCCCAAACCAACCCTTATATCTCATGTCATGATTGGGCCCTTTGTAGTAGACCGCATGCAATTCTAATTGTCATAGATGGCTTCTCTCCCTCTTTCACAAACCTGATTGATGGTGTTGGTTTCCTCTGTGTTTTGTGTTCCTTGCATCTAAATAGCTCATCATCCTCCTCCCTTCACCCTCCATTTATTCTGTAGCCCCAGAGTCCTTGCTTTTCTTCTCATATTTGGCTTTTATATTCTTTTCCTCTACTTTCCCATACAGCCAGATCTGTTCTTCCTTACCCCTTTCCCATTTTCTCATTATGTAATTTTGCTTTACTCTTTCTTTCTCATATTTAATTCACAATGGGATTTGGTTTTCATGATGCTATTACATGTCTGTATGTAGTTTAGTATCAATAGTAACAGTTTGCTGTTGCAAGCTGCAAGTATATGTTGCCATTTAAAATTTTCGTTTTTTGCCAAAACCACTTCATTACTTTGTATTCATGAGTGCTGCTAAAACATTTGTATGTACATTGTATGTTTCTAAATTTAAGTAACAAATTTTTCTGCAATAAATTTTATTAAATGACTTTAATTAGTTGTAATGTGCACAGTTGTTGTGTGCAGCCCTCAGACATCACATATGTCAATGACATCTTGCGTAGTTTCCCAGTCCACTCCAATCCTCTGGATATCTTCTTTGAAAGTTGAGCACCAGGTTTTCTTGGGTCTCCCTTTTTCCATTTGTCACTGACTGGAATCTCATTGCCAAAGGAGGTTCCGTTACTCAGACATGTGCAGAATGTGTCCAGCCAGTTTCAGACACCATTCATCTACTACTATCATCAGTAAATTCTAAAGAAGCCATTGGTTGGTGTTAGGAAGAGGATCTAGCTATAGGAATTATGTTGAATATGGCATATAATCAACAAGATTGGTCACTCCAACCACTCGGGTATTGGACTGTGATAATCTGTCCATCTAATGCCAGCAAGCAAAAGAATGACGATGATGATGATGGTGGTGGTGGTGGTTCTGGTAGTGGTTGTGGCGGTAGTGGTGGTGGTAATTGTGTTGGTTGTGGTGGTGGTGGTGGTGGTGGTGGTGGTGGTTGTGCTGATGATGGAAGTTGTGGTGGTGATTGAGGGGGGGGGTGACGATGGCTGTGTTGATAGTGGTGGTCTAAAACTCTAGAGTGACTCACTATTTAGCTTTAATAAATATATATATAGCTAATATGTATTCTTTTATTCATGAAGGCGTAATTCTGATGACATTTATTAAAAGATTCACAATTGTGAGATTGCAAGTTCAATTCCCAAACTGGGTGATGTTCTTAAGCAAGACACTTTATTCTCAGATTGCTCCTTCTGCCAAGAATTGCATCCAGTAGATAGTATCAGTAATAGAAAGACCAATAGAAACATTGTATCCTTGGTCTGATTTGATGAATTCCACCCCACTCAGTAACCAAATGAAGCCTGGGATCTTGTCTATCTATCAGATATATATATATAATACTTGCTGGCACCATACAATAAAAAGTGACAGCTAATTGTAGTATTTTATATATAAAAATGGTACAAAACAAAGGTTTTAGTTTAATAATTCTTTTATTACAAATTTTTTTGTGAAAAACCTATTTGCAAGTAACATAGATAACCAAGATAATATCTTGGTATACATATGTAAACATTTATATGTATGAGTATATAGATATGAACACACATACACTCACGCAAGTATAAATATATTTACACAAACACTCATACCCACACACATACACAAGTATAAATATTTTCACACAAACACTCATATATGCACACACATGCAGTCACACATTAATACTAGCCAATTCGCTAGATATATACTCAAACAAGTGTAATGCATCTTAGAACACTAGTCGGGAGGGTCTATAGTTGTCACCCCCCACCCCCAGCCCCTTCTTCCTCAGTCATCTCCCTTTCAGTGAGTGATGACAAATTTATAAATAAATGAATATACACACATTCGTTATTATTATAGTTGATTCTTAAAACACTGTTTAGCCCTACATGTACGAGGTTTCTAGTTAATAATTCTGAGATATGCATAAACATAACAGGATCTTAGACATAATTTTGAATAATTTATATGAGAAATCAATGTTTACATATAACCTTATAGACAATATTTCACCTCACAATAAGCTGGGTCAGTCATCTGTTTCTGATTTCCATGTGAATCAATTCCTATGGATGGTTTGCTAACATCATAAATCTATATTTAGGTATGAATTCAATATTTATATATTTCATCTTATTTATATTCAAAATTCAAAATTATTATATTTGGTAGGGATTGAAAATTAATATATATTCTGCATTATATCATAATCTCTAGAAATCTGGATCTATGTAGGAATTTAAAATGTTTATTCATTGCATGTTTTATGATATACAACATCACCACTGGCTGCCACATGGCCTAACAATTAGGGCGTTGGATTTACAATCATAATGTCAGCAGTTCATTTCCTAGACAGGGTGCTGCATTGTATTCTTGAACAAAACATTTTATTTCACATTGCTTCGGTACACTCATCTGACTGTGAGTATTAGCAGTAGGTGGGGAGTTAATTCTGCAATAGACTGGCATCCTGTCCAGGGAGAGTCTTGTATTCTCAGTGGCTTAATGCCAAGAAATAGGGATTATCATTGACCTGATACGCCTTTGACTTAGAACAGACCATGCACACTTATGTTGGTGTATGTGCCACACCACACCACATCACACTACACCCTACCACTATACCACCACATTACACCTCCACACCACACTACACCACACCCTAACCCTAACCCTAATTGGAGTCTTTTCTGTTTAAGTCTGAGTGATATTGGACACAGACTTCTATAGATTGTTTATCTGTTTGGATGTGACCAAGCAGCTCAGATTCTTCACTCTTCTGAGTAATAATTGTTTCTACTTTTGGCACAAGACCAGCAATTAGCCCAGTGCATTACTGGTACTTTATTTTATCGACCCCGTAAGGATGAAAGGCAAAATTAACCTCAGCGAGATTTGAACTCAGAACGTAAAGGGACATAACTCTATGCTGCAAAGCATGGCATCCAACCCTCTAGTAATACTGCCAATTCACTGCCCCTTTTGTATGTGAGATAACGTGCTTACTCTGAAAATACAATAGTAAATATAGAGTAATGTAAATGGTGAAGGGTTAAAGTCGGTTATTTGGATATGTAAGCTTTAGAAAAGTACATTTTATAAATGTGATGGCAGTAACAGCACCGGCTTTTATTTAGCCCATGATTGATCAGACCTATAATATTGTTTAGCCCAAGTTTAGCCCATGACTGAGTAAACCTATAACATTGTTTAGCCCATGAATAACATTATTTAGCCCAAGTTTAGTCCATGATTGAGTAAACCTATAACATTGTTTAGCCCAAGATTAGCCGATGATTGATCAGATCTATAATCATCCAGTCTTTTTTAAATGTCTTTCCCTAAACTATTTTCTGCAATTTAAAAGGGAGGCTTGGCTGCTATTTCTAGCAGATAGAGCTGCCATGTTTTGATTCATGTATTGCTGGTTATAATGTTGGCTGCAATGACAGCAATATTGGATATCGTGGTGGTAGTGTCGGATGTAGTGACAGCAGCAATAGTAGTGTTGGTAATGTTGGTGGTTGTTTTCTTCTTCTTCTCCTATACTTCCATTCCTGAAGCAGAATGACCACTTTACAGTGTGGACCAGGACATTTTGTCATGCCACCAAGGATGGACTGGGTGATTCTTGTTGTGTCAACATCATGTGTCACCAAGGTTGGGCTAGGTGTTCATTATCTATTATCATATAAGGGTGGTGGATTGGCAGTATCAGTAGAGTGTCAGACACTAGTCTTTGTAGCAGAGAGTTATGGCCCTTTACGTTCTGATTTAAAATCCCACCAAGCTTAGCTTTGCCTTTCATTCTTACGGGGTCGATAAAATTAAGCACCAGTCATGCACTGGGGTAAATTTAATCGACTTTCCCCTCCCCCAAAATTGCTGGCCTTGTGCCTAAAGTAGAAACAATTATTTATCATCATCATCATCACCATTTTACGTCCATTTTCCACACTAGCAAGTGGGACAAACCCATCTAACCCATGTTAGTGTGAAAGATAGACGTTAAACGATGACGATGATGATGATGATATATATATAGACACACACACACACATATGAAATAATAAACCAATCAAAAGGAAGCTTATTGAAAGGAAATATTCCAATCCATCATATAATTCATAGTTAATTCTGTTATTAAGACAATGTTGTTGTATTTGATTGAGGTACAAGTCAAAAGAAAAGTGCCAAGAGCAGAGTAAAGTAAAAATACAGGGTGCTTAACTACTCATAGAGTCATAAGGGTGCTATCATCACACAGGAGGGTGTTATAGGCATTTAAATCTGGCATGAGTCCATCTCTCGCCCAGTCCAATACAGTCAATTTCTTCCAGAGAAAGAAAGAAGAATAAAAGTGACATAGGAATTATTGGCCCCACTACTGGACTAGTACTTTATTTATAGACCTCTAATGGATCAAAGGCAAAGTTGACTTCATCGGGATTTGAACCAAGTGCTTGGAGAGTCATCTCACCCAATAAAGCATGAAATATAGACATTCAACCTTTTAGTATTTAAACTGGCCATATTTGGCTAAAATTGTCTCCCTTTTTTCTGTTTAAATTGGTCGTAATCAGCCACTTATACCTATGTTAAAATATTGTTCTTAAAATAACCAATAACTGTTTCTACTTTAGGCACAAGGCCAGCAATTACCCAGTGCATTACTGGTACTTTATTTTATCGACCCCGTAAGGATGAAAGGCAAAGTCAACCTCGGCGGGATTTGAACTCAGATCGTAAAGGGACGTAACTATGCTGGAAAGCATGGCGTCTGACCCTCTACCGATACTGACAATCCACCGCCCTAAATAACCAATAACATCATCAAAATCTCAGTAGATTTGTGATTATGTGAGATAAAGCCTTTACAGTGAAAATAGAATAAATATAGAGTAATGTGAAGAGTTAAACAGTGATGATGATTATAATATGCACTTGCCATATAATCAATTCTTTGTTTTGTTACATAGCAATGGATGGGCATATATGCTGATCTAACTTACAATCACATTGTGTGATTGTACAAAGCTCTATTTGCTACTAAGAATAAATAAATAAAAGAATGAATTCAAAATGTTAAATAATTTGGTTTGATAAATCTTTAAAAAAAAAAATCATTCTTTTTCCTTTTCATTTCTAGCTTAAATGGTGTTGATCTGAAATGAATAGTATGTATTATACAAGGAATGTTGAAAAAATATCCAACTTTATTTCTTTTATCATGTGAAAGGTAATGATGTTAAGGAGACAAAAGTGTGTATAGTGGAGCTGCATATATTAATGCACATGTACAGCTTCTGGTGAGCTGGCTGACTGTGTCAGTTACTGTCAGGTTGTCAGCATGAGCCTCTTATTTATAGAGCAAGACACCTACTCTCAAGTCATAGCTGGTTGTTCCCAAAATACAGATGAAAGGCTCCTGATTTTAGAGCTGAGAGGATATCATGTAGATTGCTTTTTCTTGTCATATGACATATACACAATAGTTAGAGAGGCAGGTTGAGAACGGCAAGCCAGTCTAAGGTGTCATTTGTAGCATTATGGATTGCCTCCAAGGGGCCAGGAAAACGCCTGGACAAGATGCAGTACTGTCTGGTCAGGGTCCACCCTGTATGGAATTTATGCCAGCTAATACCATTGTTCAATATATACAGACTGCAATGGTGGAGCTTAAAGCCATCCTGAAAGAAGTATTTCAGAAGTGTATCAAATAGTGGAAGGATTACTGGGCTAGATGTGTGGATGCACAAAGGGCCTAATTTTGAAGGGAATAGTCAATTAAACCCCACTAAGTACATGCTTTTTTCCCTCAGCTTGAGATTGAATACATTTTTGACAGACCTTTTTCTTCTTCTCCCACTTCTTTCCGGGAGGGTTGTGGGAGCAGAGTCCTCAAACACTTCTTCCAGCGGGTCCTGTCAGAAGCAACCATCTCCAACTGATCTGGCTGGATCCCCATGCAAGACCAGCCAACTCATTTTTGGGACAGACCTCGTATGAAAAAAATAGCAGGAAAAATATCAATTCCATCAATTAGAATATTTGTTTGTTGGCTTTTAAGCTTGTATACATCACAGACACTGTTTTTACATGAAACATTCACATCCTTTGGCAGATTAAGGTCATAAAAACAACCCTTCTCAATGGTCGGAAATAACAAATTTTATTAATTGCTACTTGAGGAAATCCCACTTCATAATTGTTTTTTTTTTTTTATTTGAAATATGTGCATCCTGATGCAAATGACCATAATAATAGTTAATCACTATAATTAATTGTTGAGGAAATTAGGTAAAGGATCTCTGGAGTGTAAAGAGACCCCTACAAGGAAGTGCCTCTGTACACTCTTTTTGCACTGCGAGAGATCCTTTACTCTTGGGTCCCAAATAATAAGAGTGGGGGCAGTTGGATTAAGAGGAGGGGGAGGGGAATCAGTAATTTTTCTAGGTTGTCTCCATTGATTTTTTTTAAAAACCAGAATTAGTTGTTTAGTTTACATATTGAGATCCCCAACCCATCCTATTTATTTTTTACATATGGGACTTCTAGTAATGTCCTTTTTGTGTCATGTATAATGTTTTTTAATGTATAAATAACATTACTATTGCAGGAATGGTACCACTTAAAACAAAATTTCTCTAGGGATAGATTTGCAAAATTTATTAAGTGGAGTGTTGGAAAATATCTCCAAAATTAATAAGTGGTGATGGGGGTGGGGAACAATTATTAGAGACCAGAGAGCATCTGATTTTCTCAACTATTATTTATAGTGATTGATTGATTATTATTAAGGTCATTTGCATTAGGACACACACATTTCAAGCTTCAAATTTTCACAATGCTTTTTGTGTGAACTATCTTGTATATTTAAAACTTTTTTATTTGATAATGAGGGTATAAACAAGATATCAAATTATATTTATTTATAATAGATAATTTATTTTTTAAGAATACAATTTACAAAAGTAACAAGAAGAGGGAAAAAAGGAAGAGAATTAAACAATAAAAAAGTGGAGGAGAAATGGGTAGGGAGAAAACACAATTGATTGGATGGTATATCTCAGTTGTACCACAAAGCCAACATGGTGAAAATATTGTTGCAAAGAACAGCCAGCATTACCTGCTGCATCAGCTACTCCACTTCACAGGGTCTCTTTACACAAATGTGATTCCCTTCTAATTTTGGGGATGAAAACAACAGTATAGAGACCAAGGACACAAGAGGTCTGAATAGGGTCCAAAACAAAAAGGAAACTTTCAGTGAATGCCTGGTAATTAGTCAAACAATGCATGAGATGGATTTAGTTGATTTCACACTCCTTTCTTTCCTCACTACATTAGTTAAAGTTTGTTATTTATCCCCAATTTCCTTAGCACTAAGTGACTGAGAGTACAAGACTACCCCCTGAACAGGACACCCACCAGTCGATTGCAAGTTTAACTCCTCAGCTACTGTTGGTACTCATGAAATAAAGTGTTTTTCTAAGAATAAAATACAGGAATGGAACTGACAACATTACGATCATTTTACTATATTTGAAAGCTTGCAAGCATGTGTAGATATTATAGATATTAAATGAAGATGATGATGATATATATATATATATATATATATATATATATATAAGTTTGTTTTGAAACAGCGACCGAGTTTTAAAATAGAAATAGAAGCTTTCACCGTATTTTTGACTAAAGAAATTTTAGCCTGATAGTGGGGTTTAGAACCCTCTAAGAAATAGAAAAAGATGTACATCAATACTCATCTTTTTCCATTTCTTAGAGGGTTCTAAACCCCACTATCAGGCTAAAATTTCTTTAGTCAACAATATGGTAAAAGCTTCTATTTCTATTTTCATATATATATATATATATATATATATATGTGTGTGTGTGTGTGTGTGTATGATAATAAATAATAAGTACCCAGCCCAACCTTGGTGACACAAGACTGTGACACAACAAGAAGCACCCAGCCCATCATTGGTGACATGACAAAAAGTCCTGGTCCACACTGTAAAGTGGTCGTTTTGCTGCCATAATAAAAAGCACCCAGTCTCCACATTGTAAATGTGGTTGGCATTAGGAAGAGCATCCAGTCATAGAAACCAAGCTCGAAACAGTTCTGTATGAGCAAGACATGGTCATTTGATCTGATGTCTCACAATGGGACAACTCGTCTAACCCATGCTAGCATAGAAAAATGATGATGATGCTGATATACACATATATATGCAAAAAGTAAACTGAAGCAACAAAGCAAACAACACAGTACAATGAAAAAATATATTAGCTTAATGCTTGGTATGGTAGGAAAAGTGTCTTTCTGTTTCAGACACTAGTCCTTCATCAGAAGATAGAATGTGAAATAAAAGATGAAATAGAAAGATAGAGAGGAAAGAATGGAAAAAAATTTGAGAAAAAGCATGTGTATTTAGTCAGCCATTTTGTAAAATATATATATTTATATATAGTTATAGGAATAACCAAAGAGTGCTTAGAAATACATTGTTTTATTAGCTAACAGTGTTTCATCCATACACAATGGCAGGAATCCTCAGAGCCTATAAACATGAGTATATCAGTAGTTGCATGATCCATTGAGCTGCGTCACCAGAACAAGGTTAAATGACCAGCAGGGGGTCCCAAGGCCAGCACTATATGGAAAAAGGCAGAATACATGATGCACATAATGTCATAAAAGTTTAAAAATTAAAAATTACACCAAAAATTTATCACATAAATGGTGCAATAGATGATAAAGAGGTTGTGAGAGGGTAGCAAGGGATGAGTGAGGGTATTACTCAGCATGATCAGAAACAATAAGAAAATAATAAAAAAAATAATAATAAAAAAGTACAAAAATACAGAGATAAGAAAATAGATAAATATAAAAATACAAAACAATAAAGGAACAAAAAGCCCGGAAACCCCGTTGTGTGTTACTAGCGAGAGACTAATCTTTGAAGCTTGGAGTTAGTTGAATATGAATTGTGTTCCGGCTTTGATGAATTATAGAACCACACTCAAGGCAAAGTGCAGCACGGGATATTGAACTCCCGCCGACCCAGGAGGGTCACACCTGACTGTGAATGGATTGCAACCTACGGAGTCAATAATCTAAACGAAAACCACGTGGCGGAAATATAAATAACATAGCTGTCATTGACAGATTTGGGTGTGAGTTATCTCTTCAATATATATCTATATACTCTACAGAAATTTGCACTCACTATAATAAACCCGCCTATTATTATAACAATATATGCTCATTCTGCCATATGTGATTCTGGAAGAGGAGTTTCCTATATACACTTTTTTCTATATGTAACGGAATTGCCATCACGATTTGTATTTACTGTGGTACAGTTGTATGCGGTGCGATACATTGGTTGAACGCCAACTTGGACATACAGTGAATTTCACCTGGCACGTTAGATTGAGAGACCGAATGTTTTCAATTTCCTCACATCTGTGCCGGCTGTATATGTGCCATACATCTCTTTAACTCTTCGTACTTTCTTTTATTTTTTATTGTAGATTTTGGGTGTATATCCCAAACCGCCTATGGTGATAGATCCCCTGGTTATAGGTTTTGGAAAAATAGTGTTATCTCACTTAACGTTCGGAACTGGAACATATCGATGTGGTTCGTAGGGTGCGGATATGATAAGGCGATATAATTGGAGTACACTATCCCTCATATGGACTATCAAAAATGTAAGGCTGCACCGCTGCTAACCAACTATTCTTTTCACAGACTCATTCTTGCAAACTCTCTTGATCTGCCTGTAACCCTCTTTTTGCACTGCGTGTGGTTTGATGCATCTATGCTTTGCTTTGTCTTATATTTTTGGGGGGGTTTAGGGCTTTTTGTTCCTTTATTGTTTTGTATTTTTATATTTATCTCTTTTCTTATCCCTGTATTTTTGTACTTTTTTTATTATTATTTTTTTATTATTTTATTATTGTTTCTGATCATGCTGAGTAATACCCTCACTCATCCCTTGCTACCCTCTCACAACCTCTTTATCATCTATTGCACCATTTATGTGATAAATTTTTGGTGTAATTTTTAATTTTTAAACTTTTATGACATTTTATGACATTATGTGCATCATGTATTCTGCCTTTTTCCATATAGTGCTGGCCTCGGGACCCCCTGCTGGTCATTTAACCTTGTTCTGGTGACGCAGCTCAATGGATCATGCAACTACTGATATACTCATGTTTATAGGCTCTGAGGATTCCTGCCATTGTGTATGGATGAAACACTGTTAGCTAATAAAACAATGTATTTCTAAGCACTCTTTGGTTATTCCTATAACTATAACGGCTCTGTAGTATACTAGTTATCCTACATTGAGCGAAAACCACACTGTCATACCAAGGGCAATATATCTACATGTCTGGGCATATTGATATATTTGTCAACGAAATATATTATAAATATATATATAAATGCAAGTACACGATTCTGTGTGTCCGCCTAAAACTAGCAAACTACCGGACCAAACTCCTCAAAATTTCATGTACATATTCACTATACACTCGGACAGGTAAGGGTCGAAAAAGTTTTACGTTGCAAAGCAAGGAATTCATTTAAATTCAATTTATCTTATTTTCTAATGAATATCAAGAGATCATCCATTGTTTTTTTATGTTCTCCAGTCTGTAGATAAGAGAATGAGGGATGGGAGAGAGAAAGAGAGAGTAAGGGATGAGAGAGAAAGAGAGAGTAAGGGATGAGAGAGAAAGAGAGAGAGTAAGGGGATGAGAGAAAAAAGAGAGAGTGAGTGGATGGGAGAGAGAAAGGGGATGTGAGTGAGGAAGAGAGGGATGAGAGAGAGAGTGGGAGATGGGCGAGAGGGAGTAAGAAGATGTGAGAGAGAAAGAAAGAGAGTAAGGGGATGAGAGAGAAAGATGATGAAAGAGAGAGAGGGAAAGTAACTAGCGTTCTTAACTTTTATTTATTTATTATTTTTACACACTTTTTAACTCTCCCGCTTCCTTAACGTTATTTATCTTTTCTTTATTTTTTGTTCTCTATTCCGTAGAGAGAGCGGGGATGTGAGAGGGAAAAAAAGAGAGAGAGTAATGGGATGGGGAGAGAGAGAGGGAAAGCAGCTAGCGTTCATTAGCTTTTATTTATTTATTATTTTTACACACCTCTTAACTCTCCCAATGTTATTTATCTTTTATTTATTTTTTGTTTGCTATTGTGTAGAGGATGAGTGAGAGAAAGAAAGAGAGGAGATGAGAAAGAGAAAGGGAGTGATGCGGATGAGGAGAGAAAGACAATAAGAAAAGAGAAAAGATAGGAGAGAGAAAAAAAGTAAAGAGGCAGGAGAGAGCGAGGGTGATTGGAGGGATTCTTCTACCTAACATGTGTCCGCGTTTATATATATATATTTACACACACGTGTGTTATGGGGGGGGGACGTTGTTTAGCAGACGATATATGTTACCATCAAAGCTTATTTTCTACATATGTCTAAAGAAATCACAGATGCTTTTATAGAAGTTGTATATATGTATGTATTTAACAGACAAAAAAAAAACTATTTTTAAAAGATATTATTTGAATATATTATTTTCCGCTGTTATTTGAATGAACACAGGCGGTGGATTGGCAGTATCGGTAGAGGGTCGGACGCCATGCTTTGACGCAAAGACTTACAGCCCTTTCCATTCTAAGTTCAAATCCCGCCGAGGTTAACTTTGCCTTTCATCCTTACGGGTTCGATAAAATAAAGTACCAGTAATACACTGGGTAATTGCTGGCCTTGTGTCAAAAGTAGAAACAAGCATGGAATATGGACGTTAAACGATGATGATGATGATGATGAACAGAAAATATTTTTTTTGTAGTGTTTGTCGTTTTTTTGGATACAATCTGAAATCCTAATATTTTCTACATATGTCTAAAATTAATTACACCTAATATACATTCATATAAAGAGATCATTTAAAACTACTTTACTGAGTGAACAATACATTCTATAATTGTTTCTATTTCGGAAAGAGTGTGGTGTGTAATAATTGTTTCTACTTTTGGCACAAGGCCAGCAATTATTCCAATGCATTACTGGTACTTTATTTTATTGTGTGGTGTGTAATAATATCACTTCAAATGCCTAGAAACCGTTCCAGATCATTATATGGAAGGTCATCTTCAGAGGCTAAGAGAAAGAAAACACAGCGATCTGAAGAAAGTGAAGAAGTTCGGCATGCCTGTCTAGCTGCTAGCAAGGCCCAAACAGCTTTAGCATGAACACACCATTTGAATGAAAGGGAACAAAGGACTGCTGCTACACGAGAACAACAAATTAAGGAACAGCAGCAAATCAGACGAAATGCTAATCAAGCACATTGTTTCTACTGCCCGAGCAGGAGAACAAGCCACAAGTAAAATGAAGTGGCTGATGGGTGCTTTTTCTTATGACCCCCAAAAGGACTACAGCAGTAATCCACAAATCAGCATTGGGAAAATGAACAAATGCTGCCAGTATTGTGGTGCCAAGAAGTGGGCAGCAGAAACACCAAGTCTATGCTGCTCAAAAGGCAAAGTGAGCCTTAAAACAATACAAGAACCTCCTGAATTCCTGAAGAATTTGCTCCTTTGGCATACACCAGAAGCATGACACTTCAATAAATACATCATACAATATAATTCTGCCTTTCAAATGACATCTTTTGGGGCTGACAGGAATGTGATTGACTTTAGATTCTGTACAACTTATAAAATTCAAGGACAGTGTTACCACTTAATGGGTGGCCTTCTACCTCTTTCACAGGAGCCTCACAAATTTGTGGAGGTTTACTTCATGGGTGGAAACAAAGATGTATCAATGTCCATGGTGGATTGCAGTTCTACATAGTCATAAAGTTATAAGAAATGCTTCACCAACATCACATGTACGTCAGCATATTTAAATATGACAATGGACACTGGAAGAAGTGCCTAGAAGAAGCAGCAATCACTCAAGTAGCCAGTCAAATAAGACAATTATTTGCTATTATGCTCACAGCATGTGGAATTGATGAAGCTCATCTACTCTGGCAGGAGTACAAAAACAATATGTCGGACGACTATCTACACCTAGCCCAAAGACATCATGGCAATATGTATATGGAATATACCCCCAGGATTTACAATCAAGCTCTCTGTGACCTGTCCCATCGAGTTCAGGCAATGAATAGCACATTAGCTAACTGCGGGATGCCAGAGCCAGATGAAGAAATGGAGGTAGCACAAGACATTTTTCAGGAGACCAACTATGATATTCAAGCATTGCGTAAGCTTGTGGATGAAAATGAACCTTGATTGATGGATGACCAGAAATACGCCTACCACAACATCATCGATAACGTTCAAAATGACAGGGGAGGACTTTTCTTCATCGATGCTCCTGCTGGCACAGGCAAGACATTCCTCATAAACCTTCTGCTTGAAAAAGTTCGCCAAAAGCAACATATTGCCCTTGCTGTGGCTTCAAGTGGCATTGCAGCAACACTTCTGAATGGATGAAGAACTGCACACCTCATGTTTAAGTTGCCCATAGATCTCAAACGGCATGAACAATCTTTTTGCAAGATCAAGAAGAACTCACCCAAGGGCAAGCTTCTGCAAACATGCAAGATGATAATTTGGGATGAAGCTACTATGAGCCGTAAAGGAGCAATTGAAGCTTTGGACCGGAGGAAAATAGTTGCAAAATGGGAGGAGTGACAATGGTTCTTGCTGGTGATTTCAGACAAACTCTGCCTGTAATTCTTCGAGGGACTCGAGCTGATCAGGTCAATGCCTGTCTGAAAACATCCTATCTCTGGCTCCACTTTCAGCCTCTGAGCCTTACAACCAACATGCGACTGCACTTAACTGGTGACGAAGGTGTCAGTGAGTTTGCCATCCAACTACTTAAATTTGGAAATGGACTTCTTGAAAGGGACTCCAATGACCATATTCAGTTGTCATTTGGCCATATCCTTGACACAGAACAAGAACTGATTGCCAGAGTGTTTCCAAACATTCAGACCAGGCAATGTGAACGACCAATCTTAGCACCTAAAAATGTTGCTGTGAAAGAAATCAACAGAAGTCTGCTGGAGATGTTACCGGGAGTGAAAATATGCTACAAATCAGTTCACACAATCACTTCTCAAGACCAGGTTGTAAACTATCCAACTGAATTTTTGAACAGTCTTGAACAAGTGGGAATTCCTCCACACAACCTGATACTGAAGCTTGGAGCATGGGTTATGCTACTTTGCAATCTGGATCCTCCAAAACTTTGTAATGGCACAAGACTCATCATCAAAAATATGATGTCCAATGTTCTAGAAGTTGCAATCATGTCAGGAAAATTTGCTGGTGACAATTGTTTCATTCCCAGAATACCTCTGAAGCCAACTGATTTGCCATTTGAATTTCAAAGACTTCAATTTCCGATCAGGCTCAGTTTTGCCATGACCATTAATAAATCTCAAAGGCAATCATTGAAAGTCGTTGGGTTGAATCTGGCAGATGCTGTCTTTTCACACGGTCAACTCTATGTTGGCACAACAAGGGTTGGGAACCCTGATTGTCTCTTCATTGTGGCACCACAGGGCAAAACCAAGAATGTTGTTTATCCAGAGGCTTTGGAATGAGCAATGTTGTAATTCCTCATTCAATGACAATACACAGATCCTAATTCCTTAGTCATGTAGTTTGCAAGGAATTCTGAAGCTGCATATTTACTGCATGGTGTTACTTTGGAAGAATATGCAGGCGTTCCCGGGTACCTCTGCTGTATAAAGTAGTATAAGTGAGGACTTTGTTGGGTAAAAATAACAGCCAAATTTCCTTCAAATCCCACCTTACTTTCTCAGGTATGTATATATGTATGAAGCAAAAAGGAATGGTTCTATGTGATAACTCGATCTACTAGAAATATTAGCAAAATCCATTTCAAATCACAAACAACTGTCATACACACATACATGTGTGTGTATGTATCTATGTATGTCATGTGAGCCACTATAACTGTTGGTATAGCTAATATAAATAGAAAACAAATCTCCCTCAAACAAGATCCTACTGACATAGAGACAAAGATTGGTGAAAGCTACAATGTACAAATTTAAATACACTTTCCCCGAATTACAGAAATGAGTAAGTAAATGCTTCATTTAATCATAAACCAATGCTAAATTTATTTTATTATTTTATTTATGGTTTTTAAAATAGTCTTTACATGTTGTTTGAATTTCAGAGGTTCAGATTGAGCAAAAAAAAAAAAAAAAGAAAGAAAAGAATAAATTAAAAAAAATCTAAATGTATTTTTTTGGTCATGCCCTGACAACATATCTAATGATTCATCTATGAGTAAAGCATTATATATGCTGACTGTAATAGGGAGCAGTATTCAAAAAATCACCACTGGTAAAAACTAATATCTAGATGATTTACTTTGACCAAACAGCAATAAATATTCTGCTATAATTCCTACTTTGGTTAAAATTCAGCAATCATATTTGAATGGTCAAATATATTGTAACTTTCATAAAATACCCGGGTATCACCGGGTAGCTCAGCTAGTATATATATATAAGAAGAGACAGGGGCTGTGTAGATGCTGGATAAGGTGTATTTATAAATAAGAGGAAAGCACGAATGGGAGAAAATTTTCCTTCACCAGCTGTCTGCTGGGGATCATAGATATTTCTATGCATTAAGGACAAGATATCTAACCCCAGTGTGTCAATAACTGAAGGAAGTTATTGGGAAAAAAGGGAGAGAGAGAAAAAATATATATAACAGAAGGGAAAGGAGAAGTAAAAGGAAACAAACAGGAAACAACAAACCGAAGAGGGAAACCCGAAGCACATGTGTGTGAGCAACTTGAAGAGAGAGAGAGAAAAAAAAAAAAAATATATATATATATATATATATATTGTGTGTGTATATTATGTCTATACAAATATCTATACATGCAAACACATATGCAAAAAAATCCACTGATGAAACAGAAGGAGAAAGATAGACCGTGAGACGAGAAAAAAAAGGAAAAACATTATTGAGAAATTAATGTATAACTTATACAGCCTGTTTTAACTTATTTCTCTAAAATCACTGTGACAATAATAACAACATCACAGATGAGCAAGCAGCTGAGAAGAAAGGTGTTTGGTGATGTGCTGAACAACTCCTAATTAATAAATGTGCAATATGAGAAGTGCAGCAACAGAGGAGCAATATGGCTACAGTTTGGCTGGCTTTTTGGAAAGTGTTTGATTCAGCTTCCCACTCTTGGATAATAGAAGTCCTCCGACACAGTACAGTGAAGAAGTATATTAGTTTAACACTTGATATAGTAGGAAAACAGTCTTAATGTTTCAGGTGCAAGTGCTTCATCTGAAGATAGAATGAGAAAAAAAAGATGGAACAGAAAGAGAAAGATAGACAGTGCGATGAGAAAAGAAAGGAAAATATTATTGAGAAAATATGTGTGTATTCAGTCGGCCATTTTGGAGGAAAAAATATTTTGTTTGATGAGTTTATAAAAAACAAGGATACGACAATTACCTAGCTATTGGTATAAACAACACTTTCCCTTTTAGATTTGTAATAACTGAACAATGCAATGTTAGTGTTGAGAACATTCATTACAATGCAATGGCTGTGCTAACAACACTCATTACATTATTCTTATCTAAATGTATCTTTTTCACAACAATGCCAGGAAGTAAGAGAAATAATAAACTTTAAAAAGAAAATATTTAAACACAGTCTTGTATAAAATACACAGAAATTTTGTAGATGATACAAAATAATTCAGAAGGTTTCAGAGCTGAAATCCATTTCATTGACATATATTTTGTTGTATTAATGATGGTAGATTTTCCCACTGTGACTTCAGGCGTATGTTTCGTTGTCGTTGTTGATCCATTCTGAAATACAAATGTAAATAGTTGGAATATGTAATTAGAAGGCTATATACAATTTGAAATTATATCTTATAGCAAAAACATTAGTAGAAAGTATGAAGTGGTCACACAATTCTTTAAGAAGCTTGTAAGAAGTGGTAATCTTCGCTTTCATCAATGATTAATTCAACAGGTTCTGTTAACAACTGTAGAGGATATTATTTACTCAGTGGAAATAGATGTTATTATTTGGTACAAATTAACAGGCTTTCAACAAATATAAGATGGAGAAATAGAATTTAATGAAATGGAGGCACATGGCTTAGTGGTTAGAGCATTGGCCTTGCAATCAAAAGGTTGTCAGTCCAATTCTCAGACTGGGTGATGTGTTGTTTCCTTGAGCAAGATACTTTATTTCACATTGCTCCAGTTTACTCAGCTGTAGAAATGAGATGATAGGGACTGGGGTCCATATCATTTCACTGCAAAGTGGTCGTGGAGGTGCCACCGCAAAAACGCCCCCAGCACTCACTGTAAATGAGGTTGGTGTTAGGAAGGGCATCCAGCTGTAGAAATCAAGCCAGAATCAGTTCCCGTCCCACCCTTGCAAGCAGGGAAAAGCGGACGTAAAATGAAATGATGATGATGAGTGATGACGTTTAATAAAATGTAGGGAAAACAACAAAGACATATTAAAAAGATTCAAGAATACAATTAACAAACTTTAGATATATATAATAAGATAAAAAGTAAAGATCTGGAGAGCATTGTTAAAATAGCAGGTGTTCTGATTAGAGATGAGGACTGCTTAAACAGGTCAAGTTATGAGTTTTGATTTGAGATTGCTGTTCATGTAGAAGTAGGAGTCAATGTTGTTTTTAATATAGTTTGATAAGTATAAGCTTAATAATATATATGTGTGCATTGTATGTTAATATAGAAATATTTAATGCGTGAGAAGGTTGTGTATATATATATATATATAAAAAATAAGTAAGTCAAACATGTTCAATTTGGCTTTGTTTATTATATTATTATAAATTCTCTGCTATATATATTTCAGTGACAGCTATTATTGGCTATGACCTCTTCAGGCAATACAAATTAATTGTTTCTACTTTAGGCACAAGGCCAGCAATTACCCAGTGCATTATTGGTACTTTATTTTATCGACCCCGTAAGGATGAAAGGCAAAGTCAACCTCGGCGGGATTTGAACTCAGATCGTAAAGGGACGTAACTATGCTGGAAAGCATGGCAATGTAGAAAGAACAGGTAAACATGGTGTTGAAATGTGTTCCACTCTGTCAATTCATCGATATGTCCCACAAGGAACTGGAATCATATATATATATATATATATATATATATATATATATATATATATATAAAAGGGTAAAGAGTAAAGATCCCCTTTGGTCACGAATGACCAAGTGATTTGCACCTAGAAAGTTCCCCCCTGAGGCACAAGTCTGGACAAGGTTGTTTGTAGAAGACCATACATACGAGTCTCACCTCTCCACATCACCGATGTTGTCCAAGGGAAAGGCAAATGCCCATACAGCTTCAATCACGTTACAACTCATTTCTACAGCTCAGTGAACTGAAGCAGCATGAAGCAAAGTATCTTGGTTAAGAACACAATGTAAGGCCCGGTCTGAGTATCAAACTCACAACCTCATGTTCTAACCACTAAGCCATCTGCCCTAATATATATATATATATATACACAGTTCAAGAGTAACCAATCTTAAAGAGAGAGATGGAGATAGGAGAGGAGAGATTGGTGAAATATATGGAACATTACATTATGTAACATTCTCTCCTTATTTTAATTTATATTCCTTTGAAGTTCCGATGAGCCGCTCTGTTTTTAAATATGTTAATTATTTTCAACTGAACCAGATCAATAATGATATATAGTCGTCCCACCCTTGCAAGCAGGGAAAAACGGACGTAAAATGATGATGATGATGATGATGATGTCATCTGATCCAGAAATATTATATGGAGTAGCGAAACAATTATAAACGGACATTATTATTATTATTATTCTCTACATTCCTTACATCAAACTAAAATATGTTGACAATCTTTTAATAATGTCTTCCTTGTGAAATTTGTGGTCTTGTTTTGCTTAACTAATGAATATATATATATATAGTGTATGTGATCCAGTGAATTACTGGTGGTGGTACCAAAACAAGCACTTGATGCATGGGCAGAGTGTATATATGAATAAAAACTACTATTGGGAGTTAACTGCGAGCCCTGTGAGGTGGAGAGGTTGTCCCTTGCCATCCTTCGGAAAAATTTCTTCTCCATCCTGTTGGTTGGGTCAATGAGGCAGACTGACCCTTAAGTTTCATTTATGGTGGTGGTATGTAGATTAGATTTTCTTACATAAACATGATTAGTAAGAATGTGAAAATATTTAAACACACAAATAAATATATATATTATCTTGAAAAACAAAGAAAGAACTAGCAACTGAAAACTGAAAATAAGTCTCAAACCTCATCTTTAATGTATTCTCCACCAAAGACTCTAATGAAGTTTCAGAAACACGAGCAATTGATATGGGAATATTAACTTCTTCTTTGTAGAATGTTTCTAATGCAGGAATTGTGTCCAATTGGAATATAACGAAAGAACTATTTTCATTCATATGGATATCATTGCTATCATCAACAGAACCTGTACAAGGAGGTAAAATAACATAGTGATGAGTCTTACATTGAAAAGAATGAGTTTAGACTAAATGAGGAGTTCATAACATCTCAACAGTTCATAACTTAACAGAGGGTCTTACATAAGATTACGATGGAAGATTTTAAAATAAATGTGAAATTGATTCCCTCAGCTGCAATCAAGGCTCGTCAAAATCATTGATAGCTTTTGCTACCTAGGTGACCAAATCAGAAGTAGAGTGAGGAAGATTAGAAGGGGTGACAGCCAGGGTAAGAACAGGCTAGAAAATGTTTAGGGAGTTGGCATTTCTGTTGAAAACAAAGGGCTTCTCTCAGAGTGAATGGTAGATTGTATGATACTTGCATATGAACTGAAATGCTATATGGCAGTGAGACATGGGGCCTGATTGCAGAAGACCTGAAAAGAATAGAAAGAAATGAAGCAAATATGCTTTGATAGATATGTAACATTAGTGAGTAATGAACATTTAGCACAAGCAAACTGGGACAAAAAATTTTGCATAAGAAGAATTGAATGTAATGTGTAAGAGAGAAGATTGTGATGGTATGGACATGTGATGTGTATGGAAAATGATAGCTGTATAAAGAAATTCAGAGCCATCTCTATGGAGATAACTCATGGAAGAAGCAGACAGGTAGACATGGGATAAGGTAGTGAGGGCTGAACTTAAGAAGCTAAACCTCACAACAGGGATGACAAAGGATCACAAGGACAGGCAATATACTGTCTTGACCCCTCCAAGTATCATTCTCCCCACTTGTTATCATCCTTTTACCAGCCCTCCCTGCTATTACTACATCCCTACTCCCATAGTACAATTCTTAGCATCATTATACTACCCAGACTCTACTCTATTCAGATTTACTTCCATCATTCATAGCCTCTTTCCCTACTAGCTGTTATCACCACAGTACTTGCTACACTGTCAGATGTGGCCCCTTATCTCATCCACCAACACATTTGGTAACACCACAACCTTGTCCATATGGAAGAAAGGGTTCTTCAGTTGAATCAGTAACAACAACCTCTCTAGTAATGGTGCCATAACTGCACCCAGTACAACCGGTAAGGTGGTTGATGACAGGAATGACAGCCTACAGTGGAAATCATGCTAAAAGGGTTGAGAGGAGTGTTAGTTGTGTCAGGGGCATGACAGCCTCTCTGTTGTTGGTGGGTTAAAGACCCTTTTCGATCGTGAATGACCATAGGATTTGCACCTACAAAGTTCCCCTTCAAGGCAGAAGTCTAGGCAAGGTTGTTTGTGGAAGACCAGCAGTTGCCCATGCATACCAGTCTTCCCCTCCACACCACTGATAATGTCCAAGTGAAAGGCAATGGCTGATACTGCTTGATCACTCCTTAGTAGCTATTCCCCACACTTTCCTATTCCCATGTATATCCCAAGCCTTTTCCCATCTAGGAACACCCTTCCCCAAACCTTAGTATCCACACTATCCAGATTCACTACTCCACCCAGGATCACACCCCAATCAGGAGGACTCTCCACATGTGTCAAGCATATGACAACCACTCTAGTGTTGGTGATTTACATGATAATTCCACTCCTAGTACACTCTGGTAAGTGGTTAATGATAGGAAGGAAATCGAACCATAAAAAACGTGCAGAATAATTCTTTAGCTGTGTTAAAGACACAAGAACTTCCCTAGTATTGGTAATTTACATGATAAACACACCCAGTACACTCTGTAAAGTGGTTGGTGATAGGAAAGGAATCCAGCCACAGAAGAAAACCAGTTAAACAAAGAGTCAAAGACATGACAACCTGCCTAGAACTGGTTCTGTGATAGAATGTATTTAGTAGACAATGAGAAAGTTTTTCTAAGGGAGAACTAGGTCCCACATTTATTATGTAAATCACCAATATTGGGATGTTGTCATGTCTATGACACAGTTGAAGAGTCTTCCTGACCCAATGTTTGGCAAGTTTTCTATGCCTCAATACTCTTCATATCACTAACCACTTTACAGAATCTATTGATAGTGTTTCCAATAATTCTCAAATCATTTGTGACATGTTTATGCTTCTATATGAAAGGAAATGTGTTAAAAAATGTGAAAGCCAAAAACACACACATGTATATATATGCATTAAACTTCAATTGTCTCTAGCACACAATATCAAATCCTTCAAAGCTAAAATATACAAAAATCATTAAATAATAGCACTCAATATAAACCCCTATTAATGCTTTAAATAAGCATTTCTGTTTCAAAATCTTTATTTTGATAAAATCTGGTTGTCATCTATGATATTGATCATATGATGCAAGACTAGCTGCAAATAAAGAGACAAGGGACTGTAATATCCCCATATTCAATATCATCACTGTTTTTCCATTATATATATATATATATATATATATACATATATACACATATATGTATATAATATACACACACATATGTATATAAATATATACATACACACACACACATATATATATATACACACACACAATATAATATACACACATATAAATATATACACACACACACACATATATATATATATATATACACACACACACACACACATACACATATATATATATATAAATACATATATATATATACACACACGCACACATACATAGGGAGAGATATATATACATATATACATACACACACAAAGCTATGTTCATCTCTAAAATTCAAACTCATATCTTAACTAATCAACATCCATACCATCACATTAACATATATATTTCTTATACAAATTCTTATACAATTAACATATATATTTCTTATAAAAATTCTAATACAAAAGAACCAGGAATATAAACATTTTAGAAAGGGAAAATATTTGGATATCTTTGTATATCTTATTTCATGCATAAATATAGTATACCGCTGATAACTTCCCTAAAGCACACAACAAATACCCATACATACATTACACTTCATATATTACATACAAACATACTTACATACATGGCGTTGAATAATGTCATATCAGTATCGGAGACTATTTATGTGTTTGTACAATGAATACTGTACCTTCTAAAGTTTGCTATTAATACAAGTTTATAAAATATATATATATATATGCCAGTGCCCCAGGATGGCCTCAGCCTGTTGACTAGAACATGTAATAGAGTTAAAGTTGTCTTCTTTGGCAAAGAAGTGCCTCTTACTTCTTAAAGAATATTGTGGCTGCAATCCATCAGTGAAATTAAACAGATAAACATGTTGATTTCTACTATGTTTGCCTTGGCTAGACATGAACCAAGGATGAGCTATCTCAGGTTGCAGAACTAATGATAGAAATGTTAGTGGACTTTTGAATTGATTCAAAATCTATGCTGAATCTTCAGGCAAGGGAAGATCCTTCGATATGCTACACAAAAACAGATGAAAAGCTACATTGATAAAAAAATTCCTAATGTTTTCAAACTTAACTGAAAAGCAACTTTGCCAACAATGAAAAATGCAAATCAACCTACAAAAGTGATTAATGAACAAAAATTGTAGCAGCCTAATGGATCATTCCTTCAAGAAGTTTGTTAGGAATATAAATGACGACTAAATTAAAAACCAGACCAAAAGACAATGAAGTACAACTGCCACCATTATATGAACAGGCATTGAACATATATAAAGTCTGTCTCAGGTCTGAAGGAGATACATCAGGCTGGTGCTTATCCTGGTTTCCTTGAACATATATAAAGTCTGTCTCAGGTCTGAAGGAGACTCAACAGGCTGGTGCTTATCCTGGTTTCCTTGAACATATCTAAAGTCTGTCTCAGGTCTGAAGTTGACTCAACAGGCTGGTGCTTATCCTGGTTTCCTTGAACATATCTAAAGTCTGTCTCGGGTCTGAAGTTGACTCAACAGGCTGGTGCTTATCCTGGTTTCCTTGAACATATCTAAAGTCTGTCTCAGGTCTGAAGGAGATACATCAGGCTGGTGCTTATCCTGGTTTCCTTGAACATATCTAAAGTCTGTCTCAGGTCTGGAGGAGACTCAACAGACTGGTGCTTATCCTGGTTTCCTTGAACATATCTAAAGTCTGTCTCAGGTCTGAAGGAAACTCAACAGACTGGTGTTTACTCTGGTTTCCTTGAACATATCTAAAGTCTGTCTCAGTTCTGAAGGAGACTCAACAGGCTGGTGCTTATCCTGGTTTCCTTGAACATATCTAAAGTCTGTCTCAGGTCTGAAGGAGACTCAACAGGCTGGTGCTTATCCTGGTTGCCTTGAACATATCTAAAGTCTGTCTCAGTTCTGAAGGAGATACATCAGGCTGGTGCTTATCCTGGTTTCCTTGAACATATCTAAACTCACTCTCAGGTCTGAAGGAGACTCAACAGGCTGGTGCTTATCCTGGTTTCCTTGAACATATCTAAAGTCTGTCTCAGGTCTGAAGTTGACTCAACAGGCTGGTGCTTATCCTGGTTTCCTTCAACATATCTAAAGTCTGTCTCAGGTCTGAAGGAGATACAACAGGCTGGTGCTTATCCTGGTTTCCTTGAACATATCTAAAGTCTGTCTCAGGTCTGAAGGAGACTCAACAGGCTGGTGCTTATCCTGGTTTCCTTGAACATATCTAAAGTCTGTCTCAGGTCTGAAGGAGATTCAACAGGTTGGTGCTTATCCTGGTTTCCTTGAACATATCTAAAAGTCTGTCTCAGGTCTGAAGGAGATACATCAGGCTGGTGCTTATCCTGGTTTCCTTGAACATATCTAAAGTCTGTCTCAGGTCTGAAGGAGATACAACAGGCTGGTGCTTATCCTGGTTGCCTTGAACATATCTAAAGTCCGTCTCAGGTCTGAAGGAGACTCAACAGGCTGGTGCTTATCCTGGTTTCCTTGAACATATCTAAAGACTGTCTCAGGTCTGAAGGAGATACATCAGGCTGCTGCTTATCCTGGTTTCCTTGAACATATCTAAAGTCTGTCTCAGGTCTGAAGGAGATACATTAGGCTGGTGCATATCCTGGTTTCCTTGAACATATCTAAAGTCTGTCTCAGGTCTGACGGAGACTCAACAGGCTGGTGGTTAACCTGGTTTCCTTGAACATATCTAAAGTCTGTCTCAGTTCTGAAGGAGACTCAACAGGCTGGTGCTTATCCTGGTTTCCTTGAACATATCTAATGTCTGTCTCAGTTCTGAAGGAGACTCAACAGGCTGGTGCTTATCCTGGTTTCATTGAACATATCTAAAGTCTGTCTCAGGTCTGAAGGAGACTCAACAGGCTGGTGCTTATCCTGGTTTCCTTGAACATATCTAAAGACTGTTTCAGGTCTGAAGGAGACTCAACAGGCTGGTGCTTATCCTGGTTTCCTTGAACATATCTAAAGTCTGTCTCAGGTCTGAAGGAGACTCAACAGACTGGTGCTTATCCTGGTTTCATTGAACATATCTAAAGTCTGTCTCAGGTCTGAAGGAGACTCAACAGGCTGGTGATTATCCTGGTTTCATTGAACATATCTAAAGTCTGTCTCAGGTCTGAAGGAGACTCAACAGGCTGGTGCTTATCCTGGTTTCCTTGAACATATCTAAAGTCTGTCTCAGGTCTGGAGGAGACTTATCAGTCTGGTGCTTATCCCAGTTTCTATGGCATTAATAGACTGAGGGCAATAGATTTTCCCTGGAAAAGACATCAGTCCATCACATTAGTAAACTCCCAGCTATTACTAGTACTCATTTTCAGCTGAGTATACTGGAGCAATGTGAAATGAAGTGTTTTGCTCAAGAAAACAACAGATAAAGCAAACCCACAACATTAAGATCGTATGTCCAACACCCTTACCACTAGACCACATTGAACATGTACAAACATAGAAATGAGCTAAGATTGCAAACTTACAGCAGAATTTTAACAAAACTATTTAGACATATAGGTAAATCCCTAATCTGGAATATGACATGTGACTCATTCTCTGCTACCAACCTTATTGCTTCAGCCACAAACCAGAACATTGTTGCCCTCAATGTGGAAGAGATGATGATTAATAAATACCAGGGCCTGACTGACTGCTCCCTTTCCGTACTGGTTGTGATTGAGACTTCTGGCATCCTTGGTCCCTGCACCGCCGAGGAAGAAGCCCTGTGAGGCGAGGTGGCTGTTGTAGTGGATGCCACTGTAGCAATGCCTTCACCATTTTGACTCTTGGGAGGGAGGGAAGCACAGCTAAACCACCACCCAGACTGGAGTGTGGAGTCTGTCTTTTCCTCCCTCCACTTCAATTTTCATTGCTTTATTTTCTTTTCTCATTTTCTTCTTTCCATTTCTTTTTTTATTTGTTTCATTTAAGTATCATTTTTTCAATTGAAAATATTATTGAACAATTATATAAATTATCTGCTACTGGAAAGAACAATTATGAGACACATAAGTATAGGACTTTGAATGTTCTGCTGTATTGAATTTCAGTAATCATTCACCAACAGATGGGGGGTAACAGAGCTGGATTGCAACAAAAACATACAACTGAAATAAATTACATCCCCTCAAAGGAAAATTGATAGCCTGTGGAAAAACCCTGTTCCCTTCAGAGGTTTGTATTGCCTGAGAGTTGATTGATGAAGGTTCAAGCAGGTCTTCCTCTACTGTGTCTCCCATGAATTGGTTCCCATAATAGTAGCTTTGAAGTTATAATAAGGTTACTATTGACTGAATAATAGACTATACAGAGCTGCACTGTTTTCTGATTTTTTAAGCATGTCCATGGGTATTAGACACATGGAATTCAAAAAGGTGATCAGGGTTGTTGTTGGAAAGACGGTTGATAATCTTGTGGGTGTCTACTAAGTCAGTTGCCAGATGTCGGAGCTTTAATGTATACATGCCCAGGGAAGCAAGGTGTTCAGAGTATGGTATATGCCTGATGGAGGGTATTCATTTGTTTGCATGTCTTTGAACAGTTTCCAGGAGGTCAATATTCTGAGCAAGCTAAGGGTTCTAGATAGGTGATGCAAATTCTAAGTGTGGCCACACCATAGCTATATACAGCTTTAAATAGATAGTTGGAGAGTGGCTGACAAAGGTCTAACTGAGTGATGCTAAGACACCCTCAGCGTTCTTGACAAGAATGGAGGAATGAGTACATTACATGTGTACTCAGCAGTAAACAACAACACCTTGAAAAGGAATGAAGAACTCTTGAACAAATCCTCTGAACTCGCTAAGCAAATGCACACTTTCTCTCCACAAAAACATTTTTCGGTTTCTTCCTCTTATGACTCATCTACCTTTCTATTTATTCTTTTATCTTACATTAAACTAATACATATCTCCATTGTACTTTATCATTTTCCTGTATTGGTTATCCATTTACTTTTCACACACACACACACATACATATAACAGAAAACTCACATATATGTTTATGCATCTATACCTATATTTCTATATTTCACTTTATATACTCTGTAGTGATGTGATCAATGATTTATCTAGCTTTGTACTTTGTCTCTTGTTTAAAATTCAAACTTTAGTCATAAAGCTCAAGATCAAATAGAGTTATCAATATCTAAGCTTAACTACTGAATTATGAACATGTTTCTAATGAATGTCTATTGTAACAATATTGGTGCAGCTTTTTATTAGCTTTAGTTTAGGACACGTTTTATATATAGAACAGGAATGAGATGGGAGGCGGCATACTTTTTGACAAAATTAATGAAGTAGACAAACATAGGGGAATTAAAATATGACTCAAGAACTAGAAAATGCCCAGCAGGAAATTGAATATGAGAACTTTTGAAGAAAGACATCTTCAAAATAGCAGTAAAAGAAAAGAAAGAAAGAAAAAAAAACTAAACCTTCCAACAGCTTCCTGAATAAAATTGCTGAAAATTTGAAGAATATTAGAAAACATTTTTGTGAAAGTTGATAAAACAAGGAATACTTAAAAAATAAAATATAATGCTTACAATGACTTGTTGAAATATATACGTTACTAAGAAAACTTTCTATAATATATTGAATACTATATATGTGGGGATCAGGCTTATAAGTTCTAGTCTCAATATAGATGCGGAATCATTAAATGATTGTTCTTGATGTAAAAAAGAAGTTTTAACTATCAAGAAGCATAAACTTAATTTTTTTAGTAATCCCATAAGCAGGGCCAGATTTAATGGGGAGCAATTGCTTTTGGTCTCAGCATTGGGGGGGGTTACCAACGATGGGCATAGCAATTTATTTGTGCCCTCAGCTGGGCTTTTTAGTTTATTTGATACCTGTATGTATAACTTTTCAATTCCAATTACTTGTGTCAAGCTAACTTTGATATGTAAACTTGCTGTGTATTCTAATTTTTTGTGTATGAGGCCCCCCCCCCCAAACCTGGAGTGCCCCGGGTCTTCAAGATCTAAATCCAACCCTGCCCATGAGTCATCTTATTAATCAAGTGAAAACATATTCCAATTGAAACACTTTCTCACAGCAATCTCTTTATAACATATATCAGGTACATATTATAATGACACCAGTCCTAGAAATATCAGCATGACCTCTCAATACTAGGATTGTCTTTGTTCAACATCCACTTTATTGTGTAAAGTGTTTGAAAAATACACATTCACATACATTTGTGTTTGTTCTTGTATGTATATGCATGAATCTCTCTCATATATATATATATTGGAGGATTTCTGATAACAGGGAGTGACCACTGTTAAAATAAAAAAGTACTTAATTTGTTAGCATTTACATTACTCTATATTAACTATTGTATTTTCATGGTAAATGCTTTATCTCACACTAGCAGAAGTGCCTGGCACTGCTCGGAGTTTAATTGCTTTAATGTACTCTTAATGATTCCACTCAATTATGATTATTGAGGCAAAGAAAGTAAATACAGGTAAGCAAGAAAGGGGCGAGGGGTAGTGAAACATTTCAATTGAACAGTGAATAAGTGGAAAGTGAGTACTAAGTGAGTTGTATGAAGAATGCATGTCAAATAGTAGGTCAAACCTGTAAGCCAAGCCCGTCTGAGTTATAGCAAAAAAGAGCGTAAACAGGGGCGATAATTTGGAGCACACTGGAAAAAAATCATCAAAATCAGACATTCCTGAAAAAAGTTTTCTCATTTTTTTTTGTCTCATATTGCTAAAAACAAAGAAAAAAAATTACAAAAAGGACAACAATAAAATATAATGTCTTTGTTGAGATTCAAGTAAATAAATGCTTAAGCGTCGTTCTGACTACGTTTGTTATTGTATAAATTCATCTGTTGCTTTTGAATATTTATTTGATGTAAAATGTAATGGTGTAAAATGTAATGGTGAGCGTCGTTATGACTATGTTTGTTGTTGTATAAAGTGATGTGTTTCTTAGTTTTCAAAGTTTATGTTGTGTTCCTGAACGAAGTTTTGTCGCTGTTAGAGTTGCAGAGGAGATTGAGAGGGGAGTAGAGGTCGGGATGAACCTTTTAAAGAGAGTTGCAGAGGAGATTGAGAGGGGAGTAGCGGGAGGGATGAACCTTTTAAAGAGAGTTGCAACATGTATGTAGTTTCATCGATTTTTGAGGGTAGTAGAGAGAGGGATTAAGCATGTAAGGGAGAGGGTTACAGCATGTATTTAGTTTTATCGATTTTTTTCATAGAAGCAGGAAATTTTTGCAAAGTTTATAACGCGTTGACCATCGTTGGTAAATTTGGAGCACATTGGAAAAAAATCATCAAAATCGGTAGAGAAATGTGGAAATGCATAAAAATCATACACACAGACAGACATCTTCCGTTTTATATATATAGAGATAATAATATCGAATCTATGAGATGTTGATGTGTTTAGGATGATGTCATATCATCATCATCGTCGTTTTTATACCTGATTTTCTATGTCTCACATTTTGACTCACCACAACTCATTAGTCTTGTTTCTAACTCAATACACAATGCATTTATCATCATTTAAAGAGTGTGTATGTTTTTTGTGGTCGTATTTATTTTTTGTGGCATATAGACTCTTCATCATCATCACTGTTTTACATCCATTTCCCATGCTGCCATAAGTTGGGCAGGTTGTCACATTCTGAGGCGTAACAGGTTGGGTGACTACATCCTGCTCATATATTCTAGTTTGCCATGGTTGCTGTCTACTATTTCTACAGACCCCTCCCAGATTTTGGTGGTGCTTGTTTCCTGAGGCCGTTTGCTGTGTGCTGTCCCAGCACAGCTGCTACATGTGAAGCCTACATTCTTAGTTAAGCTTCCTGAGATCCCACTACATTTAATATATAAGCATTAAATTAAAACTCGATTGACACATATATATATATAAAATAAACATCAAACAATAACAGGGGATTAATTTAATGCTAATAAATTCTCGGATTTATCCCTTAGAATCTTTGAGCTTATTCTACAGGTAGTATGGCACATGTTTCTCAGACATGACATCCTTAATTTGATATACTGCTCCTAAATTGTAGAGCTATTTTCTGTGGAAAGGACTCGATTGCTATTTCTAGCTGTTGATAATCCTATTCACATCACTGGGTTGACGGTGGGGTGATGTGTATTTAAAAAAAAACTACATGTGCTTTTCGTCATTTCCAGATTTGCTTTTAGTGTGTAATCACAGATAGTTAAATCTCCTCCTTTGCTGAGGATCCAGGATTTGACATCTGTGATTTGCCGATTAATGGTGAAATATATTTCATTAATGAAATATATACAAAGGAGATTAATCATTATTGCAAGGTATCTATATTTGAGGTTCTCGTTAAATTTTAATATGTTACCTACGTAACTATGTGTTTACACTCATTACAAATTATCCCCTGTAATTGTTTGATGTCTTTATTTTATATATATATATATATATTATGCCCAAAATACGGGGATCCTATCTTAAACCTTACATTCTCGCTAACTACCCAACATCCCTCCCTCCCGCCCCCATGCACCACCATTATTACGTGGACCAATCATAAGTCAGAGGCCCATACTATCGCTTAACTGGTTGCTTTTCGATATGATGGATGGACTACGGAATTCTGGAGAGTTGAAGAGAGAAAAATCTGGACGCTCAGCGACAATGCCAAAGATAAAGACAAATTCACCTCATGGACGAGAATGCAAGCACTCCTCCTTGTTTCGGCCGAGGATGGCTAACATAACCCACCCACCCCCCACCCCGCGCCCCACCGCTCCCACCCTCCAAACGCAATCCAAAACTTCAGAGTTGGTACCATGAATGTAGGCACCTTAAAGGGTCGCTCTAACGAGGTTGTAGAAATGCTTGAACGTAAGGAGGTCGATGTTTGTTGTATTCAAGAGACCAGGTGGAGGGGAGGGTCTGCTAGATTCATCATGGGTAAAGAACGATGCTATAAGCTTTTCTGGATGGGAAATGACAATGGGCTGGGTGGGGTAGGAATCATGGTAGCAGAAAAGTGGGCAGATAAGATAATAGACGTAAATAGAGTGAACGACAGAATAATTAAAATAAGACTTGTCCTCAATAAAAATACGGTGACAGTAATATCTGCGTACGCACCCCAATCCGGACTGCCCGGCGCTATAAAAGACAGATTCTATGAGACACTGATGCTCGCTACCTCCCAAATAACCGACAGTGACTATATAATTATTGCAGGCGACCTAAATGGTCACGTTGGACAACATTGTGACGGTTATGACGGAATCCATGGAGGCTATGGGTTCGGTACTAAAAATGAGGAAGGCTCCAGAATCCTGGAATTCTGTGACGCAAATAACCTAACTATCTGTAACACTAACTTCAAAAAACGAAATAATCACTTGATCACCTATAGATCGGGGGAACACACAAGCCAGGTAGATTATATCCTTACCAGAAGACGTGACAGAGTGTCTGTTGTTAACACTAAATCCCTCCCCCATGAAGAATGCACCTCCCAACATAGACTGATAATTAGTGACCTCATAGTCAGGACGAGACGTACTAGACAGCGGAGTAGGACTATCCGCAGGAGAAAAATATGGAAGCTAAAGGACCCCATAGTCAGAAATAAATTTCAAAGCATATTACTTGTTGCTTTCGACAGTAAGGAAGAGCAATTAGAGTCGTATAATATAGAGGAACAGTGGGAATTCCTGAAAGCAAACCTGCTGATGGCGGCAGACGAAGTCTGTGGCTGGAGCAGGCCTGTAGGTATGAGGAGAGTAACATGGTGGTGGAACAGTAAGGTGGAGGAGTCAATTAAGGCCAACAAGCAGGCTTGGAAAGTATGGCGGGATGGGGGAAGTAGAGAAGACTATCAAGTGGCCAGGAGGGAAGCTAGGAGACAAGTGTACTTCGCAAGAAGGGAAGCGGAGGAAAGAAAGTTCAAGCATGTTCTACAACGTGCGGAGCAAAAACGTGAGGTGTTCAGGATTGCTAGGCAATGTGTCAAGGAAAACCGTGATATTGTCGGGGAGAAGTGTGTACTTAATGATGATGGCATACTTGCCATCACTGACGCTGATAAGAAGGTAGCTTGGAAGTGTCGAAAGGCTTCTAAATGAGGAGAACAAATGGGAGAAAGACAGTCTCCCCCACATCGACCCAATAGAGGGACCAGCAGTGTTAGTCGAAGGTAGTATAATAAGTAAGGCAATCAAAGATATGAAGACGGGTAAGGCAGCTGGGATTTCGGAAATAGTTGCTGAGATGCTGAAAGCCTCTGGAACGGTGGGACACACCATGGTCACCCGGATAGTAAACGAAGTCATACAGAATGGGGTTGTTCCGAAGGACTGGCATAGAGGCACCATCATTAACTGTTACAAGGGTAAAGGAGATGCCCTAGATAGGTGTAACTATAGAGGCATTAAATTAATCGACCAGGTCATGAAGGTCACGGAAAAAGTAATAGCGCAACTAATCAGAGAGAGAATTGATCTAGATGAAATGCAGTTCGGGTTTGTGTCAGGCAAAAGTACCACAGACGCTCTTTTCATTGTACGACAACTACAGGAAAAGTACCTAGCTAAAAGTAAACCCCTATACTTAGCTTTTGTTGACTTGGAGAAAGCCTTCGACAGAGTCCCCCGTTCCATTATCTGGTGGGCTCTTAGAAAACTAGGTGTTGACGAATGGTTTGTGAGAGCTATACAAGCCATGTATAAAGAAACAGTGAGCAAGGTTAGAATTAACAACGAATATAGTGAAGAGTTTAGCGTAAAAGTTGGTGTCCATCAGGGCTCTGTTCTTAGCCCCCTACTATTTATTATTGTCCTTCAGGCTATAACAGAGGAGTTCAAGACCGGCTGCCCATGGGAACTCCTATACGCAGATGATCTAACGCTTATAGCTGAATCAATGACCGAACTAGAGAAGAAATTCCAAACATGGAAGCACGGCCTAGAATCAAAAGGCCTTAAAATTAACCTGGCTAAGACTAAAGTTCTAGTTTGTAGGAAAGAAAATAAGGCGGCAGTCCCTTCCGGGAAATGGTCATGCTCAGTGTGTAGGAAAGGCGTAGGTAGAAACTCCATTTTATGTCCCAATTGCAAAGTATGGGTGCATAAAAGATGTAGTGTGATCACATGTAAGCTAACTAAGAACATAGATTTTACATGTGGCCGGTGCTCTGGTGCAATAAGTAGCAGCAAGTGCTCACAAAATACTAGCTCTTTCAATTGCGCAGAGGGTTCTATAGAAATAGTGGACAGCTTCCGTTACCTGGGTGACAAAATCAGCAGTGGGGGAGGGTGCTCTGAAAGTACAGTAGCTAGTGTCAGAACTGGATGGAAAAAGTTCAGAGAGCTTATACCACTATTAGCCGCTAGAGGGTTCTCCCTAAAAATGAAAGGCAGGTTATACGATGCCTGCATACGAACAGCAATGCTGCATGGCAGTGAGACCTGGGCATTGTGTGCAGAGGATATACGCAGACTAGAGAGGAACGAAGCTTGCATGCTCCGCTGGATGTGCAATAGTAATATACGTGAACGGCTAAGCATAAACGAACTAAGGAAAAAATTAGAAATAAGAGGGATCAGATGTTGTTTACTCGAGAGAAGGCTACGTTGGTATGGTCACGTGATGCGCATGAAAGACGACAGCTGTATAACAAAGTGCAGGGCAATAAAGATAGACGGTAGCCACGGAGTAGGCAGACCCAGAAAAACCTGGGACGACATAAATTCCGACCTCACACGCTTACACCTCTCCAAGACAATGTCACTGGACCGAGACCTTTGGCGGTACTCAGTAATAGAGAAGACCCGCCTTACCTAAATACAAAGTAAAACCTACTACAGTCAGTAGGCATCTCTAACAAAATACACCCCTGTCCCACCACCCCCACCCCATCCATACCGCCCCTTTCAATGTAAAGTTATGTTGGTGCCACAACATCAAGGCTGAAACAAATGAAATCGTGTAGGTGTCACGACAAAAAAACACACAGTCCACGTTGTAAATGTGGCCGTGTAGGCAACACGGTAAAAACCTCCCAGCCCCACACTGTAAATGTGGTTGGTGTTAGGAAGGGCATCCAGCTGTAGAAAACCTGCCAGACAGTCCTATGCGAGCAAGACAACCACTCTTGCCTCAAGTGGGAAAACCCCCGTCCAAACCCATGCAAGCGGGGAACACGGACACTAAACCTGATGATGATGATGATATATATATATATATATATATATATATAAATATGAGAAAAATGGAGAGCTGCGTGGTTGCACGTGGGTTATATATGACCAACCTTCATTGGTATTTCATCGCTTTAAAAATCATATACCTCTAGTTGGCGCGAGCAATCTATATATATAAAACTGTGGTTGTCTGTCTGTCTATCGATTTTTGGCACACATCTCCTCTTAGAATCTCTCACGGAATTGCACCGAAATTGCTATACTTGTACATTGAGCCCTAGCGAAGACATCGGAAAAAAAAAAATTTCAAATTGACTCACCCTATGTGACGAAATCGAATATAATGTATCGATTTTTTAGCGTAAGTTATCAGTTATTTCCCTTTGTTCTGTTTACATTGAGCGTCTTACGTAAAAAATTAAGCTGGCTTTAACAGTTGTCGAGCCAGCAAAATATTGACCTGCAAAATTCATCAGTTCAAACACTAAGCTTCCGTTTTGCTTCATTTCTATTTAAAAGCATTTTAAAACAATATTTTTACTTGAAAACAAGTCTATTTAAAGACTACGTAAAACAAGCAAATATTTCGTCGTTAGGCGTGCAGACAGACAGTCGTGCAGACAGACAGTCGTGCAGACAGACAGTCGTGCAGACAGACAGTCGTGTAGAGAGGTGATATAGGCGTGCAGACAGACAGTCGTGCAGAGAGGTGATATAGGCGTGCAGACAGACATAACTGATAATTTGGTTACGCTAATGTTTTTCTCTGCGTTGCAGTGTTTACATTTTCGATCTTTGTTAATAAATAACCAGTGCAGTTTCTATCCCCAGCATCCTCTTTTGTTATAACATTCGGGTTATCGTTATGTTTTCTTAACTTCATAAGGCATATTGTTGGTTGAGGGAATATTAATCAAAAACACCACATGCAAGTCTGCACAGTAGACCCTACAGTTTTTAAGCCAAGAAAGAAACTTAACATTGTAACTTTAACACAGCTACTGAGCGACCCCGAGCAATGCCGGGCTTTACTGCTAGTAACTCAATAAAGTTATTGGGACAAGTAAAATAGGGTGAAACAAGAGAGACATGTAAACAAACAACGATGGTATGGCAATGGAAACATAGGAAGAGATAAGTACATGAAATCTGTAAGCTTAAGCTTGGTGAATTCATGGCCGAGAGATACAGACCATCCGGAATGGGTGAGATGTGAGCGAGAAAAGGATTTCACACAGGTCAAATGGGAGGAAGTGAGGGAGGGGGAGAAGCAGAGAGTGAGATGAAAGTTGGAAGAACACTGATGAAGGACTAATTTTATATATATATATAGGAGACAAGTGTACTTCGCAAGAAGGGAAGCAGAGGAAAGAAAGTTCAAGCATGTTCTACAACGCGAGGACCAAAAACGTGAGGTCTTCAGGATTGCTAGGCAATGTGTCAAGGAAAACAGTGATATTGTCGGGGAGAAGTGTGTACTTAATGATGACGGCGTACTTGCCATCACCGACGCTGATAAGAAGGTAGCTTGGAAGTGTCACTATGAAAGGCTACTAAATGAGGAGAATAAATGGGAGAAAGACAGTCTACCCCACATCGACCCAATAGAGGGACCAGCAGTGTTAGTCGAGGGGAGTAAAATAAGTAAGGCAATCAAGGATATGAAGACGGGTAAGGCGGCTGGGCCTTCGGAAATAGTTGCCGAGATGCTGAAGGCATCTGGCACGGTGGGACACACCATGGTCACCCGCATAGTTAACCAAGTCGTACAGAATGGGGTTGTTCCGAAGGACTGGCATAGCAGCATCATCGTTAACTGTTATAAGGGTAAAGGAGATGCCCTAGATAGGAGTAACTATAGAGGCATTAAATTAATCGACCAGGTCATGAAGGTCACGGAAAAAGTAATAGCACAACTAATCAGAGAGAGAATTGATCTAGATGAAATGCAGTTCGGGTTTGTGTCAGGCAAAAGTACCACAGACGCTCTTTTCATTGTACGACAACTACAGGAGAAGTACCTAGCCAAAGGTAAACCCCTCTACTTAGCTTTTGTCGACTTGGAGAAAGCCTTCGACAGAGTCCCCCATTCCATTATCTGGTGGGCTCTTAGAAAACTAGGTGTTGACGAATGGCTTGTGAGAGCTATACAAGCCATGTATAAAGAAACAGTCAGCAAGGTTAGAATTAACAACGAATATAGTGAAGAGTTTAGCGTAAAAGTTGGCGTCCATCAGGGCTCTGTTCTCAGCTCCCTACTATTTATTATTGCCCTTCAGGCTATAACAGAGGAGTTCAAGACCGGCTGCCCATGGGAACTCCTATACGCAGATGATCTAACGCTTATAGCTGAATCAATGACCGAACTAGAGAAGAAATTCCAAACATGGAAGCACGGCCTAGAATCAAAAGGCCTTAAAATTAACCTGGCTAAGACTAAAGTTCTAGTTTGTAGGAAAGAAAATAAGGCGGCAGTCCCTTCCGGGAAATGGTCATGCTCAGTGTGTAGGAAAGGCGTAGGTAGAAACTCCATTTTATGTCCCAATTGCAAAGTATGGGTGCATAAAAGATGTAGTGTGATCACATGTAAGCTAACTAAGAACATAGATTTTACATGTGGCCGGTGCTCTGGTGCAATAAGTAGCAGCAAGTGCTCACAAAATACTAGCTCTTTCAATTGCGCAGAGGGTTCTATAGAAATAGTGGACAGCTTCCGTTACCTGGGTGACAAAATCAGCAGTGGGGGAGGGTGCTCTGAAAGTACAGTAGCTAGTGTCAGAACTGGATGGAAAAAGTTCAGAGAGCTTATACCACTATTAGCCGCTAGAGGGTTCTCCCTAAAAATGAAAGGCAGGTTATACGATGCCTGCATACGAACAGCAATGCTGCATGGCAGTGAGACCTGGGCATTGTGTGCAGAGGATATACGCAGACTAGAGAGGAACGAAGCTTGCATGCTCCGCTGGATGTGCAATAGTAATATACGTGAACGGCTAAGCATAAACGAACTAAGGAAAAAATTAGAAATAAGAGGGATCAGATGTTGTTTACTCGAGAGAAGGCTACGTTGGTATGGTCACGTGATGCGCATGAAAGACGACAGCTGTATAACAAAGTGCAGGGCAATAAAGATAGACGGTAGCCACGGAGTAGGCAGACCCAGAAAAACCTGGGACGACATAAATTCCGACCTCACACGCTTACACCTCTCCAAGACAATGTCACTGGACCGAGACCTTTGGCGGTACTCAGTAATAGAGAAGACCCGCCTTACCTAAATACAAAGTAAAACCTACTACAGTCAGTAGGCATCTCTAACAAAATACACCCCTGTCCCACCACCCCCACCCCATCCATACCGCCCCTTTCAATGTAAAGTTATGTTGGTGCCACAACATCAAGGCTGAAACAAATGAAATCGTGTAGGTGTCACGACAAAAAAACACACAGTCCACGTTGTAAATGTGGCCGTGTAGGCAACACGGTAAAAACCTCCCAGCCCCACACTGTAAATGTGGTTGGTGTTAGGAAGGGCATCCAGCTGTAGAAAACCTGCCAGACAGTCCTATGCGAGCAAGACAACCACTCTTGCCTCAAGTGGGAAAACCCCCGTCCAAACCCATGCAAGCGGGGAACACGGACACTAAACCTGATGATGATGATGATATATATATATATATATATATATATATAAATATGAGAAAAATGGAGAGCTGCGTGGTTGCACGTGGGTTATATATGACCAACCTTCATTGGTATTTCATCGCTTTAAAAATCATATACCTCTAGTTGGCGCGAGCAATCTATATATATAAAACTGTGGTTGTCTGTCTGTCTATCGATTTTTGGCACACATCTCCTCTTAGAATCTCTCACGGAATTGCACCGAAATTGCTATACTTGTACATTGAGCCCTAGCGAAGACATCGGAAAAAAAAAAATTTCAAATTGACTCACCCTATGTGACGAAATCGAATATAATGTATCGATTTTTTAGCGTAAGTTATCAGTTATTTCCCTTTGTTCTGTTTACATTGAGCGTCTTACGTAAAAAATTAAGCTGGCTTTAACAGTTGTCGAGCCAGCAAAATATTGACCTGCAAAATTCATCAGTTCAAACACTAAGCTTCCGTTTTGCTTCATTTCTATTTAAAAGCATTTTAAAACAATATTTTTACTTGAAAACAAGTCTATTTAAAGACTACGTAAAACAAGCAAATATTTCGTCGTTAGGCGTGCAGACAGACAGTCGTGCAGACAGACAGTCGTGCAGACAGACAGTCGTGCAGACAGACAGTCGTGTAGAGAGGTGATATAGGCGTGCAGACAGACAGTCGTGCAGAGAGGTGATATAGGCGTGCAGACAGACATAACTGATAATTTGGTTACGCTAATGTTTTTCTCTGCGTTGCAGTGTTTACATTTTCGATCTTTGTTAATAAATAACCAGTGCAGTTTCTATCCCCAGCATCCTCTTTTGTTATAACATTCGGGTTATCGTTATGTTTTCTTAACTTCATAAGGCATATTGTTGGTTGAGGGAATATTAATCAAAAACACCACATGCAAGTCTGCACAGTAGACCCTACAGTTTTTAAGCCAAGAAAGAAACTTAACATTGTAACTTTAACACAGCTACTGAGCGACCCCGAGCAATGCCGGGCTTTACTGCTAGTAACTCAATAAAGTTATTGGGACAAGTAAAATAGGGTGAAACAAGAGAGACATGTAAACAAACAACGATGGTATGGCAATGGAAACATAGGAAGAGATAAGTACATGAAATCTGTAAGCTTAAGCTTGGTGAATTCATGGCCGAGAGATACAGACCATCCGGAATGGGTGAGATGTGAGCGAGAAAAGGATTTCACACAGGTCAAATGGGAGGAAGTGAGGGAGGGGGAGAAGCAGAGAGTGAGATGAAAGTTGGAAGAACACTGATGAAGGACTAATTTTATATATATATATAGGAGACAAGTGTACTTCGCAAGAAGGGAAGCAGAGGAAAGAAAGTTCAAGCATGTTCTACAACGCGAGGACCAAAAACGTGAGGTCTTCAGGATTGCTAGGCAATGTGTCAAGGAAAACAGTGATATTGTCGGGGAGAAGTGTGTACTTAATGATGACGGCGTACTTGCCATCACCGACGCTGATAAGAAGGTAGCTTGGAAGTGTCACTATGAAAGGCTACTAAATGAGGAGAATAAATGGGAGAAAGACAGTCTACCCCACATCGACCCAATAGAGGGACCAGCAGTGTTAGTCGAGGGGAGTAAAATAAGTAAGGCAATCAAGGATATGAAGACGGGTAAGGCGGCTGGGCCTTCGGAAATAGTTGCCGAGATGCTGAAGGCATCTGGCACGGTGGGACACACCATGGTCACCCGCATAGTTAACCAAGTCGTACAGAATGGGGTTGTTCCGAAGGACTGGCATAGCAGCATCATCGTTAACTGTTATAAGGGTAAAGGAGATGCCCTAGATAGGAGTAACTATAGAGGCATTAAATTAATCGACCAGGTCATGAAGGTCACGGAAAAAGTAATAGCACAACTAATCAGAGAGAGAATTGATCTAGATGAAATGCAGTTCGGGTTTGTGTCAGGCAAAAGTACCACAGACGCTCTTTTCATTGTACGACAACTACAGGAGAAGTACCTAGCCAAAGGTAAACCCCTCTACTTAGCTTTTGTCGACTTGGAGAAAGCCTTCGACAGAGTCCCCCATTCCATTATCTGGTGGGCTCTTAGAAAACTAGGTGTTGACGAATGGCTTGTGAGAGCTATACAAGCCATGTATAAAGAAACAGTCAGCAAGGTTAGAATTAACAACGAATATAGTGAAGAGTTTAGCGTAAAAGTTGGCGTCCATCAGGGCTCTGTTCTCAGCTCCCTACTATTTATTATTGCCCTTCAGGCTATAACAGAGGAGTTCAAGACCGGCTGCCCATGGGAACTCCTATACGCAGACGACCTAACACTCATAGCCGAATCAATGGCCGAGCTAGAGAAGAAATTCCAAACATGGAAGCACGGCCTAGAATCAACAGGCCTTAAAATTAACCTGGCTAAGACCAAAGTTCTAGTTTGTAGGAAAGAAAATAAGGCGGCGGTCCCTTCCGGGAAGTGGCCATGCTCAGTGTGTAGGAAAGGCGTAGGTAGAAACTCCATTTTGTGTCAGAAATGCAAAGTATGGGTGCATAAAAGATGTAGTGGGATCACAGGTAAGCTAACTAAGAACATAGATTTCACATGTGGCCGGTGCTCTGGTGCAATAAGTAGCAGCAAGTGCCCAAAAAATACTAGCTCTTTCAACTGCGCAGAGGGCTCTATAGAAATAGTGGACAGCTTCCGTTACCTGGGTGACAAAATCAGCAGTGGGGGAGGGTGCTCTGAAAGTACAGTAGCTAGAGTCAGAACTGGATGGAAAAAGTTCAGAGAGCTTATACCACCATTAGCCGCTAAAGGGTTCTCCCTAAAAATGAAAGGCAGGTTGTATGATGCCCGCATACGGACAGCAATGTTGAAAGGCAGTGAGATCTGGGCATTGTGTGCAGAGGATATACGCAGACTAGAGAGGAACGAAGCTTGCATGCTCCGCTGGATGTGTAACAGTAATATACATGAACGGCTAAGCATAAACGAACTAAGGAAAAAATTAGAAATAAGAGGGATCAGATGTTGTTTACTCGAGAGAAGGCTACGTTGGTATGGACACGTGATGCGCATGAAAGTCGATAGCTGTATAACAAAGTGCAGGGCAATAAAGATAGACGGTAGCCACGGAATAGGCAGACCTAGAAAAACCTGGGACGAGCTGCTAAACTCCGACCTCACACACTTACACCTCTCCAAGACAATGTCACTGGACCGAGACCTTTGGCGGTACTCAGTAACAGAGAAGACCCGCCTTACCTAAATACATAGTAAAACCTACTACAGCCAGTAGGCATCTCTAACAAAATACACCCCGTCCCACCACCCCCACCCCATCCACACCACCCCCTTCTATGTAAAGTTATGTTGGTGCCGCGCCATCCAGGCCGAAACAGATGAGATCGTGTAGGTGTCACGACAAAAAAACACACAGTCCACGCTGTAATGTGGCCGTGTAGGCAACACGGTAAAAACCTCCCAGACCCACACTGTAAATGTGGTTGGTGTTAGGAAGGGCATCCAACTGTAGAAAACCTGCCAGGCAGTCCTATGCGAGCAAGACAACCACTCTTGCCTCAAGTGGGAATACCCCCGTCCAAACCCATGCAAGCGTGGAACACGGACGTTAAACGTTGATGATGATGATGATGATGATATATATATTTATATATATATAAAGAAACAGTCAGCAAGGTTAGAATTAACAACGAATATAGTGAAGAGTTTAGCGTAAAAGTTGGTGTCCATCAGGGCTCTGTTCTTAGCCCCCTACTATTTATTATTGCCCTTCAGGCTATAACAGAGGAGTTCAAGACCGGCTGCCCATGGGAACTCCTATACGCAGATGATCTAACGCTCATAGCTGAATCAATGACCGAACTAGTGAAGAAATTCCAAACATGGAAGCACGGCCTAGAATCAAAAGGCCTTAAAATTAACCTGGCTAAGACTAAAGTTCTAGTTTGTAGGAAAGAAAATAAGGCGGCGGTCCCTTCCGGGAAATGGTCATGCTCAGTGTGTAGGAAAGTCGTAGGTAGAAACTCCATTTTAGGTCCCAATTGCAAAGTATGGGTGCATAAAAGATGTAGTGGGATCACAGGTAAGCTAACTAAGAACATAAATTTTACATGTGGCCGGTGCTCTGGTGCAATAAGTAGCAGCAAGTGCCCACAAAATACTAGCTCTTTCAATTGCGCAGAGGGTTCTATAGAAATAGTGAACAGCTTCCGTTACCTGGGTGACAAAATCAGCAGTGGGGGAGGGTGCTCTGAAAGTACAGTAGCTAGTGTCAGAACTGGATGGAAAAAGTTCAGAGAGCTTATACCACTATTAGCCGCTAGAGGGTTCTCCCTAAAAATGAAAGGCAGGTTATACGATGCCTGCATATGAACAGCAATGCTGCATGGCAGTGAGACCTGGGCATTGTGTGCAGAGGATATACACAGACTAGAGAGGAACGAAGCTTGCATGCTCCGCTGGATGTGTAATAGTAATATACGTGAACGGCTAAGTATAAACGAACTAAGGAAAAAATTAGAAATAAGAGGGATCAGATGTTGTATATTCGAGAGAAGGCTACGTTGGTATGGTCACATGATGCGCATGAAAGACGACAGCTGTATAACAAAGTGCAGGGCAATAAAGATAGACGGTAGCCACGGAGTAGGCAGACCCAGAAAAACCTGGGACGACATGATAAATTCCGACCTCACACGCTTACACCTCTCCAAGACAATGTCACTGGACCGAGACCTTTGGCGGTACTCAGTAATAGAAAAGACCCGCCTTACCTAAATACAAAGTAAAACCTACTACAGTCAGTAGGCATCTCTAACAAAACACACCCCCGTCCCACCACCCCCACCCCATCCACACCACCCCTTTCAATGTAAAGTTATGTTGGTGCCACAACATCCAGGCCGAAACAAATGAGATCGTGTAGGTGTCACGACAAAAAACACACAGTCCACGCTGTAATGTGGCCATGTAGGCAACACGGTAAAAACCTCCCAGCCCCACACTGTAAATGTGGTTGATGTTAGGAAGGGCATCCAGCTGTAGAAAACCCGCCAGACAGTCCACGCTGAAATGTGGCCGTGTAGGCAACACGGTAAAAACCTCCCATCCCCACACTGTAAATGTGGTTGGTGTTAGGAAGGGCATCCAGCTGTAGAAAACCCGCCAGACAGTCCTATGCGAGCAAGACAATCACTCTTGCCTCAAGTGGGAAAACCCCCGTCCAAACCCATGCAAGCGTGGAACACGGACGTTAAACGTTGATGATGATGATGATGATGATATATATGTCAATTGATTTTTAATTTAATGCCAATAAATGCTCAGATTTATCCCTTAGAATCTTTGAGCTTATTCTACAGGTGGTATGGCGCATGTTTCTCAGACATGACATCCTTAATGTAATTTTGGTTATATATATATATATACATATATATATAATATATATATAAATATATATATATATATAAAGTCAAATTAGATGAGATGTAGTTTGGTTTGGTTCCTGGGAAAAGTACAACAGATGCCCTTTTTAGTGAGACAACTACAAGAGAGAGGTTCTTAGAGAAGAATAAGCCACTATATTTAGCTTTTGTTGACCTAGAGAAGACCTTTGATAGAGTACCCCAATCTGTCATCTGGTGGCCCCTAAGGAAACTAGGTGTAGAGGAATGGCTTGTGAGGACAGTGCAAGCTATGTATAGAGGAGCTGTCAATAAAGTGAGAGTAGGAATGGAGTTTAGTGAGGAATTCCAGGTACAAGTAGGAGTACATCAGGATTCAGTCTTCAGCTCACTCTTATTCATTATAGTTCTCCAAGCTATAACAGAGAAGTTTAAGACTGGCTGCCCATGGAAACTTCTCTATGTTGATGATCTGGTATTTATAGCAGAACCAGTAGAGGAGCTAGAGAATAAATTCCGGCTATGGAAACAGCAGTCGGAATCAAGAGAACTGAAAATGAACCTAGTAAAAACTAAAGTGTTGATAAGTAGGAAAGAGGACAAAACTCTGATTCTATCAGGGAAATGGTCATGTTCGATATGTAGAAAAGGAGTTGGCATAAACTCTATAGAATGTACACAATGCAGATCTTGGGTACACAAGAGGTGTAGTGGGATAGCAGACAAACTAACAGGAAAGGAAAACGTCATATGTAATAGATGTTCAGGGAAATTTGATAGAAGTGTCAATGATAGGCACATTTTTCAAATGCAGGTAGGATCTATAGAGGTGGTTGATAGCTTCCGATACCTAGGTGATCAGATTAGCAAGGGAGGAGGATGCTCTGAGGCCATAGTATCTAAAATAAGGATAGGATGGGAGAAGTTTAGGAAGCTGCTTCCTTTGTTGACAATGAAGGGTTTCTCCCTACAAATGAAAGCTCGGTTATATGATGCCTGTGTGAGATGTGCAATGCTGCATGGTAGTGAGATGTGAGACAGTGAGACTACAAAGGATATGTGACAGCTGGAGAGAAATGAAGCAAGCATGCTCCAATGGATGTGCAATGTCAATGTGCATGAACGACCAAGCATAGATGAGTTGAGAGTGAAACTGAGTATAAGAGGGATAAAGTGTAGTGTGCGGGAAGACTGTAGAGAAGACTGCATTAGTATGGCCATGTGATGCGCATGGGTGAAGAAGTGCCAAGAAATCCCGGTAGAAGGGAGGGAGACATATTAGAGGAACACCACGAAAAACATGGACGGAGGTGGTGACAGCTGATGTCAGATCACTGAAGCTCACAGAGGAGATGACGAGGGACTGTGACAAATGGAGAGATGCTGCACTGAAGAGGGCCCGTCAAACCCTTGCAAGCAGGGAAAAGTGGGTGTAAAGTGATGATGATATATATATATATATATACCCAATTTCCTGGCGTCGAAAACTAAAAAATCTACCATACGTCCTGGAGGCCAAAGGTTGTTTATTATTTAAAAAAAATTAGGGTGCATCCTTGAGGACAATGTGTGTTCGGCACTGGGAAATATGGTACATAACAGACTAATGTAACCACATATCTATTTAAATTCATAAAACTCCAATGTATAATTGTACTTTTCTTAGCGTGACTGTACTATAATTTTTCTCTCTATGCATACGTGTGTGTGTGTGTGTGTGTGTGTGTGTGTATATATATACAACATTGTAAATATGAAGTATCAAGGCGTTTGGTTGTGTTTGAAGTTCTTAGAAGATGTAGAGTTACCAAATGCAGAAAATAACTTTGTATGCAAAATTCATATTTACAAATTTGTTCATATACAAAGCTGCTTATAAAGCTTCTAATTTGGTTGAGATTAATGATCAGAGGTTGTTTAACTCAATGGCCAGAGATATCAGCCTGAAGCAGGGAAGTATGGAGTTTGATGCTCCATAATTAATTCCTCGCCATGTTTTTTTGTTTATAGGGGGTAATTTATCCAATTTTCTAAGCTATTGGCTTAGTAGTTAGAGTATCAGGCTTACAATCATGAAGGTGAGTTCAATTCTCGGACAGGGCTTTGGGTTGTGTTCTTTAGACACTTTATTTCACATTGCTCCAGTTCACTCAGCAGTAGAAATGAGCGACATCACTGGTGCCAAGCTGTATCAGCCATTGCCTTTCAACATCAGTGGTATGGAGAGGGGAGACTGGTATGCATGGGCAACTGCTGATCTCCCACATATAACCTTGCCCGGACTTGGCGCTCGGAGGGGAACTTTCTAGGTGTAATTTCCATGGTCTTTTGTGATTAAAGGGGGAATTCACCCTTTACCTTGGTTTATAGCAATCAACTTTGGCAACAGCTATTTTCTGCATTTGGGATACCTACATCTAAGAATATCATCATCATCATCACCATTTAATGTCAATTTTTCCAGGCTAGCATGGGTTAAATGAGTTGTTCAGATGTGAGCCAAGCAAGGTCAGACGATCGTACCTTGCTTATACTGGACTGATTTTGGCTTGGTTTTTACGGCTGGATGCACTTCCTAACACCAACCACATTTTCATTGTGTACTGGGCACTTTTTTTCGTGACACCTACATAACCATTTTACAGTGTGCACTGGGCAATTTTTGTCATGACAACTACACGACCACTTTACAGTGTGCACTGGGCAATTTTTGTCATGACAACTACACGACCACTTTACAGTGTGTACTGGGCACTTTTTGTCATGACAACTACACAACCACTTTACAGTGTGTACTGGGCACTTTTTGTCATGACAACTACACAACCACTTTACAGTGTGCACTGGGCAATTTTTGTCATGACAACTACACGACCACTTTACAGTGTGTACTGGGCACTTTTTGTCATGACAACTACACGACCACTTTACAGTGTGTACTGGGCACTTTTTGTCATGACAACTACACGACCACTTTACAGTGTGTACTGGGCACTTTTTGTCATGACAACTACACAACCACTTTACAGTGTGTACTGGGCACTTTTTGTCATGACAACTACACGACCACTTTACAGTGTGTACTGGGCACTTTTTGTCGTGACACCCACATAACCACTTTACAGTGTGCACTGGGCAATTTTTGTCATGATAACTACACGACCACTTTACAGTGTGTACTGGGCACTTTTTGTCATGACACCTACATAACCACTTTACAGTGTGGACTGGATGCTTATTGTTTTAACTGAATATATATATATATATTATTGATGGAGGTGAGAAAAAGTACTCAATACCAATGAGAGTTTAAACATTCATTTAATATGGCTAAACATTGGGCCTTGTTACTCTGAAGTTGTCTAATGATCCTACAAGTATGCAGGTGAAAGTCCAGAGTAACTATATTATATTATATATATACATATAAAATCAAATATATAGATGGAAAATTAGTTTTTAAATCATTTTTAATTCCTTACACATGTTTCATGAGAGGAATTATACATTGAGTTACTGGAAGAATTTTAAGTGTAATTCAAATAATCCAAATCTATACATACAAAATGAGATACAGATTTAATTTGAAATACCATTATATAAATCTCCATCTTCAGAGGATTTAAAAAAAAAACTGTAAAGTGGTTGTGATGGTGACATGGTAAAAAGGACCCAGTACTCACTGTAAATGAGGTTGGCATCAGGAAGGGCATCCAGCTGTAGAAACCAAGCCAAAATCAGTTCTGTATGAGCAAGACATAGTCACCTGACCTAGCATTGCCCACAGCAGAACAACTTGTCTAACCCATGCTAGTGTGGAAAAATAGACGTAAAACGGTGATGATGCTGATGATATTAAACTGAAGCAGAATATAACTGAAATTCACTTTCAACCTTTTATTAACATGAAAAATACTGGCTTAAATAGCCAGTATTTTTCATGTTAATAAAAGGTTGAAAGGAAGTGACCTCATAGAGGATATGTGTTCATGACTTTAAGAATGCTACTTTCACTAGTATTGAAAAACAATTCTTACTAAGGGGTCCAACATTATTTCTTTCTAAAAACATCTAACTTTTCTTCAGACCAATAATATTTAAACATGTTGAGCTAATTCTGAAACTACTTGGCAATCATATACTATCATATATAATTCTCTACATAAGCTTTGTATATATAGTTTTACCTTTATTATATACTAGCATTAAAGCCCGGCGTTGCTCGGGGTCATTAAGTTACCAAAGTTAGGTTGCAGCACTTTTTTGTCTGCCAGGCACTGGGTGAATGAATTGCAGACCTGGAAGCATGAGCTGCGCCAGCAGTGACAATTGTAGTTTCGCCTATGGATATTATCTCTGTGCAAAAAAGTGTTGAAATTTATTGTTTCACAGTACTTGCGCAACACGCGAGTAGATGATGCCAGCCGAACAACAGAGCTGCGATGGAGTTGTTCTGCATGGTTGTCTGTGTGTTTTCTAAATTTAAGACAGTAGGGAGGGTTGTGATATGAGGGAGAGTTAGCTGTTGTTTCTAGCAGGTTTAGTGACCTCATAGAGGATATGTGTTTTCTAAATTTAAGACAGTAGGGAGTGGTGTGATATGAGGGAGAGTTAGCTGCTGTTTCTAGCAGGTTTAGTGACCTCATAGAGGATATGTGTTTTCTAAATTTAAGACAGTAGGGAGTGGTGTGATATGAGGGAGAGTTAGCTGCTGTTTCTAGCAGGTTTAGTGACCTCATAGAAGATATGTTTTCTAAATTTAAGACAGTAGAGAGGGGTGTGATATGGGGGAGAGTTAGCTGCTGTTTCTAGCAGGTTTAGTGACCTCATAGAGGATATGTTTTCTAAATTTAAGACAGTAGGGAGGGGTGTGATATGAGGGAGAGTTAGCTGCTGTTTCTAGCAGGTTTAGTGACCTCATAGAAGATATGTTTTCTAAATTTAAGACAGTAGGGAGGGGTATGATATGGGGGAGAGTTAGCTGCTGTTTCTAGCAGGTTTAGTAACCTCATAGAGGATATGTGTTTTCTAAATTTAAGACAGTAGGGAGTGGTGTGATATGAGGGAGAGTTAGCTGCTGTTTCTAGCAGGTTTAGTAACCTCATAGAGGATATGTGTTTTCTAAATTTAAGACAGTAGGGAGTGGTGTGATATGAGGGAGAGTTAGCTGCTGTTTCTAGCAGGTTTAGTAACCTCATAGAGGATATGTGTTTTCTAAATTTAAGACAGTAGGGAGTGGTGTGATATGAGGGAGAGTTAGCTGCTGTTTCTAGCAGGTTTAGTGACCTCATAGAGGATATTATTGTTTATCATCTATATATATAAAACTGAGTGCACGCGTAACGAAATTTACAGATACATATATTTTAAATAAACTTATATAATTTTTGCTTTTTTTTACAAAATATTTGCTTGTTTTACGTAGTCTTTAAATAGACTTGTTTTCAAGTAAAAATTATTGTGTTAATGTCATTTTAAACGCTGAGAAAGCCAGCGTAATTTTTTTAATTTTTGCACGCAGACGCTCAATGTAAACAGAACAAAGGGAAATAACTGATCACTTACGCTCAAAAATCGATACATAATATTCGATTTCGTCAGATAGGGTGGGTCAATTTGAAATATTTTTTTTCCGATGTCTTCGCTAGGGCTCAATGTACAAGTATAGCAATTTCGGTGCAATTCCGTGAGAGATTCTAAGAGGAGATGTGTGCCAAAAATCGATAGACAGACAGACAACCACAGTTTTATATATATAGATATATATATATAGGAAAATGTATAACCCCGACGGCTATTTCCAGAAATAGCCGTCGGAATGGCTTGAGCTCTGCCGTTGGGGTTATACATTTTCCTATTACCCACTCTACTACCTAAGTATTGAGTACTCTGGTCAGTTATGGTCCATCTGGTTCCTTACCACAATTCCTTCGCTATATATATATATATATATATCATCATCATCCTCATTTAACGTCCATTTTCCACGCTAGCATGGGTTAGACGGGAGTTGTCCCACTTGAAGCAAGGTTGGTCGGGTGACCGTGTCTTGCTCATATAGGACTATCTGGCAGGTTTTCTACGGCTGGATGCCCTTCCTAACACCAACCACATTTACAGTGTGGAACTGGGAACTTTTTACCGTGTTACCTACACGGCCACATTACAGCGTGGACTGTGTGTTTTTTCTCGTGACACCTACACGACCTCGATCTCATTTATCTTATTTATTTGGACTGGATGTTGTGGTACCAACTTTATAGAGAAAGGGTGGTGTTGGTGGGAGTGGGAGGATAGGGTAGGGGTAGTGGATTGGGGTGTATATTTGGTTAAGAGGTGCCTACTGACTGTAGGTTTTGCTTTGTACATAGACAAGGCGGGTCTTCTGTATTATTGCGTAGCGCCAAAGATCTCGGTCCAGTGACATTGTCTTAGAGAGGTGCAAGTGTGTAAGGTCGGAATTTATCAGATCGTCCCAGGTTTTTCTGGGTCTACCTACTCCGTAACTACCATCAAGCAAAAGGGATATTTAATTTGTTAGTAATTCAACAAATATATATGTTTATAACTGATTTGAAGCACTCGACAAGTTTTCTGGAGTATAATATCAATGATATTAAATAAATGGAAACTAAATTTATAAAACCATATTTATTCTATTATATATATAATAGAATAAATATGGTTTTATAAATTTAGTTTCCATTTATTTAATATCATTGATATTATACTCCAGAAAACTTGTCGAGTGCTTCAAATCAGTTATAAACATTTATATTTGTTGAATTACCAACAAATTAAATATCCCTTGAAATATATATTTCAAGAGTACCAAAACTTTGGTATGCTCTCATCAGATTTTGCTTTATAAATATTGACATATCCAGGAAGAAGAGCTTAACGGTTCAAGTTTTTCCTGGATAGTCTATATATATATATATATTGGAAAATGTGTGAGATCCTTGGTACATCATCATCATCATCGTCACCGTTTTACGTCCGTTCTTCCACGCTAGCATGGGTTAGACGGGTTGTCCTGTTGTGGGCAGTGCCTGGTCGGCTGACCATGCCTTGTTCATACAGGAACTGATTTGGCTTGATTTCTACAGCTGGATGCCCTTCCTAACACCAACCTCATTTACAGTGAGTGCTGGGTGCTTTTTCGTGGCGCCTACACGTCCACTTTATAGTGTGGGCTGGGTGCTTTTTTGCTGTGGCGCCTACACGTCCACTTTACAGTGTGGGCTGGGTGCTTTTTTGCCGTGGCACCTCCACGACCACCTTGCGGTGGGGGGTGTGGGGGCATATTGTCTATATGCTTCAGCTTGTACCCATGGGAGGTTGGGTACTCTGTATTACTGGGTAAGGTCGGCTTTTATCACCTCATCCCAGGTCATCTTGGGTCTCCCCACTGTCGGTTTCCATCAACTTCTAGTGCTCTGCACCTTTTTATGCAGCTGTCATCCTTCATACGCATCACATGTCCATACCAGCACAACCGCCTCTCCTGCACACAGCATTTGATTCCTCTTATGCTCAGTCTCTCTCTCAATTCATTTATGCTTTGTCGTTCACGTATATTATTGTTACACATCCATTGGAGCATGCAGGCTTCGTTTCTCTCTAATCTACGTAAGTCTTCCACCTTCAGCGCCCAGGTCTCACTACCATGCAACATTGCTGTTCGGATACACGCATCATACAGTCTGCCTTTCATTCTGAGGGAGAAGCCTTTTGCAGCTAGCAGTGGTAGTAGTTCCCTAAACTTCTTCCATCCCGTTCTTACCCTAGTTATTGTACTTTCTGAACACCCACCTCCGCTGCTAATTCGGTCACCTAGGTAGCAGAAGCTGTCTACTGTCTCTACAGAGCCCTCCCAGAGATTGGTGGTACTTGTTTCCTGTGGCTGTTTGCTGCTTGCTGTCCCAGTACAGATGCTGCATGTGAAGCCTACATTCTTAATGAAGCTTCCTGAGATCCCGCTACATCTCTTGTGTACCCAGTTAGGTATATTTGAAAAAAAAAGAAAAGAATGACTTCACTTGTAGTTCTAAATAATTTGATTTAATTTTATAATATTGTGAAGTCATTCTTTTCCTTTTTTTCAAATATATATATATATATATATATCAGAATGGATGCAGTAAAAACCAGTTGGACCATTACGCACCAAAGTACTCGATATTTGGGGTAGCAGAATGGGTAATATGAAGGATTCTGGACCCCAACAGCTGAGCTCCTGCCACTTCAACAGCAAGATCTAGCTGTTGAAATGGCAGGAGCTCAGCTGACGGGGTCTAGAATCATTCTCATATATATATATTTGGCTATTCCCCACTGAATATCAATGGAAGTATGTGCAAGAATTCACTTATTCCGATTGATTATTCAAAATCACACACACACACAGACACACACATATCAACAAAATACATGTAAGGATATCTGAACTCAAAAGTTCATAAACTCATAAACATTCAATGAAACTGTAAAAAGTGATAGAGAAAAGAGAGTTTTAGAATATTTACTTCAAGTATGTGTATAAAAAAGAAAGTGATGCAGAAAAAAACTGCTGCAAAGAATCTCTTTTACTCAAAGACTAAGACAAACAAAAAAAATAATAATGCTGATCTGAAAAATAATGGTTTCTCAAGGTTATTTACATTCTGTATAGATATAGAAAAGAAAAATCGATTAGGAACCAATGATAGATTCTTTGTATGGAATATAAACTTTTCTTTTTTAAAAAAACTAACAATCACTTGAAATCACTTCCTAGGAAATTATTTGGTTTAATTAGAAATAATAATAATAATAATTGTTTCTACTTTAGGCACAAGGCCAGCAATTTGAAGTGGTGGGGAAGCTCGATTAAATCAACCCCAGTGCTTACTGGTGCTTTATTTTATTGACCCTGTAAGAATGAAAGGCAAAGCTAACCTTGGCAGGATTTGAACTCAGAATGTAAAAGGCCACAACTCCATGCCGCGAATAAAATTGTTTCCACTTTAGGCACAAGGCCAGCAATTTTGGGGGTAGGGAAAGTCGATTAAATCGACCCCAGTGCATGACTGGTGCTTAATTTTATCGACCCAGTAAGAATGAAAGGCAAAGCTTACTTCGGCAGGATTTGAACTCAGAATGTAAAGGGAAGTAATTCTATGCCACATATAATAATAAAAATAATTGTTTCTACTTTTGACACAAGGCCAGCAATTAACCCAGTGCATTACTGGTACTTTATTTTATCGACCCCGTAAGGATGAAAGGCAAAGTTAACCTCGGCGGGATTTGAACTCAGAATGGCAAGGGCCGTAACTCTATCTATATTATAAGGAGGCACATGGCTTAGTGGTTAGAGCATTGGCCTTGCAATCGAAAGGTTGTGAGTTCAATTCTCAGACCGGGTGATGTGTTGTTTCCTTGAGCAAGACACTTTATTTCACATTACTCCAGTTTACTCAGCTGTAGAAATGGAATGCCACTGTATAGTGGACGTGTAGGCCCTACGGAAAAAAAAAAAGCACCCAGCACTCACTGTAAATGAGGTTGGTGTTAGGAAGTGCATCCAGCTGTAGAAATCAAGCCAAAATCAGTTCCCGTCCCACCCTTGCAAGCAGGGAAAAGCGGACGTAAAATGATGATGATGATAATAAGAGCGCTGTTTGTCACTGTATATAGAGAGAATGAGCATCTAGCGAGAGATATGTAGATAGAAACAGAAAAGGGAACACAATGTGTTTTTGAGATAACAGAAAGAGTTATGGAGACACCCTCATCTATATATAGAGAGTGGCGGAGCACCAAGCCAAAGAGATGTACATAAGTGTATACAGAGAAAAATAACACCATTTGTTTAGAGAGAGTGGGGGGGGGGGGGGAGACAGAAAGAGGGAGAAGACACTGTCGCCCTTATCTAGTAATAATACTAATAATCATATCGCATTATATATCCTACTAAATATTATTCTGAATAAAATGTACTTGAAACTTTTTCCCAAACAAAACATTGAAGTGCAAATCCCCCCTCCTCCCTCCTCTTCTTTTTCACCACTAACACCACCACCACCACCACCTCCACCACCATTTAACGTCCATTTTTCCATTTAGTAAGGGTTGGATATGTCGTCACAGGTCAAGTCAGTACTTAATTGGTGCTACTAAACCCTCAGACATGGTTGTGGTGTTGGTCGTTGTGATTGTTGTGGTGGTGGTGGTGATTGTGGTGGCCGTGATGGTGGTGGTGAATGTTGTGGCCATGGTGGTGGAGGTGGTGGTGATGGTAGTTAACTTTTACACAGTTTCAGATACCAAATTATACTCACAAAATATTGATCAGTACAATCTTATTGATCTAGTAGATATGGAAGTATGTGGTTGTACAGCAAACTTTGTAACTACACAGCCATGTCTGTGTCCACTTAGTTATAGCTGAGCTACCTTCAAGCATGGGTCTACTCAAGCCTGACCAGGTGCTAAACAACAACAATATAACTATTAAACTATTATTATGAGTCACTCAACCAGCTAAATATAAGAGCCAAATTATATCAAAATACACACACTACTGTTTTGAAAAAAATAAGTATATGTTAGAATAATGGAATGGTTGTATGGCCTAATGTTATGTGTGCTGGACTTACGATCATAACATCATGGGTTCAATTCCAGGACTGAGTTGTGTGTTGTGTTCTTGAGCAAAACAGTTTATTTCACATTGCTCCAGCATGCTCAGCTGAAAATGAGTACCAGCAATAGCTGGGGTTTTAATTCTGCAATGGACTGGCATCCTGTCCAGGGAAAAGTCTTGTACTCTCAGTCACTTAACACCACAGAAACCAGATTAAACACTGACTTGATGAGCCCTCAGTTTTCAAACAAACTTTAACCCTGCATGGAGTGATGTTCTGTCTAGCGGGGAAGTCTTGTACTCTCAGTCGCCTCATGCCACAGAAACTGCAATAAGCACCGGCCTGCTGAGCCTCTGGGCTTGAGACAGACTTTAGACATATTTTTACACAGATTAGAAAAGTTGAGAGTAAAGGAACAATATCATTATGGATGTGCATGAATGACCAAGCATAGACGAGTTGAGAAAGAAACTGTGTATGAGAGGGATAAGCTGTAGTGTGCGGGAGAAAAGACTGCGTTGGTATAGACATGTGATGCGCATGGAGGAAGGCCGCTGGGTAAAGAAGTGCCAAGAAATCCCAGTGGAAGGAAGACGCAGTAGTAGAAGACCACAAAAATCATGGGCAAAAGTGGTGAGAGCTGACCTCAGATCGCTGAAGCTCACAGAGGAGATGATGAAGGGGCGTGACAAATGGAGAGATACTGTGCTGAATAGGACCCATCCTACCTTTACAAGCAGGGAAAAGCGGACATAAAATGATGATGATGAGGAAGATGATTAGTTCCAGAATAAAATAACAGTCATACCATTAACATAAACATAACTGGCTGCTGGTGTTAGTGACATAGTATCATCATCTGTAAAATCTGGTTTTATTTCAACTGTAGCAACAATAGGATCCCATATTGGTAGCAAATTATAATTATTTGGCAACTTAAGTTGACAGACAGTTTGTCCTTTGGTTAGCTCCATCAGCACTATCACACTGTTATTGAATGTCATCAGAAGCTGCCAAGATAAATAAATTACAAAATATAATATTAGTTTCGTTGAAACAAAAGACGAGATGGAGTAATACCACATAGATTAAGACCAGAAAGAGACACAAAAGAGAACAGATAGTAATTGATGAGGTCACAAAATGTGTAACAAAAGAACTTTGACAAACTAACTAATAACTAGTAATAAAGATGAAGTGAAATTCCATATGGTGTGTAGCTACATCCCTAATACTAACCAATTTCTAGAAAGTAGTAATAATACCTAACTACATCCTTAATACTAACTAATTTCTAGAAAGTAGTAATGATACCTAACTACATCCCTAATACTAACCAATTTCTAGGAAGTAGTAATGATACCTAACTACATCCCTAATACTAACCAATTTCTAGAAAATAGTAATGAAACCTAACTACATCCCTAATACTAACCAATTTCTAGAAAATAGTAATGAAACCTAACTACATCCCTAATACTAACCAATTTCTAGAAAATAGTAATGAAACCTAACTACATCCCTAATACTAACCAATTTCTAGAAAATAGTAATGAAACCTAACTACATCCCTAATACTAACCAATTTCTAGAAAATAGTAATGAAACCTAACTACATCCCTAATACTAACCAATTTCTAGAAAATAGTAATGATATCTAACCACATCCCTAATACTAATCAATTTCTAGAAAGTAGTTCTGACACCTAACTACATACCTAATACTAACCAATTTCTAGAAAGTAGTTCTGACACCTAACTACATCCCTAATACTAACCAATTTCTAGAAAGTGGTAATGACACCTAACCACATCCCTAATACTAATCAATTTCTAGAAAGTAGTTCTGACACCTAACTACATCCCTAATACTAACCAATTTCTAGAAAGTAGTTTTGACACTCATCTTTCCTATCCTGTTACATGATGCATCTAAAGTTATGTTGTTTGTTTAAAGTTACTAAAGAAATCACAAAACATAAATAGACGCAAACTAGTCACAATAAAAGATTCCATTAAATACTAAAAAAAAAAAAAAAAAAACTGTACCAGCTGATTTTTTCCAGAAATAGGGGTCACCTTATTAACAGCTGCTTCTGGAAACTTTGGTCTGTGAAGATTTAGAAAATATACAAAAAATAAAAAAATTAAAAGAAAATTAAGATTAATATAATGTCAATATTATAGGTGAAAAGATGCAATATTATACATGACTAAAATGTATATTAGTATAAATCTCATATGTTATGAAATAAATAGGATGGCTTGGGGTCTCAATATATAAAGTAAATAACTAATTCAGGTTTTTAAAAAAGTTAGCAGAGACAACCTAGAAAAATTACTGATTTTGCAACCTCCGCACTTATTCCTCCTCCCCCTATTATTTAGGAACCACAAGAAATTACTGTCATATTCAATTATCAAATGAACATTGGTTATGTAAGTGAAATCTCAGTCATGAAAATAAACTAAAATCTCTTCATTTCAATGGTTCAGAATAAACAATGATGATGATGATGATGATGATGAAGAGAAGCAAATTCCGGAGCTTGTTTGGCCACTTCCTCTTTGTATTGGTTGCCATGAAGACCTCAAGCATCCTCGGACCCTGGACAGCTGACCTCATCCATAAAAATCGGATCGACAGCAGCCCGTCTGAGGAAGGATCCCCGCGAGGTGGGGTGGCTGTTGCAGCAGGTGTCGCTGACCATTGTTCGCAGAAATATCTTTGCTATTTTGTCTGTGGGGCACAGCCAAAATACAGCTCTGACCTAGGTGTAGAGTTTGTCACCCTCTCACCCTTCTTCCTTCCTTTATCTATTAGTCCTTGCTCTTCTCCTCCTTTTCCTTTCCAATACTGCTCCCTTTTTCTATATGTTTACCAAATATAAATAAAATAATCAATTAAAATAAACAAATAACAGTTATTTAAATATCTTACGCAGATAACACTGTATTAATTGTGAATGAGCCATCAGTGAAAGTGAAGTATTGTACGAGGCCGCTGTGTAAAACAGCAATGAGGTGGCAACTCACTGAATCTGGTTGTTCATTGTTTGGGGAGGAATTTATGGAAAGGAAGCGTAAATCTTTAACACAGCCATCTTGACTAAGATCAAAAACACCAGATGATATACCTGCAAAATAGAAGGTTGTATAAATTAAATGCCGAGCCAGATTTAGAGCAGGTCGACGGTGCATTTGTCCCAAACTCTCCATCAGCCAGGGGCCCAATCAGCAAAGGTAAGGCCTAGGAGGATAGATGTGCCCTGGGACTGCCAAAGGCATGCCCTCTGATGGGCTTTTTGGATTTTATCTTTTAGACACATCAGAACAATAATTTTAAGAAAAAGTATTTAATGTCAATCCTGTGGCCAATTCATTGAAATTTTTCTACTCTGGCAACATCATATGGTTGTTGTAGAAGGTAAGGGGCTGTGATCATCCAGTTTTATGCAAGAATATGGTGTATATGTGTATGTATGCATGTGCGTATAGGTGTATTTTATAAATGTCTATATATATATATTTGTGTATGAGTGTGTGTGCTTGTATGTGTTTTTAAGTACATTTAAGTGTGGAAAGTTCACTTATAAATGAAGGTGGTCAGATTCTTTCATTTAACATCTGTATATATATAACTTGAGAATTCCAATTACATGTGCCTAGCTGACTTTGAAATGTAAACTTTGAGGTTTGTCGTATATTTTGATTTTTTGTGTCATTTTAATGCCACGATAAAAAGCACCCATGGCTGGTGTTAGGAAGAGTATCCAGCTGTAGAAATCAAGCCAAAATACAGATCTATATGAGCAAGATATGGTCACTTGACTTGTCTTGTCTCATAACATGACAACCTGTCTAACCCATGTGAGTGTGGAACATAGATGTTAGATGATGATGATGATGATATGATCTGTATTGTAGCATAACAGACATCCTACAAATTCATTGAACTGATCTAATTAGAGTGAGCTATCTTAACCAGCAGCTCAGTAAAACGTTGATCTGGTGATGGTAAATGAATTCAGTTCTTAGCTAACTGAATGACATTTTACTGGACAGTTACAATACGTAACTGATTCTACTAACACATAAATCACTGATATTAAATCTTTGTATGTAAATCTTTCCACATAAACAGTAAACAGTTACAATATTTAACTAATTGTACTAACAGATAAATGACTGATACTAAATCCTTCCACATAAATTTTTCCACATAAACATTAAACAGTTATGATACTTAACTAATTGTATTAACATATAAATGGCTGATAATAAATCTTTCTACATACCAGTAAACTCTATAGAATACTTTTCTACCTCTTTGAATGTAAGTTGACATATCAAGGAGATACAAGTTGCTAAGAAGTCACTGTTGAAATAAAGAGGCATTCAGAAGAAATAAAGATATGTATCAGAGATGAAACTGTATTGAAGTAACAGTCTCAGTTGACAACAGATCTGTTTAACGATTTCTTAAATTAGCATTAGTGTTGGAGTCAGGTATAGTCAATTTAATGATGTCCAGTACAGAAGTTTCACTGATTGTTATCTACTCAAAACAGATGCCAACATTTAAGCTTCTATATGGTCCCTCAACTTGCTAGAAATAGCAACTAAATCTCCATCAAATGACACTATACTATCTTAAAAATGTAATGGATTGTGTAATTCTATATATACTATGCCTGAAGAAAAAGGCAGAAGACAGGTTGGTGAGGACTGGAACAACTTTGAACATCGTTTTGCTTAAGAGCAACAAAACAAAAGATTATTTTTAAATTTAAACCCTGGTGGAATTTTAATTCTGACTACAGGCTCTCTATGCACTACTACTCTCTATGCACTTCTTTAAGGCTTACTACCCTGTCTTTAACCTAATTCATTCAATCTGAAAATATTGAAGAGATAAGACACTTTCCCATTCCTCTCTGCTAAAATGTTTCACTAGAGCTGATTCCAATTTTTCCAGCCATCCATCTAATCTACGAAGGTATTTTAGCCTACATATTGTCGTTAATATTATGATGTTCCCTGCTGTATTAGCGTTAAATTTTCCCTGCTGTATTAGCGATAAATTTTCGAGGGTTTCTCTCTTAGTAGTTTTTTTCATGACGTTATTATTGTTAATTTTACTGATGTAGTATTAACTTATTAACTTGGATATTTACCATGCGGTATTCTAATCCTATTGTATCTCTCTCAGTTATTTACCATGCGACCCTCAGTTCCTACCCCCCCCCCCCTCTCTATGCACTTCTTTAAGGCTTACTACCCTGTCTTTAACCTAATTCATTCAATCTGAAAATATTGAAGAGATAAGACACTTTCCCATTCCTCTCTGCTAAAATGTTTCACTAGAGCTGATTCCAATTTTTCCAGCCATCCATCTAATCTACGAAGGTATTTTAGCCTACATATTGTCGTTAATATTATGATGTTCCCTGCTGTATTAGCGTTAAATTTTCCCTGCTGTATTAGCGTTAAATTTTCCCTGCTGTATTAGCGATAAATTTTCGAGGGTTTCTCTTAGTAGTTTTTTCATGACGTTATTATTGTTAATTTTACTGATGTAGTATTAACTTGGATATTTACCATGCGACCCTCAGTTCCTACCTCACAATTTCCCTCCCCTCCACCCCCACACACCACCATAGTCTATTCGACCAATCAAACCTAGCATGCCATTTCCACTGCTGCTGCTACTACCTGCCTAACTAACTCTCTCCTCCTCTGGCGCATCCCAACACACCCTGCCATTACCCCACCACCACTGTTCTTCTAGCCCTCAATTTTCCCACCGTTATGGATGGATGAGCTGGGAATACACGAGCAACTCTGAATCAATAGATGAAATATGAATCTGCGAGCTACCAAGCACCCACGTGAAGCGCCAACCCAGAGACCCTCCCCTACGAGTGTCGACAAACGCCCAAAACTCCGAGTTGGTACCATCAATGTAGGCTCAATGAAAGGAAGAGCAGGAGAAATCGTAGAAATGCTAGAGCGAAAGGAAGTTGATGTATGCTGTGTGCAAGAGACTAGATGGAGAGGAGGGTCTGCTAGAGTCCTTGTAGGAAAAAGCCAGTGCTACAAATTTTTCTGGGTGGGAAATGACGATGGGATGGGTGGTGTAGGTATACTATTAGCTGACAAGTGGGTAGATAAAGTAATCTCAGTGTACAGGGTAAATGCAAGAATCATTAAACTCAGACTAGTCCTGAATAAGACAATTACCACAATAATATCAGCTTACGCACCCCAATCGGGGCTGCCAGACGAACTTAAGGATAGGTTTTACGAGTCCCTAATACACACTACTGCTCTAACAGACGACAAGGACTTCCTAATCATTGCAGGAGATTTTAACGGACACGTAGGTAAACACTGCGACGGCTTCAATAGAGTACATGGAGGCCATGGAGTTGGCACAAGGAATGAGGAAGGATTCAGACTTCTAGAATTCTGCGACGCCAATGACATGTCGATATGTAACACAAACTTTAAAAAACCCGACAACCACCTGATCACCTATAGATCAGGGGAGCACTCTAGTCAGTTAGATTTTATCCTCATCAGAGGACGTGACAGATGGACGGTCGTAAACACAAAAGCCTTCCCTAGTGAGGAATGTACATCCCAACATAGCTTAGTTGTCAGCGACCTCACGGTCAGAACTAGACGAGCCCTGAAACAGAGGCCAACCTGGAGAAGAAAGATCTGGAAGCTGAAAGTCCCCTCAACCAGTAACAGATTTAAAGATATTTTACTCAACGCCTACGACAGTAAAGAAGAACAGATAGAGACATTTAACGTAGAAGAGAACTGGGAGTTCCTAAAAAATAACTTACTAGAGGCGACGGATGAGGTTTGTGGCTGGAGTAAGACCTCAAGCAGGAGGAGAGTGACTTGGTGGTGGAACAATAAGGTAGATGAAGCAGTCAAGGCCAAGAGACAGGCATGGAAAGAATGGAAGAACGGGGGGAGCAGGGTACATTACATAGAGACCAAGAGGGAAGCTAGGCGACAAGTATACTTAGCTAGGAGGGAAGCAGAGGATAGAAAATTCAAGCATGTTTTACAACGTGAGGACCAGAAACAGGAGGTATTCAAGATTGCGAGGCAGTGTGTCAGAGATAGTTGTGATGTCATTGGAGAGAAGTGTATCCGGAATGATAAAGGTGAGCTTGCCCTCACAAGTGCTGAGAAGAAAGATGCATGGAAGAGTCATTATGATAGATTACTAAATGAGGAGAATGCATGGGAAGAAGAGACCCTACCCCACGTAGACCCTATAGAGGGACCAGCAGTACAAGTCAGCGGCAGCGTAGTAAGTAAGGCAATCAGAGATATGAAGATAGGGAAGGCAACCGGTCCATCGGGTATAGCTGCCGAGATGCTGAAGGCATCTGGGTCTGTAGGTCACACTATAACCACACGTATCGTTAACCAGGTAATACTAGAGGGGGCCATACCAAAAGATTGGTGCAGTAGCATCATTGTCAACTGCTACAAAGGTAAAGGCGATGCACTAGATAGAGGAAACTATAGAGGTATAAAGTTGATGGACCAGGTCATGAAAGTAACAGAAAGAGTTATAGCACAGCTGATTAGGGACCGGGTGAATATAGACGAGATGCAATTTGGGTTTGTACCAGGGAAAGGCACCACTGATGCCCTCTTCCTTGTGAGGCAATTACAGGAAAAGTACCTAGCTAAAAGTAAGCCACTCTACTTGGCATTTGTCGACCTTGAGAAAGCCTTTGACAGAGTTCCACGTGCAGTAATCTGGTGGGCTCTTAGAAAACTAGGAGTAGATGAATGGCTTGTGAAAGCGGTACAAGCCATGTATAGGGGAGCAGTCAGCAAAGTTAGGATTGGCAATGAGTATAGCGAGGAATTTAGCGTACAGGTTGGGTCCACCAGGGCTCTGTTCTTAGCCCTCTCCTGTTCATCATAGTCCTGCAGGCAATAACGGAGGAGTTTAAGACCGGATGCCCATGGGAACTCCTGTATGCTGATGACCTCGCACTCATAGCTGAATCTATGGTAGAACTAGAGAATAAATTCCAAACCTGGAAGCAGGGACTAGAGAGAAAGGGCCTCAAAGTCAACATGACAAAGACTAAGGTCCTTATAAGTAGACGAGAAAACAGAACCCAGATCCCCTCAGGGAAATGGCCTTGCTCAGTATGTAGGAAAGGTGTAGGTAGGAACTCCATTCTCTGCCCCAAATGCAAACAATGGGTACACAAGAGATGTAGCGGGATCTCAGGAAGCTTAATTAAGAATGTAGAATTCACATGCAGCAGCTGTGCTGAAACAGCAAGCAAACAGCCACAGGAAACAAGTACCACCAATCTCTGGGAGGGCCCTGTAGAAACAGTAGACAGCTTCTGCTACCTAGGTGACCGAATTAGCAGCGGAGGTGGGTGCTCAGAAAGTACAATAACTAGGGTAAGAACGGGATGGAAGAAGTTTAGGGAACTACTACCACTGCTAGCTGCAAAAGGCTTCTCCCTCAGAATGAAAGGCAGACTGTATGATGCGTGTATCCGAACAGCGATGTTGCATGGTAGTGAGACCTGGGCGCTGAAGGTGGAAGACTTACGTAGATTAGAGAGAAACGAAGCCTGCATGCTCCGATGGATGTGTAACAGTAATATACGTGAACGACAAAGCATAAAGGAATTGAGAGAGAGACTGAGCATAAGAGGAATCAAATGCTGCGTGCAGGAGAGGCGGTTACGCTGGTATGGACATGTGATGCGTATGAAGGATGACAGCTGCATAAAAAGGTGCAGAGCACTAGAAGTTGATGGAAACCGCGGAGTGGGGAGACCCAAGATGACTTGGGATGAGGTGATAAAAGCCGACCTTACCCAACTACACCTCTCAAAGTCAATGACACACGACCGTGACTTCTGGCGTCACGCAGTAATACAGGGTACCCGACCTCCCATGGGTACATGCTGAAGCATATAAACAATATGCCCCCCCCCCCCCACCGCAAGGTGGTCGTGGAGGTGCCACGGCAAAAAAGCACCCAGCCCACACTGTAAAGTGGACGTGTAGGCACCACGAAAAAGCACCCAGCACTCACTGTAAATGAGGCTGGTGTTAGGAAGGGCATCCAGCTGTAGAAATCAAGCCAGATCAGTTCCTGTATGAGCAAGGCATGGTCAGCCGACCAGACACTGCCCACAACAGGACAACCCGTCTAACCCATGCTAGCGTGGAAGAACGGACGTAAAACGGTGATGATGATGATGATGAGGCGTAATAGAAATAACAACACAAATTTTAATTCTGACTGCAGAGGTAATAGAAATAACTACACAAATTTTAATTCTGACTTCAGAGGTAATAGAAATAACTACACAAATTTTAATTCTGACTGCAGAGGTAATAGAAATAACTACACAAATTTTAATTCTGACTGCAGAGGTAATAGAAATAACTACACAAATTTTAATTCTGACTGCAGAGGTAATAGAAATAACTACACAAATTTTAATTCTGACTGCAGAGGTAATAGAAATAACTACACAAATTTTAATTCTGACTACAGGGGTAATAGAAATAACTACACAAATTTTAATTCTGACTGTAGAGGTAATAGAAATAACTACACAAATTTTAATTCTGACTGCAGAGGTAATAGAAATAACTACACAAATTTTAATTCTGACTGCAGAGGTAATAGAAATAACTACACAAATTTTAATTCTGACTGCAGAGGTAATAGAAATAACTACACAAATTTTAATTCTGACTGTAGGGGTAATAGAAATAACTACACAAATTTTAATTCTGACTGCAGAGGTAATAGAAATAACTACACAAATTTTAATTCTGACTGCAGAGGTAATAGAAATAACTACACAAATTTTAATTCTGACTGCAGAGGTAATAGAAATAACTACACAAATTTTAATTCTGACTGCAGAAGTAATAGAAATAACTACACAAATTTTAATTCTGACTGCAGAGGTAATAGAAATAACTACACAAATTTTAATTCTGACTGCAGAGGTAATAGAAATAACTACACAAATTTTAATTCTGACTGCAGAGGTAATAGAAATAACTACACAAATTTTAATTCTGACTGCAGAGGTAATAGAAATAACTACACAAATTTTAATTCTGACTGCAGAGGTAATAGAAATAACTACACAAATTTTAATTCTGACTGCAGAGGTAATAGAAATAACTACACAAATTTTAATTCTGACTGCAGAGGTAATAGAAATAACTACACAAATTTTAATTCTGACTGCAGAGGTAATAGAAATAACTACACAAATTTTAATTCTGACTGTAGAGGTAATAGAAATAACTACACAAATTTTAATTCTGACTGTAGGGGTAATAGAAATAACTACACAAATTTTAATTCTGACTGTAGGGGTAATAGAAATAACTACACAAATTTTAATTCTGACTGCAGAGGTAATAGAAATAACTACACAAATTTTAATTCTGACTGCAGAGGTAATAGAAATAACTACACAAATTTTAATTCTGACTGCAGGGGTAATAGAAATAACTACACAAATTTTAATTCTGACTGCAGGGGTAATAGAAATAACTACACAAATTTTAATTCTGACTGCAGAGGTAATAATAATAATAATAATAATAATAATAATAATGAAATTATTGTGTACAGTGCTCAGGTGCACTACAACTCATCAAAGGTTCATGTATAGTACATAGAATAATGGACAATCTGCCAGGCAGGCATGGCTGGCTGTCTGGCTGTGTCTGTGGCCGAGAAGGTGACAACCAGTAAGGCCAGGAGAGAGAAAGGGTAAAAGGTCTACTGATGCCTACATCATTATCACTCGCTGACTGCTGCTTCGAGTCTTAACTTCTTAGATTCCTTAACTTCTTGTATTTATAATAGTGCTAAAGTTAGAAGGATGAGGTTGCTTTATGATCAGCCATGTGGATATCGTCTCCCAAGAAGCTGGGGTCACAGGTCAAGCGTAATGTACGTTTATCCTCGTTGTCTTTGACAAGACAAAGGTGGGAACTTTCCAATAATGGTTAGTCCCAGAAGCGAGAAACCTCAGATTCGGTTTCGAATCTTCGCCAGTAAAACATAGGAGTATTCCGTTATATATGTTTCATGTTTGGGCAGGTTCAAAGCAGTTTCTTTTTGTGCGGTTATTACAAATTTATATAAATAATTTTTACTTAACTTGTTCGATACAAAACCGCCTGAAACTGCCCTCGGTTTCATGATACAAAGCTGTTTGTTTAAAGTGCTTATAATTATTTAAATAATAATAATAATGAAATTATTGTGTACAGTGCTCAGGTGCACTACAACTCATCAAAGGTGCATGTATAGTACATAGAATAATGTACAAATGTCAGGAAAATAAACACTGTATGAGTCATGATATAATAACAATAACAATAATGAAATATTGTGTACAGTGCCCAGGTGCACCACAACTCATCAAAAAAGTGCATGTACAGTACATAGGGCAATGCACAAACATCAGGAAAATGAACAGTGCACGAGTCATGATACACACATGTGTGCATGTGTATGGAAGGGGTACATCAGGTGTAGTTTTGGCGTATTTCGGGAAGCATGAGTGTCTTAAAGGATGCAGTGTCTCGGCAGCTAACAATTGACGCAGGCAGTTTGTTCCATGCTTCAGCAACTCTGAGCGTGAAAAAATGTCTGCGAAAGTCATGGGAGCTGTGCTGTTTTCTTATCTTGTAGGCATGTCCACGTGTGTTAGACACATGGAGATCAAAGAGGCGCTCAGGGTTGCAGTTGGCGAGATGGTTAAAAACTTTGTGGGTATTCACCAAGTCCATTGCCAGACGTCGGAGGTTCAATGAATCCATACCCAGGGAAGCAAGGCGTTCAGAGTATGGTAGGTGTCTGATGGAGGGTATGCGCTTGGTTGCACGTCTCTGAACAGTTTCCAGGAGGTCAATGTTCCGAGCAAGATAGGGGTTCCAGACTGATGATGCGAATTCCAAGTGTGGTCGCACCATAGCTGTATACAGTTTTAAATAGATGGCTGGAGAGCGGCTAACAAAGGTCTTGCTGAGTGATGCCAAGACACCCTCGGCCTTCTTGACAATCTTAGAGACATGCTTTGTCCAACGCAAATCGTTGCTGACAGTAATGCCCAGGTCACGTTCACAAGAGGACTTTTTGATGTCAGTGTTGTGGACGGAGTATGTGGACGCTGGATTTTTCCTTCCAAAATGCATGGTGGTACACTTGTCCACAGCCAGCTTCAGTTGCCAGTCTGTGATCCATTGCTGCATTGTGTCCAGGTCTGATTGTAGGAAAGAGTTGTAAATTTCAGGATCAGTCCTTTTGATTTCAAGGTACAGCTTGATGTCATCTGCATATTTTAGTACCGTGGCATTCTGTAAGTTGGCATCTATGTCATTAATATATGCCACAAACAAAAGAGGACCAAGAACAGATCCCTGTGGTACACCAGATGACATCTCATATGGTGAAGAATGCTGTCCTAGAACCGTGACTACTTCCTTTCGGCTGAGAATGAAGGATTTCAGCCAGTCGAAAAGATCATCCCTCACACCCATTGCAGAGAGTTTTGCCATAAGTCTTTTGTGTGGCACAGAATTAAAAGCCTTAGCAAAGTCAAGGTAAACAACATCCACCCATGAGCCGCTGTCAGTGATCCGGGTGATGTCCTCAAGGAACTCGATAAGCTGATCACAGCAGCTGGAGTTAGGGATAAATCCAAACTGTGAGGGCCGGATGAGGCTGTGAGAGCTCCAGAAGTTCCAAAGTGTTTCTCTGACACAGGATTCCATCAGTTTGGCCATACAGCTAGTAAGACTGACTGGACGATAGTTGACAGGTGACATGCGGTTGCCCTTTTTGAACAGGGGAATGACACTGGCAGTTTTCCACTGCTCCGGAGTAGCACCATTGCTGAGACAGTATTGAAAGAAAAAAGAAAGCTGGCGCAAAAGGAAATCCCCGCCACGTTTGAGAAGCAGGTATGTCACACCATCAAGACCAGGGGAGGCATAGTTGCGCTTATTCTTAAGGTGACGTCGCAACATTGCAGGTGTAAATTCCATAGTTGTTATGGAATTTGATGTTAGAGATGGTGGAGATGGTACATTCTGGTTTTCAACAGTAAAAATACTTGCATAGCACTCAGCAATGAGTTCTGCGCATTCCTTGGGATCGTCAGTGATCTGGCTTGTGTGGGGATTGCGAAGAGGACCAACTGGAGAGTGAGGTCTCTGCTTTGAATGAACATATTTCCAGAACACCTTACTGTCAGGATTGGTTGCGATGCACTGTTGAAATTCAAGCACTGCCTTCTTTGTCACTTGCTAGAAATAACTTGCTAGAAATAACTACACAAATTTTAATTCTGACTGCAGAGGTAATAGAAATAACTACACAAATTTTAATTCTGACTGTAGGGGTAATAGAAATTACTACACAAATTTTAATTCTGACTGCAGAGGTAATAGAAATAACTACACAAATTTTAATTCTGACTGCAGAGGTAATAGAAATTACTACACAAATTTTAATTCTGACTGTAGGGGTAATAGAAATAACTACACAAATTTTAATTCTGACTGCAGAGGTAATAGAAATAACTACACAAATTTTAATTCTGACTGTAGGGGTAATAGAAATTACTACACAAATTTTAATTCTGACTGCAGAGGTAATAGAAATTACTACACAAATTTTAATTCTGACTGTAGGGGTAATAGAAATAACTACACAAATTTTAATTCTGACTGCAGAGGTAATAGAAATAACTACACAAATTTTAATTCTGACTGCAGAGGTAATAGAAATAACTACACAAATTTTAATTCTGACTGTAGGGGTAATAGAAATTACTACACAAATTTTAATTCTGACTGCAGAGGTAATAGAAATAACTACACAAATTTTAATTCTGACTGCAGGGGTAATAGAAATAACTACACAAATTTTAATTCTGACTACAGAGGTAATAGAAATTACTACACAAATTTTAATTCTGACTACAGGGGTAATAGAAATTACTACACAAATTTTAATTCTGACTACAGGGGTAATAGAAATTACTACACAAATTTTAATTCTGACTACAGGGGTAATAGAAATTACTACACAAATTTTAATTCTGACTACAGGGGTAATAGAAATTACTACACAAATTTTAATTCTGACTACAGGGGTAATAGAAATTACTACACAAATTTTAATTCTGACTACAGAGGTAATAGAAATTACTACACAAATTTTAATTCTGACTACAGAGGTAATAGAAATTACTACACAAATTTTAATTCTGACTACAGAGGTAATAGAAATTACTACACAAATTTTAATTCTGACTACAGGGGTAATAGAAATTACTACACAAATTTTAATTCTGACTACAGAGGTAATAGAAATTACTACACAAATTTTAATTCTGACTACAGGGGTAATATAAATTACTATACAAATTTTAATTCTGACTGCAGGGGTAATAGAAATAACTACACAAATTTTAATTCTGACTACAGAGGTAATAGAAATTACTACACAAATTTTAATTCTGACTACAGGGGTAATAGAAATTACTACACAAATTTTAATTCTGACTACAGGGGTAATAGAAATTACTACACAAATTTTAATTCTGACTACAGGGGTAATAGAAATTACTACACAAATTTTAATTCTGACTACAGGGGTAATAGAAATTACTACACAAATTTTAATTCTGACTACAGGGGTAATAGAAATTACTACACAAATTTTAATTCTGACTACAGAGGTAATAGAAATTACTACACAAATTTTAATTCTGACTACAGGGGTAATATAAATTACTATACAAATTTTAATTCTGACTGCAGGGGTAATAGAAATAACTATACAAATTCTTTAGTAGTCTAGCACACTCCTACTTTTAATCTTCTGTATTTATGAAGTTTTGGGATAAATGTAAAATTTGAAAGTCTCAGGCGACAACATCATATTAGAGTAAGAATCATATATGATGACAAATCATTCTAATAACTTCACTTGTACTTGTGGCAGTGTTCACCCAGGGTGGGTTGAGTTGTCTCCATCGAAGGAATTCACAATGTAAGTTTCAATGGAGTTTCTTCGAGCAATTTAATTCACTAGCAGTGCCCAGCTACAAGTATATGCACTTTAGGATAGTGCAATCCAAGTATTGCATCGGTTATAGCACCGAGCTCTTGCTTTCACAACCAACTCAATTTGGTGGAGCTAGTGCCGTGATGTGAATGCATGGGAGGGAGTTTGGCTGACAAAGGTGATAAATATAACCTATTTGAGCCATTTTGTAGGCCAGCAGGAGCTCACCCCACTGCCTAGCTCAGGCGTACATACTCTCAACAACAATTTTAATATGATGTATAATGATTTCTAATAGGGTGGGGTGGGTCAATTAAGTCTTAAAATCCTATAATTATTTAGTAAAAAAAATATTTATAAACAGGTTTTTTTTAATTCAAATATTTATGTTACCTTCATTAGTGAAAAGATCATTATGACAATTGCAGTATTAAAGAAAATACTTTAATTTTGAATCTGTTGCAGTCAGAGTATTGTTTTATACTCTAGAATAATGTCTTTTTAATGCAGTTTCATGTGGTACAGGATGTTAAGAATTAAGACTGATATCTGGTTTGACTAGTTCTCACTTTATCAAACAGAATGATGAAAAGCAAAGTTTACCTCGGCAGGGTTTGAAATGAAAATGAATATATATACTTACAATATATATATATATATCATCATCATCATCATCATCACCATTTTGTGTCCATTTTTCCATGCTAGCATGGGTTAGACAAGTTGTTCTGTTGAGGGCAATGCCAGGTTGGGTGACCATGTCTTGCTCATACAGCAACTGATTTTAGCTTGATTTCTACAGCTGGGTGCCCTTCCTAACACCAACTCATTTACAGTGAGTACAGGGTGCTTTTTTACTGTGGAGCCTACACGACTACTTTACAGTGTGGACTGGGTGTTTTTGTTGTGACACCTCCACGACCACTTTGCAGCTTCGGCTTGTATCGGTGGGAAGTCAGGTCTTCTGTATTACTGCGTAACGCCAGAGGTCTGGGTCCTGTGTCATCGCCTTTGAGAGGTGCAATTGGGCAAGGTCAGCTTTTATCACCTCATCCCTGGTCTTCTTAGGACTCCCCACTCCAAGGCTTCCAAAACAAACAAAATGCAGGAGGCAAAATTACACATAAACGGTCATTATGTCGACGACTGTATCGGCGCCACCTTTCTATCACAAGAACAGCTTGACTGTTTTCTTCTATCTTTTGTCCAATCTTTCCATCCTGCTCTCAATTTCACCGCCTCCGATTCTTCTGTCACTTTTCTAGATATCTCTCTATCTATTAATCACTCTCACTACACCCTCTCTACTTCCATCTTCCTTAAACCAACAGACTCCCAATCTTACCTAGACTTCACCTCCTCCCATCCAACCCACACCAAACACTCCGTACACTGTTCCCAATTCCTCCATCTTCATCGGCTCTGTAGTCAGGATGACGATTTCGAAATGAGAGTCGTGGGAAAGGACGGGAAGGAACTGCGAACCAGGAGGGCACACTTAAAAGCAGTAATGGGTGGGTTTGGAAAAAAGTGAGAAGTGACGGGGTCAGAAGAGAGGATGCGGAAGGAACGGAGGATGTGTCGCATGGCTTTCTGCTTCATCTAGCATGGATATCGCCCCACCCTGATCCAAGCTGCTCTCACCCACGTTCGTGAAACAGACCACACCACACCCCTCTCACCTTACCCCCGCCCTCCCAACACCCGCATTCCTTTCTCTCTCATCTACCACTACAGCGACATATCCTCCGTTCCTTCCGCATCCTCTCTTCTGACCCTGTCACTTCTCGCTTTTTTCCAAACCCACCCATTACTGGTTTTAAGTGTGCCCTCAACCTTCGCGACCTCCTGGTTCGCAGTTCCTTCCCGTCCTCTCAACCGTGTTCCCGTTCCCGCTGTAATACTTGTCCCTTCATTTCCACCCTCACCACTCTTACAGGCCTAACGGGTCTTTCCGCATCCACCACTCTTTTACCTGCACATCCACCCACGTTGTCTATGCCCTCCGGGGTTCCCTTTGTGGGTCTTTATATATTGGACAAACGGGACGCAGTTTGGCGGACCATTTTGCTGAACATTTGAGGGACATACGACTCGGTTTGGATACTGCTGTCGCCCGTCATTTCTGTTCTCCTGGTCATTCTTCCCTACATGTTTCAGTCCTGGGTGTCCTTTTACATGGATCACAGGCCTCGCGCACCAGGACTGAACGAAGTCTGGTTCACCGCCTTGGGTCCTATTCCCCTCTTGGACTCAACTCACCTCCCCAATATCTCTAATACCCCATCCATTATCAAACCCCTAGATTTCTATCGCTTTCTCTTGATCATTAACATCTTCTCTTACAACTAATACATGCCAACTATATATGCTCACTCCACTTTACCCTTCACTGCTCTGTATACACCCATACACACCCTTATATTAACATACTTTTGCTCATAACTTCGTACTTACATGCACAGACACTCTTTTACACACAAATACACCCACATTTCTTCTTAGCTTCGTACAGACATATAATAACACACACATGCTTACGCACGTGCACAAGTATAGCTCTTTTAACAAAACTTTTTTTTCCATTTCAGGTAGACGCGCTCCATCATCCACTTTTCTAATCTAAAAAATAAATCATACACAAAACGCCAGCACCAACAGTTTTGCAAGAGATGTCAATATGAATGGACCTGTTATTTTTATCTAAAGACATTTCTTTCCAATTCCAACTCCAACCCACCCGTCCCCTCAATCTATCTTATTTCTCATTCTTCCTACTGTTGAAGGACTAGCGTCCGAAACGTTAAGACCCTCTTCCTGCTATATCAAGCGTTAACCTAATATATTCCTTCCATATACTGTACCGATTGTGTTGTTATTTCTGTTTACCTTTTACATACATATATATATACAGCAATTAAGAGTTACAGAGGGAAAATATTACCCAAAGAATTATCCCAGATGCTGACAAACCCATTTTCCAAACCAACAGCAATCCATGTGGTACACAGTGAGATGGCGACAATTTTGATGGCAGCAGCAAATGGCCACACTGTGTCTGGATCGGGAGGTTCAGAATCTAAAGGAGTTATAAAAGAAATAAATGAACAATCAATATAAGATTATGTAAAATACATCCACATCTTTATCAGTTATTAGACTACATTAGCAAAGCATACATAGTCTTCTTCTTTACCCACTTATTCCTGAGAGGGTGGTGGGGCAGAGTCCTCAATCACAACTTTCAGTCCAGTGGGTCCTGTCAGAAGCAACCATCTCCAACTGATTCGGTTGGATCCCAAATTGAGACCAGCCAAACTCACGGATATTATCCAACCATCATGCTCAGGGTCTCCTGTCAGCTAGTTTTGGTAAAATCTGTCCAGCGATTCTTTCCTGAGATATTCTAACCACATGTCCATAATATTGGAGTTGTGATCTCTCAATTCGGAGAAGTAGTGGCTCTTCCTGGAGTGACTCTCTCATCTCTGAGCTACACACTCTATCAAGTAATGTTGCTCCAAAGACCCTTACATAGTCTTCTCAATACATCCACATGTTTATCAATTATTAGACCATATCAGCAAATCATACATAGTCTTCTCAAACATATTTTGATCAGTGTTCTGAATATTTTACAAATAGAAATTTTTGGCCAGTAAAATTTGCATAATTTCAAAGAACATGCTTAAGTATGCCAATGGCATAACTTTTCATAATTCAGGTAACTGGTGATGTAATGTATGACATATCTCTATATCTTTCACTGAGGTATATATATATATATATATATGTATATATATATATGTGTAGGTGTCACGATAAAAAACACACAGTCCACGCTGTAATGTGGCCGTGTAGGCAACACGGTAAAAACCTCCCAGTCCCACACTGTAAATGTGGTTGGTGTTAGGAAGGGCATCCAGCTGTAGAAAACACGCCAGACAGTCCACGCTGTAATGTGGCCGTGTAGGCAACACGGTAAAAACCTCCCAGCCCCACACTGTAAATGTGGTTGGTGTTAGGAAGGGCATCCAGCTGTAGAAAACCCGCCAGACAGTCCTATGCGAGCAAGACAACCACTCTTGCCTCAAGTGGGAAAACCCCCGTCCAAACCCATGCAAGCGTGGAACATGGACGTTAAACGATGATGATGATGATGATAAGAACTGTGAAACTGGTAAAGTAAATAAATATTCTTAAAAAACTCCAGTTGCATTTTCAATTTCTGGTATCACAACAGAACAAACCCAGCTTACACTGTAAAGTGGTAGTGCTATTACCACAACAAAATACACCCAGCCTACACTGTAAAGTGGTAGTGCTGGTACCACAATAATATGTACTCAGCCTACACTGTAAAGTGGTAGTGGTGGTGTCACAATAATATGTACTTAACCTACATTGTAAAGTGGTAGTGCTGGTGACATAATAAAAAGCACCCAGTCCACCATGCCAGAATGGAACGTATAAGTGTCAACTGACTTGTCTAGCCTCAGAATGTGACATCATCATCATCATCGTTTAACGTCCATGTTCCACGCTTGCATGGGTTTGGACGGGAGTTTTCCCACTTGAGGCAAGATTGGTTGTCCTGCTTGTATAGGACTGTCTGGCAGGTTTTCTACGGCTGGATGCCCTTCCTAACACCAACCACTGGGAGGTTTTTACCGTGTTACCTACACGGCCACATTACAGCATGGACTGTGTGTTTTTTTGTCGTGACACCTACACGTCTGGCAGGTTTTCTAAAGCTGGGTGCCCTTCCCAACACCAACCACGTTTACAGTGTGGACTGGGAGGTTTTTACCGTGTTACCTACACGGCCACATTACGGCATGGACTGTGTGTTTTTTTGTTGTGACACCTACACGACCTCATTTGTTTCGGACTGGATGTTGTGGTACCAACATAACTTCACAATGAAGGGGGTGGTGTGGGTGGGGTGGGGGTAGTGGGACGGAGTGTATTTTTGTTAGAGGTGCCTACTGACTGTAGGTTTCGCTTTGTACTTAGGCAAGGCGGGTCTTCTGTGTAACTGTGTAGCGCCAAAGATCTCAGTCCAGTGACATTGTCTTGGAGAGGTGTAAGTGTGTGAGGTCGGAATTTATCAAGTCGTCCCAGCTTTTTCTGGGTCTGCCTACTCCGTGGCTACCGTCTATTTTTATCGCCCTGCACTTTTTTATATAGCTGTCGTCTTTCATGCGCATCACGTGACCGTACCAATGTAGTCTTCTCTCGAGTAAACAACATCTGATCCCTCTTATTCCTAATTTCTCCCTTAGTTCGTTTATGCTTTGCCGTTCACGTATATTACTATTACACATCCAGCGGAGCATGCAAGCTTCGTTTCTCTCGAGCCTGCGTATATCCTCTGCACACAATGCCCAGGTCTCACTGCCATGTAACATTGCTGTTCATATGCAGGCATCATACAGCCTACCTTTCATTTTTAGAGAGAACCCTTTAGCGGCCAATAGTGGTATAAGCTCTCTGAACTTTTTCCATCCCGTTCTGACTCAAGCTACTGTACTATCAGAGCACTTTCCCCCACTGCTGATTTTGTCATCCAGCTTAGCTGTGATCCCACTACATCTTTTATGCACCCATACTTTGCATTTGGGACATAAAATGGAGTTTCTGCCTACTCCTTTCCTACACACTAAGTATGGCCATTTCCCAGATGGGACCGGTGCCCTATTTTCCTTCCTACAAACAAGAACTTTAGTCTTAGACAAGTTAACTTTAAGGCCTTTTGATTCTAGGTCATGCTTCCATGTTTGGAATTTCTTCTCTAGTTCAGCCATTGATTCAGCTATGAGCGTTAGATCATCTGTATATAGGAGTTCCCATGGTCAGCCAGTCTTGAACTCCTCTGTTATAGCCTGAAGGGCAATAATAAATAGTAGGGGGCTAAGGACGGAGCCCTGATGAACACCAACTTTTACGCTAAATTCTTCACTATATTCGTTGTTAATTCTAACCTTGCTGACTGTTTCTTTATAAATGGTTTGTATAGCTCTCACAAGCCATTCATCAACACCTAGTTTTCTAAGAGCCCACCAGATAATGGAGCGGGGGACTCTGTCAAAGGCTTTCTCCAAGTCAACAAAAGCTAAGTATAGGGGTTTACTTTTAGCTAGGTTCTTCTCCTGTAGTTGTCGTACAATGAAAAGAGCGTCTGTGGTACTTTTACCTGACACAAACCCGAACTGATTAGTTGCACTATTACTTTTTCTGTAACCTTCATGACCTGGTCGATTAATTTAATGCCTCTATAGTTACACTTATCTAGGGCATCTCCTTTACCCTTGTAGCAGTTAATGATGATGCCGCTACTCCAGTCCTTCGGAACGGCCCCATTCATATGACTTGGTTTACTATCCGGGTGACCATAGTGTGTCCCACCGTTCCAGATGCTTTCAGCATTTCAGCAACTATTTCCGAAGGCCCAGCCGCCTTACCCGTCTTCATATCTTTGATTGCCTTACTTATAATACTACCTTTAACTTGCACCGCTGGTCCTTTTATTGGATAAATTTGGGGCAGACTATCTTTTTCCCATTTATTCTCCTCATTTAATACTCTCACGTAGTGACACTTCCAAGCTACCTTCTTATCAGCGTCAGTGATGGCAAGTACACCATCATCATTTAGGACACACTTCTCCCCGAAAATATCACGGTTTTCCTTGACACATTACCTAGCAATCCTAAACACCTCACGATTTTGTCCTCGCATTGTAGAAAATTATGCAAGCATGGAAAAGACAAAAGATGGTGATGATGATAAACATCTCCAAAGGTATGAAAATACAAAGTTGACTTAAAACATAGTCCTGCCGTTTACTATTACAGTTAAACAAATACTCTCTTATAACCAATCCATGTTTACATGGGTTGGATGGGTCTTATCCAGCAGAGCCGCCTCCATTCATATCATTCCTTCACCTGCTTCTCTGTAAAGTTCATTTTGAGATTAGCTCTAATCATTTCTGACCAGGTTTTAACACTATATAAGTTGAATATGATACATAATTTGGAGAATCCGTTGAGATAAGTTCAAGTTTATTATTATTCGTATCTCCAGGGCGGTGGATTGGCAGTATCAGTAGAGAGTCGGACACCATGCTTTGTAGCAAAGAGTTACGGCCCTTTATGGTCTGAGTTCAAATCCCGCCGAGGTTAACTTTGCTTTTCATCCGTACGGGGTCGATAAAATAAAGTACCAGTAATACACTGGGATAATTGCTGGCCTTGTGCCAAAAGTAGAAACAATTATTATTCGCATGAGATTTGTACATATTTATATATATATGTAGGTATGTGACATGTATATATATATATATATATATATTTCGTTTCTGAATTTGTTTAGCAAGATTCTTTATCTGAAAACGTGTGTTGAAACCGATATTGTTATACTTTGGGAGGGTCATGTTGCCAATAAGAAACACAAGCACCAGTTGCTTTCACTTCAATTTATTATAATAAATTTATAAATTTAGGAATTTATAACTTTCCGGTTGGTTGGTTGGTTCCACAACCGGATGATTGTTCATATATTGTCAAAGTTCTTTCGTCACACATTCTGTGACCTCTTCAGTGACTGGGGATTCTTTTCTTTGTTTTTGTGCCTCTCCTTTGTTCTGTCCTACGCCATCTTGTTTTTGTCTGTATTGTCACACATATATATACATATATATATATATATATATACACATATATATATATATATACATATATATATATATATACATATATGTATATATATATACATATATATATACATATATATATATATATACATATATATATATATATACATATATATACATATATATATACATATATATATATATATATACATCTTGATGCTTTCGACAGTAAGGAAGAGCAATTAGAGTCATACAATATAAAGGAGCAGTGGGAATTCCTGAAAGCAAACCTGCTGATGGCGGCAGACGAAGTCTGTGGCTGGAGCAAGCCCGTAGGCAGGAGGAGAGTAACATGGTGGTGGAACAGTAAGGTGGAGGGGTCAATTAAGGCCAAAAAGCAGGCTTGGAAAGTATGGCGGGATGGGGGAAGTAGAGAAGACTATCAAGTGGCCAGGAGGGAAGCTAGGAAACAAGTGTACTTCGCAAGAAGGGAAGCAGAAGAAAGAAAGTTCAAGCATTTTCTACAACGCGAGGACCAAAAACGTGAGGTGTTCAGGATTGCTAGGCAATGTGTCAAGGAAAACCGTGATATTGTCGGGGAGAAGTGTGTACTTAATGATGACGGCGTACTTGCCATCACCGACGCTGATAAGAAGGTAGCTTGGAAGTGTCACTATGAAAGGCTACTAAATGAGGAGAATAAATGGGAGAAAGACAGTCTCCCCCACATCGACCCAATAGAGGGACCAGCAGTGTTAGTCGAGGGTAGTATAATAAGTAAGGCAATCAAGGATATGAAGACGGGTAAGGCAGCTGGGCCTTCGGAAATAGTTGCTGAGATGCTGAAGGCATCTGGCACGGTGGGACACACCATGGTCACCCGGATATTTAACCAAGTCGTACAGGATGGGGTTGTTCCGAAGGACTGGCGTAGCAGCATCATCGTTAACTGTTATAAGGGTAAAGGAGATGCCCTAGATAGGAGTAACTATAGAGGCATTAAATTAATCAACCAGGTCATGAAGGTCACGGAAAAAGTAATAGCGCAACTAATCAGAGAGAGAATTGACCTAGATGAAATGCAGTTCGGGTTTGTGTCAGGCAAAAGTACCACAGACGCTCTTTTCATTGTACGACAACTACAGGAGAAGTACCTAGCTAAAAGTAAACCCCTATACTTAGCTTTTGTCGACTTGGAGAAAGCCTTTGACAGAGTCCCCCATTCCATTATCTGGTGGGCTCTTAGAAAACTAGGTGTCGACGAATGGTTTGTGACAGCTATACAAGCCATGTATAAAGAAACAGTCAGCAAGGTTAGAATTAACAACGAATATAGTGAAGAGTTTAGCGTAAAAGTTGGCGTCCATCAGGGCTCTGTTCTCAGCCCCCTACTATTTATTATTGCCCTTCAGGCTATAACAGAGGAGTTCAAGACCGGCTGCCCATGGGAACTCCTATACGCAGACGACCTAACACTCATAGCTGAATCAATGGCCGAGCTAGAGAAGAAATTCCAAACATGGAAGCACGGCCTAGAATCAAAAGGCCTTAAAATTAACCTGGCTAAGACCAAAGTTCTAGTTTGTAGGAAAGAAAATAAGGCGGCGGTCCCTTCCGGGAAGTGGCCATGCTCAGTGTGTAGGAAAGGCGTAGGTAGAAACTCCATTTTGTGTCAGAAATGCAAAGTATGGGTGCATAAAAGATGTAGTGGGATCACAGGTAAGCTAACTAAGAACATAGATTTCACATGTGGCCGGTGCTCTGGTGCAATAAGTAGCAGCAAGTGCCCACAAAATACTAGCTCTTTCAACTGCGCAGAGGGCTCTAGAGAACTAGTGGACAGCTTCCGTTACCTGGGTGACAAAATCAGCAGTGGGGGAGGGTGCTCTGAAAGTACAGTAGCTAGAGTCAGAACTGGATGGAAAAAGTTCAGAGAGCTTATACCACCATTAGCCGCTAAAGGGTTCTCCCTAAAAATGAAAGGCAGGTTGTATGATGCCCGCATACGGACAGCAATGTTGCATGGCAGTGAGACCTGGGCATTGTGTGCAGAGGATATACGCAGACTAGAGAGGAACGAAGCTTGCATGCTCCGCTGGATGTGTAACAGTAATATACGTGAACGGCTAAGCATAAACGAACTAAGGAAAAAATTAGAAATAAGAGGGATCAGATGTTGTTTACTTGAGAGAAGGCTACGTTGGTATGGACACGTGATGCGCATGAAAGTCGATAGCTGTATAACAAAGTGCAGGGCAATAAAGATAGACGGTAGCCACGGAATAGGCAGACCTAGAAAAACCTGGGACGAGCTGATAAACTCCGACCTCACACACTTACACCTCTCCAAGACAATGTCACTGGACCGAGACCTTTGGCGGTACTCAGTAATAGAGAAGACCCGCCTTACCTAAATACAGTCAGTAGGCATCTCTAACAAAATACACCCCCGTCCCATCACCCCCACCCCATCCACACCACCCCCTTCTATGTAAAGTTAGGTTGGTGCCACACCATCCAGGCCGAAACAAATGAGATTGTGTAGGTGTCACGACAAAAAAACACACAGTCCACGCTGTAATGTGGCCGTGTAGGCAACACGGTAAAAACCTCCCAGACCCACACTGTAAATGTGGTTGGTGTTAGGAAGGGCATGTAGAAAACCTGCCAGACAGTCCTATGCGAGCAAGACAATCACTCTTGCCTCAAGTGGGAAAACCCCCGTCCAAACCCATGCAAGCGTGGAACACGGACGTTAAACGTTGATGATGATGATGATGATGATGATGATGATATATATACATATATATATATATATACATATATATATAGGGACAATATAGAGGGACAGTGGGAATTCCTGAAAGCAAACCTGCTGATGGCGGCAGACGAAGTCTGTGGCCGGAGCAGGCCTATAGGCAGGAGGAGAGTAACATGGTGGTGGAACAGTAAGGTGGAGGAGTCGATTAAGGCCAAAAAGCAGGCTTGGAAAGTATGGCAGGATGGGGGAAGTAGAGAGACTATCAAGTGGCCAGGAGGGAAGCTAGGAGACAAGTGTACTTCGCAAGAAGGGAAGCAGAGGAAAGAAAGTTCAAGCATGTTCTACAACGCGAGGACCAAAAATGTGAGGTGTTCAGGATTGCTAGGCAATATGTCAAGGAAGACCGTGATATTGTTGGGGAGAAGTGTGTACTTAATGATGATGGCGTACTCGCCATCACTGACGCTGATAAGAAGGTCGCTTGGAAGTGTCACTACGAGAGGCTACTAAATGAGGAGAATAAATGGGAGAAGGATAGTCTCCAGCTGTAGAAAACCCGCCAGACAGTCCTATGCGAACAAGACAACCACTCTTGCCTCAAGTGGGAAAACTCCCGTCCAAACCCATGCAAGCGTGGAACATGGACGTTAAACGATGATGATGATGATATATACATACATATATATATATATATATATATATACATATATATACATATATACATATATACATATATATACATATATATATATATATATACATATATATATATATATACATATATACATATATATACATATATATATATATCATCATCATCATCAACGTTTAACGTCCGTGTTCCACGCTTGCATGGGTTTGGACGGGGGTTTTCCCACTTGAGGCAAGAGTGATTATCTTGCTCGCATAGGACTATCTGGCGGCTTTTCTACAGCTGGATGCCCTTCCTAACACCAACCACATTTACAGTGTGGGGCTGGGAGGTTTTTACCGTGTTGCCTACACGGCCATATTACAGCGTGAACTGTGTGTTTTTTTGTCGTGACATCTACACGATCTCATTTGTTTCGGCCTGGATGTTGTGGCACCAACATAACTTTACATTGAAAGAGGCGGTGTGAATGGGGTGGGGGGGTGGGACGGGGGGTGTATTTTGTTAGAGATGCCTACTGACGGTAGTAGGTTTTACTTTGTATTTAGGTAAGGCGGGTCTTCTCTATTACTGAGTACCGCCAAAGGTCTCGGTCCAGTGACATTGTCTTGGTGAGGTGTGTGTGAGGTCGGAATTTATCAGCTCGTCCCAGGTCTTTCTGGGTCTGCCTATTCCGTGGCTACCGTCTATCTTTATTGCCCTGCACATATATATACATATACATATATATACATATATATATATATACATATATATATACATATATATACATATATATACATATACATATATATATACATACATATATATATACATATATATACATCATTTCATTTTCATTTCATTTTACGTCCGCTTTTTCCCTGCTTGCAAGGGTGGGATGGGAACTGACTCTGGCTTGATTTCTACAAATGGATGTCCTTCCTAACACCAACCTCATTTACAGTGAGTGCTGGGTGCTTTTTTGCCGTGGCACCTCCACGACCACTTTGCAGTGGAATGATAGGGACCACAGTCCCTATCATCTCATTTCTACAGCTGAGTAAACTGGAGCAATGTGAAATAAAGTGTCTTGCTCAAGGAAACAACACATCACCCGGTCTGAGAATTGAACTCACAACCTTTCGATTTCAAGGCCAATGCTCTAACCACTAAGCCATGTGCCTACTGACTGTAGTAGGTTTTATTTTGTATTTAGGTAAGGCGGGTCTTCTCCATTACTGAGTACTGCCAAAGGTCTCGGTCCAGTGACATTGTCTTGGAGAGGTGTAAATGTGTGAGGTCGGAATTTATCAGCTCGTCCCAGGTTTTTCTGGGTCTGCCTACTCCGTGGCTACCGTCTATCTTTATTGCCCTGCACTTTGTTATACAGCTGTCGTCTTTCATGCGCATCACGTGACCATACAAACGTAGCCTTCTCTCGAGTAAACAACATCTGATCCCTCTTATTTCTAATTTTTTCCTTAGTTCGTTTATGCTTTGCCATTCACGTATATTACTATTACTCATCCAGCGAAGCATGCAAGCTTCGTTCCTCTCTAGTCTGCGTATATCCTCTGCACACAATGCCCAGGTCTCACTGCTGATTTTGTCACCCAGGTAACGGAAGCTGTCCACTATTTCTATAGAACCCTCTGCGCAATTGAAAGAGCTAGTATTTTGTGGGCACATATATATACATATATGCTCTTACTTCTGCTACGGTTTTTATTTTACTGTTTCTACGTTCTGTACTCTTGTATACTTACATTTATTATAAATTTTGTTCTCCCTTACCTCCCCTTATATTTTACCTTCTCCTATGCGCCCCCCCCCCCCCACATATATTCTTTTTGCCTTGCCCTCCACATACCTATGTGTATGTGTGTGTATATTTGTGTGTATATATGTATATATATATATATATATATTTTATTTATTGTTATATTTGGGGAGGGTCATATTTGCGTAATATTGCCAGAATTAATAACAGAACACACTCACTGTTTGGTTGGTTTTCGCTTCTCGCTGTCTTTTATATATATATATCTGCGATCTAACTTACTCGGTCCTCAATGTTGCCATTGACTGACCGGCGGTCAAAAATAATACAGATACAATATAGACAAACACATATATATATAGTTTACATAATTTACATAAATCTTTCGTTGCACATCTGCAACATCGTCAGTGGTGTTATATTCATTGTTCCTCCTGTTGTGTTGTATGTCTACGGCATTTTTTTTTTTTTTTTTTTTTTTTTTTGACACAAAAAAAAAATGGCGTAGACATACAACACAACAGGAGGAACAATGAATATAACACCACTGACGATGTTGCAGATGTGCAACGAAAGATTTATGTAAATTATGTAAACTATATATATATGTGTTTGTCTATATTGTATCTGTATTATTTTTGACCGCCGGTCAGTCAATGGCAACATTGAGGACCGAGTAAGTTAGATCGCAGATATATATATATAAAAGACAGCGAGAAGCGAAAACCAACCAAACAGTGAGTGTGTTCTGTTATTAATTCTGGCAATATTACGCGAATATGACCCTCCCCAAATATAACAATATCTGTTTCGACACACGATTTCATATAAAAAACCTCGCAAAACTAATTCATCGCCGCTATATTTTATTTAATATCATAAATATACTCCAAATACTTGTTGAGTGCTTTTATATCAGTTATAAATATTTACTCGTTGTTAACCCAACAATTTAAATATAACTTTCCATATATATATATATATGTATATATATATAGATATGTGTGTGTATGTGTGTATGTATATATGTTTATACGTATGTGTGTGTGTGCCTGTGTGTATGGATTTTATATGTATGTATTTGTGTGTGTGTGTATATATGTGTATGTGTGGATAAGCCAGGTTTCTCTCATCCTGAAGATTGTAGGAAAATCTTTTTGCTTTTAAGAAACCCTTGGTAAATGGAATAATTGCCTTATGTTGCTTTAATACTTTACTACTATATATACGTATATGTAAGGTCCTTATGATTTATCTAAGATTGAGTTTTACATACACACACGCATATACGTGTGTGTATGCGTATGCATGTGTGTGTGCGTGGTTGTGTACGTGTGTATATGTGTATATGCATGTATATGTATATATATATGTATATATATATATATATATATATATATGTGTGTGTGTATATATGTGTGTGTGTACATATGTGCGTGTGTATATATTGATAATTGTATGTGTGTGTGTGTGTATATGTGTGTGTGTGTGTGTGTGTGTGTTTGTGTTCTGTTGTGCGTGTTTATGATATATACGTATTTGTATGTGTATAATTGTTTAGCTATGTATGTATATGTGTGTGTATGTGTACGTGTATATATATATATGTGTGTGTGTACGTTTGTATTTATGTATATATATGTGTGTTTATGTATGCATATATGTGTGTGTGTGCATATAGTTGTATACACATGTGTGTGTGTATAGATTGTACACTTGTGCGTGGTTTTGCATGTATGCGTATGTATGCAGTTATGTATTTGTATTTGAAATTTTTTTATGTGTGAGAGTGTGTGAATGCGTTGACTATTTCGTGCGTATGTATATGTGCTTTTGTGTGTGTTTCTTACCACGCTTGTCTGTCCAGTTTGCTGCCTTATGTAACGGTCTCAATATTTTTATAATATATATATATATATATATATTTTCTTATATTTATTTGCATGTGTGAATATGTAGAGGAGTGCATTTATGTATGTGTATGCATGTACGTGTGTATATATGCTTGATTGTGTGAATGTATGTATGTATATATGCTTGATTGTGTGAATGTATGTATGTATATATATATATATATATATATATATATATGTATATATATATATATATATATATATATGTGTATATGTGTATATATATATATATATGTGTGGGTATGGCTATGTGTACGTATGTGTATGCGTGTACACACGCGCATATATGTATATATATATATATGTGTATATATATGCGTGTGTATATGTGTGTGTGTGTGTATGTGTGTGTATATATGCATGTGTGTATGTGTGTGTGTGTGTATATATATATATGTATGCGTGTGTGTGTGTAGATATGTTTGTGTGTGTGTGTGTGTATGAATGTTTGTATATGTTTGTTCTTAGAGGAACAAAGGCAGACAGATTTCTGTATTCAGATTGGAGCCAATCCTTATCATTAGCTTTCTCTTTAGCTTACAGGTGTCTGTAAGATCAGTATGGGGTCAGTCATGGTGGATAGTTTTGGAGGAAGGGGAGACTCCTTAAAATCTAAATTCTTAAAGGTTCTAGTAAATTGACGAAGGTTTAGGGAATTCTGTAGACAATTTCTAAGTATAATCTATACAACTGTAGCCATAAATTCTCGAGACACTTTCAACAGAACATACCCTGCGTGTATGCGCACATGCACGCATACACATGTGTATGGGGGAAATATATTTATATTTGTATACGCGTGCGTGCGTGCGCGCATACACATGCGTGTGTGTGTGTGTGTGTGTGTGTGTGTGTGTGTGTGTGTATGTATGTGTTTGTATACATACACAGATTCTCATCTGTATTATAACCTTCATGCTCTGCGGTGTACTGAGTGCCTTGCTTACTGTGGCTGCCTCCGATTCAACCCGGAATAACGTGTGTGTGTATGCGGGTGTGTGTATGTGTGTGTGTGTATGCGCGTGTGTGTATGCGCATGTGTGTGTGTGTGTGTGTTTTTTCGGGTATGTGTGGTTGTATGGGTAGTCTTATTTTATTTTTATTTTTCCTTTCCTTCTTCCTTCTCCAGCCTCACTTTCATATAGCTTGCTTTTTTTGTTTTTAAGATCCAAATTCAATAAACAAACCAGGATTTTTTCATTCTGAGGATTGAAAGCAAAACCTTTTGCTTTTAAGAAACCACCGGTAAATGGAATAATTGCCTTATGTTGTTTATTACATAATAATAATTAAGCTCTGTTGCTTACATAGCACACTCTTTTTTCCTGGACTTTTCCGACGGAATTACTTCACATATATATATATATATATATATATATATATATATATATATATATATATATATATCTCATCATCATCATCATCAACGTTTAACGTCCGTGTTCCACGCTTGCATGGGTATGGACGGGGGTAGTCCCACTTGAGGCAAGAGTGATTGTCTTGCTCGCATAGGACTGTCTGGCGGGTTTTCTACAGTTGGATGCCCTTCTAGGTCTGCCTATTCCGTGGCTACCGTCTATCTTTATTGCCCTGCACTTTGTTATACAGCTATCGACTTTCATGCGCATCACGTGTCCATACCAACGTAGCCTTCTCTCGAGTAAACAACATCTGATCCCTCTTATCTCTAATTTTTTCCTTAGTTCGTTTATGCTTTGCCGTTCACGTATATTACTGTTACACATCCAGCGGAGCATGCAAGCTTCGTTCCTCTCTAGTCTGCGTATATCCTCTGCACACAATGCCCAGGTCTCACTGCTATGCAACATTGCTGTTCGTATGCAGGCATCGTACAACCTGCCTTTCATTTTTAGGGGGAACCCTTTAGCAGCTAATAGCGGTATAAGCTCTCTGAACTTTTTCCAACCAGTTCTGACTCTAGCTACTGTACTTTCAGAGCACCCTCCTCCACTGCTGATTTTATCGCCCAGGTAACGGAAGCTGTCCACTATTTCTATAGAACCCTCTGCGCAATTGAAAGAGCTAGTATTTGTGGGCACTTGCTGCTACTTATTGCACCAGAACACCGGCCACATGTACAATCTATGTTCTTAGTTAGCTTACCTGTGATCCCACTACATCTTTTATGCACCTATACTTTGCATTTAGGACATAAAATGGAGTTTCTACCTACGCCTTTCCTACACACCGAGCACGACCATTTCCCAGAAGGGACCGCCGCCTTGTTTTCTTTCCTACAAACTAGAACTTTAGTCTTAGCCAGGTTAATTTTAAGTCCTTTTGACTCTAGGCCTTGCTTCCATGTTTGGAATTTCTTCTCTAGCTCGGCCATTGATTCCGCTATGAGTGTCAGGTCGTCTGCGTATAGGAGTTCCCATGGGCAGCCGGTCTTGAACTCCTCTGTTATAGCCTGAAGGGCAATAATAAATAGTAGGGGGCTGAGAACAGAGCCCTGATGGACGCTAACTTTTACGCTAAACTCTTCACTATATTCGTTGTTAATTCTAACCTTGCTGACTGTTTCTTTATACATGGCTTGTATAGCCCTCACAAGCCATTCGTCAACGCCTAGTTTTCTAAGAGCCTACCAGATAATGGAGCGGGGGACTCTGTCGAAGGCTTTCTCCAAGTCGACAAAAGCTAAGTAGAGGGGTTTACCTTTAGCTAGGTACTACTCCTGTAGTTGTTGTACTATGAAAAGAGCGTCTGTGGTACTTTTGCCTGACACAAACCTGAACTGCATTTCATCTAGGTCAATTCTCTCTCTGATTAGTTGCGCTATTACTTTTTCCGTGACCTTCATGACCTGGTCGATTAATTTAATGCCTCTATAGTTACTCCTATCTAGGGCGTCTCCTTTACCCTTATAACAGTTAACGATGATGCTGCTATGCCAGTCCTTCGGAACAACCCCATTCTGTACGACTTGGTTAACTATGCGGGTGACCATGGTGTGTCCCACCGTGCCAGATGCCTTCAGCATCTCAGCAACTATTTCCGAAGGCTCAGCCGCTTTACCCGTCTTCATATCCTTGATTGCCTTACTTATTATACTCCCCTCGACTAACACTGCTGGTCCCTCTATTGGGTTGATATGGGGGAGACTGTCTTTCTCCCATTTATTCTCCTCATTTAGTAGCCTTTCATAGTGACACTTCCAAGCTACCTTCTTATCAGCGTCGGTGATGGCAAGTGTGCCATCATCGTTTAGTACACACTTCTCCCCGACAATATCACGGTTTTCCTTGACGCATTGCCTAGCAATCCTGAACACCTCACGTTTTTGGTCCTCGCGTTGTAGAACATGCTTGAACTTTCTTTCCTCTGCTTCCCTTCTTGCTAAGTACACTTGTTTCCTAGCTTCCCTCCTGGCCACTTGATAGTCTTCTCTACTTCCCCCATCCCGCCATACTTTCCAAGCCTGCTTTTTGGCCTTAATTGACCCCTCCACTTTACTGTTCCACCACCATGTTACTCTCCTCCTGCCTACAGGCCTGCTGCAGCCACAGACTTCATCTGTCGCCATCAGCAGGTTTGCTTTCAGAAATTCCCACTGTCCCTCTATATTGTCACACTGTAAATGTTCTTCCTTACTGTCGAAAGCATCAAGTAATATGCTTTGAAATTTATTTCTGGCTGTGGGGTCCTTTAGCTTCCATATTTTTCTCCTGGGGATAGTCCTCTTCTGCTGTCGAGTACGTCTCGTCCTGACTATGAGGTCGCTAATTATCAGTCTATGTTGGGAGGTGCATTCTTCATGGGGGAGGGATTTAGTGTTTACGACAGACACTCTGTCACGTCTTCTGGTAAGGATATAATCTACCTGGCTTGTGTGTTCCCCGGATCTATAGGTGATCAGGTGATTGTCACGTTTTTTGAAGTTAGTGTTACAGATAGTTAGGTTATTTGCATCACAAAGCCTTCCTCATTTCTAGTACCAAACCCATAGCCTCCATGGATTTCGTCGTAGCCGTCACAATGTTGTCCAACGTGACCATTTAGGTCGCCTGCAATAATTATATAGTCACTGTCAGATATTTGGGAGGTAGTTAGCATCAGTGTCTCATAGAATCTATCTTTTATAGTGCCGGGCAGTCCGATACATATATATATATATCTATATATACATATATATACATATATATATATATACATATATATATATATATATATATATATATACATATATATATATATATACATATATATATATATATACATATATATATATATATACATATATATATATATATACATATATATATACATATATATATATATATACATATATATATATATATATACATATATATATATATATACATATATATATATATATACATATATATATATATATATATATCATCATCATCGTTTAACGTCCATCTTCCACGCTTGCATTTTATATATATATATACCCATGCAAGCGTGGAAGATGGACGTTAAACGATGATGATGATGATGATGATGATGATATATATATATGTATATATATATATGTAATGTGAATGTTGATATATAAATTTGTACGTATAGCCATATTTCCTTCTCACTTCCCAACGCCCACCCCACCACGTTCGGTATACATGCCTGACGCTGTACAATAACCGCTTCCATGTGAATAATCATCATTTCATTTTACGACCACTTTTCCCTGCTTGCAAGGGTGGGACGGGAACTGATTTTGGCTTGATTTCTACAGCTGGATGCCCTTCCTAACACCAACCTCATTTACAGTGAGTGCTGGGTGCTTTTTTGCCGTGGCACCTCTACGAACACTTTACAGTGGAATGATAGCGATCCCAGTCCCTATCATCTCATTTCCACAGCTGAGTAAACTGGAGCAACGTGAAATAAAGTGTCTTGCTCAAGGAAACAACACATCACCCAGTCTGAGAATTGAACTCACAACCTTTCGATTGCAAGGCCAATGCTCTAATCACTAAGCCATGTGCCTCCACTCTAACCACTAAGCCATGTGCCTCCACATGAATATATTATCGAACAGACAAGGGGTGGACGGAGGCTCTGTAAGCTGTAGTGTAGGCAACCTGTCTAGGAGAGCTACCACTCCGAATAAATTGGTGCGGGGTAGAGAAGTCCCCTAAGTCTAGTAAGACAACTTCCCTAGTGCTGGTGGCACGAATAAAAGCACCCAGTCCATGCTGTAAAATGGAGGGGTAAAGAGGGCCCCGAGTCCAGTAAGACAACCTCTCTAGTGCTGGTCGCACAAATAAAAGCACCCAGTCCATGCTGTAAAGTGGTGCTGGTGTTAGGAAGGGCATCCAACCAGTGTATATACTACTGCCAAACACTATGAGCGCAACAAATGAGATTTGCAACAACTGCATAAACAGCAATAACACTAACCATGTTAGGGCTGGGCACGGTAGTGGGGTGGCTAGTGACGCCATGTGTGAGAACCCCACGACCGTCATCAAGCAATCGCACAACAGGTAAAACAACGAGACGTCGCATCTCGGAGTTGCCACACTTAATGTTGGCACTCTAATAGGTAGATCTGGTGAGATAGCAAAGATGTGGGAGAGAAGGCATGTGGATGTGTGCTGCGTGCAAGAGGTGAGATGGAGAGGTGCCTCTGCGAGACTAATCGCTGGCAAACATCTTAGATATAATCTTTTATGGGTAGGTAATGATGATGGGTTAGGTGGGGTGGGTATATTACTGGCCGAGAGGTGGATCGATAAGACAATAGAGGTAGTTAGAGTTAGTGATAGAATAATTAAGCTTAGATTAGTTGTAGGCAAGAGACTGCTGACATTCATCTCTGCCTATGCTCCCCAGGCAGGCCTAGGTAAAGAAGAGAAAGACTGCTTTTACGAGCAACTTTTACAAACAGCCTCAATGACAGACGACAGAGACATCGTTATGCTAGCAGGGGACTTCAATGGACATGTTGGACAGCTCCAGGATGGATACACTGGGGTACATGGAAGGCACGGTTACGGCTCAAGAAATGAAGAAATGAAGAAATGAGGCTTCTAGAGTTTTGTGATGCAAATGCACTAACCATTTGCAACACTAACTTCCAGAAGCCTACTAACCACCTAATAACCTACAAATCAGGCGATAACATAAGCCAGATTGACTTCCTGCTAGTTAGACAGCAAGACAGACAGATGGTGTCTAATACTAAGGCATACCCTGGGGAAGAATGTACCCCACAGCATAGGTTAGTCGTTAGCATGAGAAAGAATGAGACATACAGGAAGGTGTGGAAAAGAAAGGTCTGGAAGCTAAAAGACCTTTCATTAAAATATAAATGTAGCAAAGCCCTTCAAGACGTGTATGACGAAAAAGAAGACGATTTAGAGTTGTATGACATAGATGATAACTGGAATTTCTTACGTGACAACTTACTGCAGGCTACTGAAGAGACTTGTGGTTGGGGCAGAGCTTCAACCAGATAGAGAGTGACCTGGTGGTTGAACAACACAGAAGACAGAGCCATTAGAGACAAAAGACTGGCATGGAAGGCTTGGAAAAATGGTGGGAGTAGGGAAGGATACACAGCTGCTAGGAGAGAAGCTAGACGTCAGGTGTACTTAGCACGCATGGAGGCTGAGAGTAGGAGGTTTGCCAATGTTCTGCGATGGGAAGATCAGAGACGTGCGGTGTTCCGCATTGCAAGGCAGTGTGTCAGTGCAAATCAGGATGTTGTTGGAGATAAATGTGTCAGGAATGATGCCGGTGTACTTAGTGTCACGAATGATCAAAAAAAGTAGGCCTGGAAATGTCACTATGAGAGACTAATAAATGTGGAGAATGAATGGGACAGAGAGAAATTACCCCCAGTAGACCCAACAGAGGGACCAGCTATTGAGATTGACGAATATAGGGTACAAGAGGCAATTAAAGAAATAAAGAATGGTAAAGCTGCTGGACCATTGGAGATAATGGCTGAGATGCTGAAGGCATCAGGTGAAGTAGGCATTAAACTGGTTGCATGCATCATCAATCAAGTTGTATGTGGTGGTGTTATACCCAAAGACTGGTGCAGCAGTATTCTCATAAATAGCTACAAAGGTAAAGGGGATGCTCTAGAGAGGAGCAATTATAGGGGCATAAAGCTGATGGATCAGGTTATGAAAGTGGAACAGAGAATATTAGCACAACTGATTAGAGAAAGGGTAAAATTAGATGAGATGCAGTTTGGTTTTGTGTCTTGGAAAAGTACAACAGATGCTCTCTTCTTAGTGAAGCAACTACAAGAGAAGTTCTTAGAGAAGAATAAGCCACTATACTTAGCTTTTGTTGACCTAGAGAAGGCCTTTGATAGGGTACCTGATCTGTCATCTGGTGGTCCCTAAGGAAACTAGGTGTAGAGGAATGGCTTGTGAGGGCAGCGCAAGCTATGTACAGGAGTGCTTTCAGTAAAGTGAGAGTAGGTATGGAATTTAGTGAGGAATTCCAGATATAAGTAGGTGTACATCAGGGTTCGGTCCTCAACCCGCTCTTGTTCATTACTGTCCTCCAAACCATAACAGTGGAGTTTAAAACTGGATGCCCATGGGAACTTCTATATGCTGATGATCTGGCTCTTATAGCAGAATTAGTAGAGGAGCTAGAGAATAAATTCTGGCTATGGAAACAGCAGTTGGAATCAAGAGGACTGAGAGTGAACATAGCTAAGACAAAAGTGTTGATAAGTAGAAGAGTGAACAATACTCTGATTTCATCAGGGAAATGGCCATATTCGATATGTAGGAAAGGAACTGGCATAAATTCCATAGAATGTATGCAATGCAGATCTTGGGTACACAAGAGATGTTGTGGGATAGCAGGCAAACTAACAGGTAGGGAAAACTACGTATGCAGGAGATGTACAGGGAAAGTTGGCAGTATTAATCGCAGTGATAGACACATTTTTCCAATGCAGGTGGGTTCTATAGAAGTGGTTGATAGCTTCCAATACCTAGGTGATCAGATTAGTATGGGAGGGGGTTGTTCCAAGGCCATAGTATCTATAATAAGGATGGGTTGGAAGAAGTTTAGGGAACTGCTTCCTTTGTTGACAAAGAAGGGTTTCTCCCTGCATACGAAAGGACGGTTATATGATCGCGATGCTGCATGGTAGTGAGACATGGGCGACAACTGCAGAGGATATGCGAAGCAAGTATGCTCCGTTGGATGTGCAATGTCAATGTGCATGAACAACCAAGCAAGGACGAGTTGAGAAAGAAACTGGGTATAAGAGGGATAAGTTGTGTTGTGCAGGAGAGAAGACTGAGATGGTATGGATATGTGATGCGCATGGAGGATGACCGCTGGGTAAAGAAGTGCCAAGAAATCCCAGCAGAAGGAAGACGCAGTAGAGGTAGACCACGTAAAACATGGGTGGAGGTGGTGAGAGCAGACCTCACATCGCTGAAACTCACCGAGGAGATGACGAAGGACCATGACAAGTGGAGAGATGCTGTGCTGAATAGGACCCGTCCAACCCTTGCAAGCAGGAAAAGCGGACGTAAAATGATGATGATGATGATGATGATGATGATAAGCTGAAGTGTTAGTAGTTGTATCTCGTTACCAGTACTGCAAACAGTTTAAAACAGTCCACAACAACTCACTGCAGTAAGCAACACTAAATCTGTGCTGCTTCATGTTCTAGTAGCATTTATTTCAACAACTGTGTGTATAGATTGAAGAGGATTATCCCCTTCAGTGTGGCTTAGTGGTTAGAAAATTGGATTCACAATCTTGAGGTTACAAATTCGATTTCCGGACAGGGTGATGCGTTATGTTCTTCAGCAAGACACTTTATTTCACGTTGCTCTTTCTGCCAGAAGTTGTAAACAATAGATATCAGCAATGAAAAGGCCAATGGAAACAATGTTTCCTTGGTCCAACTTGACCAGTTCCACCCACAGTAAGCAAATGACGTCTGGGATGTTGTTAATCAGAAAAATAAAATATTCCCTCACAGTTTGATTGACCCTAAATACAGTCAAGTAGTGGTGGCTAGGGTTGGGAACATCTACCCCCCCCCCAAAAAAAATGGGTTCTTCCCTAGTAATAGAGAACTGATAAGATATATCAGCTAAATCGTACTTACCTTTCTTAATTTTCATTAATGAATACCGACTGATATTACGAGAGTTATATGACCAGACAAGAATAGAAGGTGTAGTGTCTACAATGAGAAAAACAGAAGTTGGAGAATTTGATATATGCACTTATATATATACACACAAATACCACAAGCTCTTTCACAGACACAGTAAAATTCTCATTCTCCACAACACCCAATCTAGTCAACACCATAGCATACAGTAATAGGACCAAAATATGCAAACACAAGCAAGCACTCCAAGCAGCCACTAGCACAGTCCAAAACAACAATGCACATATAATGCATAACACCACTCAACTATATGCTAACTACAACCAAAATCTGACCAACTGGCCACATAACAACAACTCAATAGCCCCCAGGTGCAACTGCAAAACACCGGAGGAATGCCTGCTGAGTGGGGAGTGCCTCATCAAGAACATTGTGTACCAGTGCGATGTCACAGCTGGCCGAAATGAATACACCTATATAGGTGCGACCTCGACTACTGTTAAGGAACGACTTTACAACCACAAAAACTCCTTTAACCACAGACTTAAATGCTCCCAAACCAGGCTGGCAGATTTGATCTGGGACCTTAAGGGCAATAACCTGAAATACCAGATCAAATGGTCAGTTAGGAGACACGTGGTCCAACTTCACTGGGGGAAGCCACTGCAGGTTGTGCCTGGCCAAATCGGCTGAGATTATTAAATTAAAATTGCCCATAAATTTCAGATTGGAAATCCAATCAACTGTAGGTACACCAGGAAGAATACATACTCTGCCTTGATATTCAAGCAGGTGCCACAGACAAACCATAACAACATAAACACAACATCAGAATAACTACCCCTATTTTATTTTCTCAAATCTAATTTCATTACCACTGTTATCCTTGTTAGTTTTTAATTTTCAAATCTTTATTTCTATTTTTACTCCCGTAAATGTTAGGTTGCATCCTTTCTCATATCCCCCACCACAAAACATATTACCATGCATCCACCACCCTCATCCACACTAACACATACTGCATACCATTGTGGCACACACAAACCACTAGCACCATACACTTCACCACAATGGTTTGCATCACCTCATCTTGTATCACTAATTTCACCACCGTTATCCAACATCACTTGCATTCCCGAGTACACTCTCACTCTTCTCATAACTGCCACTTAACCCCACACGATATCTACATGAAATGCCGATGCACGTACACCTACACTTGTCTCGTGTGTGTGTATGTATGTTTATGTATGGATCTGTGTATATATATATATATATATATATATATATATATATATATATATATATATATAAGCTGTATAACAAAGTGCAGGGCAATAAAGATAGATGGTAGCCACGGAATAGGCAGACCTAGAAAAACCTGGGACGAGCTGATAAACTCCGACCTCACGCACTTACACCTCTCCAAGACAATGTCACTGGACCGAGACCTTTGGCGGTACTCAGTAATAGAGAAGACCCGCCTTACCTAAATACATAGTAAAACCTACTACAGTCAGTAGGCATCTCTAACAAAATACACCCCCGTCCCACCACCCCCACCCCACCCACAACGTCCTCTTCTATGTAAAGTTATGTTGGTGCCACACCATCCAGGCCGAAACAAATGAGATCGTGTAGGTGTCACGACAAAAAAACACACAGTCCACGCTGTAATGTGGCCGTGTAGGCAACACGGTAAAAACCTCCCAGACCCACACTGTAAATGTGGTTGGTGTTAGGAAGGGCATCCAGCTGTAGAAAACCCGCCAGACAGTCCACGCTGTAATGTGGCCGTGTAGGCAACACGGTAAAAACCTCCCAGCCCCACACTGTAAATGTGGTTGGTGTTAGGAAGGGCATCCAGCTGTAGAAAACCTGCCAGACAGTCCTATGCGAGCAAGACAATCACTCTTGCCTCAAGTGGGAAAACCCCCGTCCAAACCCATGCAAGCGTGGAACACGGACGTTAAACGTTGATGATGATGATGATGATGATATATACGTGTGTATGGGTGCGTAAGTGTGTTCATGTGCATATGTGTTTGCATGCACCCCTGCACAGCTTATAGTAGTATGGATCCCCGGACTGTGAGCCCGCTTATTTCGTTAGCGTGTACACATGTGAGGACACAGACATATGTGCGATACAGGCATGGGACGATGTGTCCGAGAATACATATAACCACTATGATGTGTGTGTGAGCCCATGGTGCCAGTGTGGAAGTGCAAGATGACCAGTATGAAAATTCCATATCCCCTGCCATGATCAGACGCATATAGCAAGGCACACCCATCTGGCTCTGTGTACATTCCACGTGTGCCTATGTGGGGTGATATATATATATATGTGTGTGTATATATATATATATATATATATATATATATTTATTAAAATAACAGATTAAAGTTTAAGCAAAGAATTGCTGCTTTCACCCTTAACGGGATCTTCTGAAACTCTATTACTATTACTATATATATATATATTTACATTCATGCTTGTGTGGACCTGCATGCATGGACATATGACCCTGGGTGAGTGTGTACACATGTTTATTTATTTTCCTTTTTATACTCTTTCACACAATATGTTCCAAACAGGTATCTTGCCCCTATACACAGGGTCCTAGCAACAATGTTTTCTATAAAAAATTCTTTATAGTCTTTTCTATGATCTTTTCAAACACTAGCTTCATACCATAATTCCTCATTTGTATATATATTTTCAAACACTAACTTCATACCATTCTCAACACCTCATTAATTCCTTATAGCGCATATCCCCTTTAATGATGTCTAAACAGGACATCCTACCCACTACCTCCTGACAACTGATGACCAACCTCCCTACCCCTAGTACAACACTGCATACTTTCATCTCATATCACACACAGCCCTACCACACCCACACCCCACCTCTGCCTCACCATGAACACACTGACACATCTAAGGCAAGCCAAAACACATCCTGCAATTCACATCAACCATTACTCCCAACCACTACCTGTCACTCCCAACCACTACCTGTCACTCCGCTCACCCCTCCCCCCACCTATCATCATGCCAAAACATTCCTTATAATTAACCCACCAATCAAAACAATATAAACTGACCATTTATATGCCATGTATATTCATTCTGTCATTACTACAACAGAGCTCCAACAAACTTTTGATTCCAGAGTCGGGTCAGATTGCACCTTAAGCTGATCTATAGCGAAACGCACACGTCACCAATCAATAAACATAACGAAGGCTTAACAAATCATCCTTGTACTATTATATATATAACCTCGGCGGGATATGGTCTGAGTTCAAATCCCGCCGAGGTTAACTTTGCCTTTCATCCTTACGGGGTCGATAAAATAAAGTACCAGTAATACACTGGATTAATTGCTGGCCTTGTGCCAAAAGTAGAAACAATTATTATATATATATAAGGTTCAACAATGTAAATAAATAAGATAAGGTTTATGTAATCTATTGTTTTACTATTGTTTCAAAGGGCAAAATAAACCAAGATATTATCAATATATTGACTAATAGCTAGCAGTTATGTAACTCTAGCCACCATTGTTTCAGAAGACAAACGACAGAATGGATGCCTTTGTATCAAGGCTAATACTAGAGAGTTACAGAATTGCTATCTAAACTAGTTAATATATCAATAATATCTTGGCTTATTTTGCCCATTGATATGATTGTAAAACAATGAATTAATTAAACATTAAATATTGTCATATTTGTTGTTAGTGTACCACTTTTACACACACACACAAAAAAGAAATTTTTACTTTGTTTCTATAAGATATTCATATACACCATATTCAGTTCTACATTAGTCTGAAGGTACATCCAATTTTTGCTAGCAAGGAAAGTGGATGTTAAATGATGATGATGATGATGCCAAGTAAAAATAAAGAAGAAAGTACTCAATATAATGTTAGTAGGCCTATTGATTTACAGATTCAGACTCAAAATTGGAAGATAATAGGTTATTTAACCCTTTTGTTACCAATCCGGCTCTGGTTCTATGAAATAAAACCACTCATTTTAAAGGTTTCCAATTTGAATTAAAATCTTCCATAATTTTATATAAGGACGTTACATGAAGATACTATCTTAGTAATGGAATAACTTTATTAATCAAAATAGAGCATATTTCATTAGAAATGGAGTCATGAAAAGGTTAATTATTATACAAGGGTCCAGCTGCTTAACCCTTTCCTGACTGGACTACTAATGAAATTCACTTGATTTTAATTAATTTTGAGGAATTTACTAAAATTATGAATTATTTCAATACTAAGATAGCAACATAACCTATGGTTCTTGTATAAAATTATGTTGGAAAATTTTAATTTAAATAGAAACCCTCTAAAATGGTGGGGTGTTTTATTTCAGAGAACTAAAGCTGGTTTTGGCTGGGTTGGGTTGGTAACAAAAGAGTTAAAACAGTAGACAGTATCTATCACATGATACCTGTGACATTTACATCTGCATGTAGTAGGTTAAAGAGATTTGGGCCTCTGGAGACTGCAACTGATGAATAGGAATCATGAACCATTTGGTTGGTAGTATAACAACCAGGCCATTTACAAATATGTATGTAACTCTAGTTAAATATCAGAGTTCCCTTCTTGGAATGAAGTTATTCATTTGATCTTTTAACAGGCAACATCTAGGATCCATTTATTTAATAAAATATGGGAGAGAAGAGCAAAAGCTAAAGAAGAAAAAAAGCAGCAAAAATCAGATATTTATCACTGATGTGCATAGTTGTAAAAAAAATTTCTTTGGATTTTGTTTTTTAATAGTTAATGCACCAGTCCTCTTCATGAATCAAATTTCTGCCTTTGTACTGACTTCCATATCTTCCAGTGTGTACTGGCTCATCGGATAATGGAAAATTAATAAATAAATTACTGAAAAGAAAATTTTCAATCATATTGAGCTACATAGATTTAAGTATAGTAATTCCAAATGGCTTTCAACAGATTTTTGCACCAGGAAATTCTTGAATTATTTCAATTCTGATTTTGATTGATTATTTTGAGAAAGAAGAACCTTTTGAAAAATGTACTATCAACATTTCCAATTAAGTACTATCCAAGATTATGATGGAAATTACAAAGTGAAAATCTATTCATTAACTTCCAATTCACCAATAACTAAAAGCAATAAATAGTTTGAAAAATTTATCCTAATTTTATTTTGTTCATCAAAATTTAAAAGGAAAAAAAAATTTTTTTTATTAAAAATGTCAAAATGAATTTTAGCTGAAAACATTCCAATATAATGGATGATGGATTTCTCCCCAGACTGCACACTATCAAATCTGATCAACATAAACATTTCAGATCTCCCAGCTTCTGCTCTGTATATCAACAACATATTTACTGAGTCCACAAACAATTTATACTCTTACGCAGATGATACTATGCTTCACTCTTCTTTGAGCTTCCACACAAAGGCCATTTACACTTAATCTAAATGTCCCATGCTATCCACAAACTCTCTATATGAACAAAGACATTGAGAATATTTTTTAACTCTTAACATTTTGTAATGATTTAACAGAAAATATCTAAAAACAGGCTTGTTTATTTGAATGCTGATAGTATCTTTTGTAATGGAAAAATCATTGAGAGAATTTGCAGTGTGGTTTCATGAGATAGCATGATAAGCTAGTTTCTTTCAGTAGCGCAAAGACACAACCACTAAATACACCATCTCCAGAGCTACCATGTACTAATGGTGCTTTACCAAGCATTCTATGTTGGTTTTGGACCTTATAGTTTGAGCCATTTGGGCTGGAGAAAACTGGGTTTAAGAAGAAAGTGTGTGCAAGAGAGAAGACTGCATTTGACAGACATGTGATGCACCAGTAGTAGGAAGCTTCAGTGGAGGTAGATCAAGGAAGACCTGGGCAGAGGTGGTGAGAGCTGATATAAAGTTGCTGAGACTCACAGAGGAGATGACAAAGGAACACCATGAGTGGAGAGATGCTGTACTGCAAGGACTCATCCAACCCATGTGAGCTTGGAAAAACAGAAGTAAAAACAATGATGATGATGAACACAAAACTTTCAAAGCTACTCTGAATACAAGGCATCACACTCTCTGATGATCTCATAAGGTAATCATATAAAACATTGCCAAAACTACACTACAAAAAATAAGAGTTTTTCTTTAGAAATAAGAAATATTTCAACTGAAATTAGCTGCTGGCTAGGTTGGATTTAGACCTTAAGGGGCTCAGGGTACTCCAGGTTTGGCGGGGCCTCAAATAAACAAAAAAATTAGAATACACAGCAAAACTCCCAATTTTACATATCAAAGTTAGCTTGGCACAAGTAATTGGAATTGAAAAGTTATACATACAGGTATTAAATTCAAAAAATCTAACCATCCTAAAACTAAAAAGCCCAGCTGAGGGCACAAATAAATTGCTACAGTTATCCTGGTGCACCCCCCCCCCTCACTGCAGGGGGCCAGGAGTAATTGGCCCCTTTGCCTCCAATTAAATCTGACCCTGATTAATGACAATCTACAAGGTCTAAGTAAGATCTATATTAAAGAACATATACATAAGCAAGACACAGATCTCTGGCCTGTCTGGGATATCAGGAGCTCTGCTTCAGTACTAATTAGGTCTATGTGGACCCATCCAAACCTTGCTAGCAGGGATACAGATGTTAAAACAATGATGATGATACACACACACACATATATTGCAAGCAGGGAAAAGCAGACGTAAAATGATGATGATGAAACATGTATATATTTATTTCCACAGAGATAAGCATTTGTGTGTACATGTATACATATATGCATACATGGATACATACATGCATACATACATACATTCATCAGTCTCTCATAATGACATTTCCAGGCCTCCTTTTTCTGATCATTTGTGACACTAAATACACCGGCATCATTCCGGACACATTTATCTCCAACAACATCCCGATTTTCATTGACACACTGCCTTGCAATGTGGAACACCGCACGCCTCTGATCTTCCCGTCGCAGAACATTAGCAAACCTCCTACTCTCAACCTCCCTGCATGCTAAGTACACCTGACGTCTAGCTTCTCTCTTAGTGGCTGTATATCCTTCACTACTCCCACCCTTTTTCCAAGCCTTCCATGCTAGTCTTTTGTCTCTAATGGCCCTATCTACTGTGCTGTTCCACCACCAGGTCACTCTCTGTCTGGTTGGAGCTCTGCTCCAGCCACAAGTTTCATCAGTAGCCTTCAGCAAGTTGTCACGTAAGAAATTCCAGTTATTATCTATGTCATACGATTCTAAATCATCTTTTTCGTCATACATATCTTGAAGGGCTTTCCTAAATTTGTATTTTAGTGAAAGGTCTTTGAGCTTCCAGACCTTTTTTCTCCACACCTTCCTGTATGTCTCATTGCATATCTTGCTTATTGAGATATCACTAACGACTAACCAATGCTGTGGGGTACATTCTTCCCCAGGATATGCCTTGGTATTTGACACCATCTGCCTGTCCCACTGCTTAACTAGTAAGAAGTCAATCTGGCTTATGTTATCGCCTGATTTGCAGGATATTAGGTGGTTTGCAGGTTTCTGGAAGTTAGTGTTGAAAATAGACAGTGTACTTGCATCACAAAATTCAAGAAGTCTCACTCCTTCATTTCTTGAGCCGTAACCGTGCCCACCATGTACCCCAGTGTAACCATCCTGGAGCTGTCCAACATGACCATTGAAGTCCCCTGCTAGCATAACGATGTCTCCATCCTGTCATTGCAGCTGTTTGTAAAAGTTGCTTGTAAAAGCAGTCTTTCTCTTCTTTACCTAGGCCTGCTTGGGGAGCATAGACCGAGATGATTGTCCGTAATCTAAGCTTAATTATTCGATTATTAACTCAAACTACCTCCATTGTCTTATTGATCCATCTCTCAGTCAGGAAAATGCCTACTCCCCCTAACCCATCAGCCTTACCTACCCATAAAAGCTTATAACTAAGATGTTTGTCTGCGATTAGTCTCGCAGAGGCACCTCTCCATCTCACCTCTTGCACGCAGCACACATCCACATGCCTTCTCTCCAGCATCTCCGCTATTTAGACAGATCTACCTGTGAGAGTGCCAACATTAAGTGTTACAACTCTGAGATGCGACGTCTTCATATTTTTGTTGTTCCTATATATTTGTTGCTGTGCTCATAATTGTTTTGGCATTGATACACTGGTTGGATGCCCTTCCTAACACCAGCGCCACTTTACAGCATGGACTGGGTGCTTTTATTCGTGCCACCAGCACTAGAGAGGATGTCTTACTGGACTCATGAGCCCTCTCTACCCCTCCATTTTACAGCATGGTCATAAAAAAAACCAAAAAAAAACCACCACTTATTGCCACTCACGGCACACACACTGACTCACACACCAACACTCATGCATACAAACAGACTCACGCTACTCACACACACACACATACATATATTACTATCAGTACTGATACAAGATCATGTCAACTGTTGACTTTTATAGTTGAGTATTATAATAATAATTGTTTGCTTTACCGCATAGAGCAACGGCTCTCCACACTCCGGCCCATAACAAGGCACCAGCAATGCGCTGGGACAATCGCTGCCCCGTGCCAAGAACAGAATAGTTATTACTATTATTATAGTTGTTTTCTTCTTTTTAAAGCCTGATCGCTGGTGATGGTAATGGTGGTACTACTACTTGTACTTGTATCGACATTCACCCTCAACAGGTTGAGCTGGCTTCTTCCCTTGTCCTGACGGCATCCCGAACCATGACAGCCCACGCACGACGGTCCCGGGCTAGGTCACTGGAGATAGCGAGCCAGTCACGGTTCCATCGGCGCAGGCCGACCACCTGAGAGTTCGGAGAGGTCCTCCTTGATCGTCGTTGCCCATGTCTTCACAATCCTGCCAACGCGCTTGCGCCAGTTAGGGAGTGGAGGTGGGAGGAGAACATCGCGGATCAGCTCACCCTTAGGGCACCGGGCTGCGTGACCAAACCATCTCAAGCGCCGCTGCAGAAGCACTGAAGGAAGGGGTCGCAGATTAAGGTGAAGACGAAGACTGGTGGTAGGTACCCGATCAACGCGTCGGCAGCGAGGAATGCGGTGATAGTGTTGGATGGTGTCAGTGATGGTGATGGCAGTTGTTGTTGTCATTGTTGCTGCTGCCGTTGTTGTTGTTCATTTCACTGATGCTGCAGACAATGGTGTTGTTGTTGTAGTCGTTCGGTTGAAATCTTGAAATTTGGTCGCTTCGCGTGTGATATATACACATACATATATATACACATGTATATATACATACATACACACACATTCAACACACAGACAATGATGTTGTTGTTGCTGTTGTTGTAGTTGTTGTTGTTGTAGTTGTAGTTGTTGTTGAGGTGTTGAAATATGGTCGCATCAACTGAGATATATATATATATATATATATATACACATGGTGGCTGCCAACTCGTTTTCGAGTACGGCCACTACTTTATATCCATGTAGGAGAACCCCTACCGATGCGCTAAACAAGTGTGACTTTTAGTCCAGCCAGCGACTTGAAAACTCTGGTACAAACACTACACCTGTGACAATTATTGACACATAGTGTTGGGCCCTTGGTACCATGTGACGACAAGTGTAGAGAGATCTCCAGATATAAAGCAATGCCTGTGCCGTGAAGCTTTTATAGTGAGCAAAGGCACTGCACAAAGCCAGTCCCACTCTCTTAACCCAAGATGATATTTACCAAAAAGAAGAATAAGTCAACATCATTGGATACCATCAGGGTTGCAGGTGTTATATCAGAGTTTTCCTTCTCCTAGAATTCTGCCTTGACAAAGGCTAAGGGGTCATCTCTCTCGGTGATTTTGGATGGCCATTAACTCTCAAGAGCTCCTTTGCCAGGTTTTGTTTTTAGTCCTGCAGGATGTCCAAAGTCACCCTCCTAACCAAGAAACCTTGGTGGGGTTGCCAGTTTAGTCGCCAACGACCCGACCATGGGACAGGTTGTACTGGGATACATGTTACCAGTAGCACCAACTGGTGACCTGACATATATACACATACATACATATATACACACACATTCAACACAGAGAAAGGAGTTTAGCAACAGATCAGTGATATATATATACATACATATGTATATATACACACATTCAACACAGAGAAAGGAGTTTGGCAACAGGTCAGACACCTTAGTGTAGATAGGGTAATGACTATATATATATAGTTCAAGGAGACAACAAACAGAGGTACAAAAGTCTTATTAGTTTCATGCTTTATATATATATATGGGATAACAAGTTATCATTATAGGTAATCCAGTTAGAGGTTGTGAGTACTCTGTACTGTGGATAGTTTTAACGTACGGCTTTGTTTGACTCAACAAGATGTTTCCATAGTTAGGCAGCGAGTTCGCGGGAATTCCTATGTAGGTTATAGTTGGAGTAATAATAGTGAAAGAATGAAGAGTAACATGGTTGGGTGTACAACATTGATCAGGTGAGTCTATACTCACCTGATCAATGAAACCATGTTACTCTTCATTCATTCTTTCACTATATATATCATCATCATTTCATCATTTCATTTTACGTCCGCCTTTTCCCTGCTTGCAAGGGTGGGATGAAAACTGATTCTGGCTTGATTTCTACAGCTGGATGCCCTTCCTAACACCAACCTCATTTACAGTGAGTGCTGGGTGCTTTTTTGCCGTGGCACCTCCACGACCACTTTGCAGTGGAATGATAGGGACCCCAGTCCCTATCATCGCATTTCTACAGCTGAGTAAACTGGAGCAATGTGAAATAAAGTGTCTTGCTCAAGGAAACAACACAAGTTATACATACATATATACATACATACATACACAAACATATCCACACACATGCAGTGTGGTGTGGTTGATATGATATCAATGTTGTATTGTTGTTGATAGAATTAATTATAACAAACAGCAAACATTATGAGAAATACTGCCTTACTTTCATTAAATCTAGCAGGGTCAACTGTGAGGTCACGTTGTACAAATTTGAAATTCAGATCCCTAAAAATAAAGCAGAAATTGAAAATGGAAATTAGTTGAGGAAAATTAGAATGCATATATTGATTACTTCTAAGCCCCAGGTCAGCTCTTGGATCAAGGGTATTCCATCTGTCACAATTCTATCTTTTTCTCAAGAGCAGTACGCGACCACTACAATCACCACCACCATACTCAATAAAAACATAAATACATGTTAACGAAACTTCATTTTTTCTTATATATATAAGAAAAAAATCACCTTTTTATGTCCATTTTCCATATTAGCATGGGTTAGATGACAAGATATATATATGTATATATGAGGGATTGCCATGGACTGCTGGATTGCTTATCCAGTAGTGATGGCTAACTCACACTGCACGGACCTATCAAATGATTTGGGCAACCTGCTGAAGACGTGTAATAGCCCGATTACGTAAATGTCTGTTAATTTTGCATGATTTGCTGAACATAGCAGATGTAATATCTGCATTTGTAGAGTTATATTACACAGAAATGATGTCATCCAGGAAAAGAGATATTTACATGTATCTCTACCTAAACTGTTAACTAAATGTGTTCACTCTGAACAGTTGATTGCAGCTGCACTACTAAAATTCGCCAGATTCATTGAATGAGCCAGACGCTGAAGTTATACCAGTGATCTTTGTTACTTTTATTATATACTAGACCACCCATAACCCGTTGGGTCACGTTTGCTTCAAAATATTTTTTTTAAATCATGTTCACTTAAAAATAATTTTTAAATAATTAAAATATACACAGACATGTATATAAAGTGAAATGAAACTGGCCCATATATATATACACGTGTGTATGTATATATAAATGTGTGTGTGTGTATACATATATAATTCCGACCTCACACACTTACACCTCTCCAAGAGAATGTCACTGGGCCGAGATCTTTGGCGCTACACAGTAATACAGAAGACCCATCTTACCTAAGTACAAAGCGAAACCTACAGTCAGTAGGCACCTCTTAACAAAAGTACCCCCAGTCCCCATCCCACTACCCCCACCCCATCCACACCACCCCTTTCGATGTAAAGTTATGTTGGTACCACAACATCCAGTCCGAAACAATTGAGGTCGTGTAGGTGTCACGACAAAAAAACACACAGTCCACGCTGTAATATGACCGTGTAGGTAACACGGTAAAAAGGTCCCAGTCCAAACTGTAAACGTGGTTGGTGTTAGGAAGGGCATCCAGCCGTAGAAAACCCACCAGACAGTCCTATACGAGCAAGACAACCAATCTTGCCTCAAGTGGGAAAATTCCCGTCCAAACCCATGCAAGCGTGGAAGATGGACGTTAAACGATGATGATGTGTGCGTATATATATGTGGGTGTCTGTGATCTATACACACTGATCATAGACACACACACACGTATATATATATATATAAATCTTGCACATTTTCATCACCACGATTTAACGTCCATTTATCCACACCAGCATGGGTTAGATGGGTTGTCAAGATGTGAGACAAGCCAGGGTCAATGACCATGTCTTGCTCATACAAGACTGGTTTTTGCTAGGTTTCTACAGCTGGATACCCTTCCTAACACCAACCTACATGACCACTTTACAGAGTGAACTAGGTGTTTTTTGTCATGACTCCAACATGACTACTTTACAGTGTGTACTGGGCACTGTTTTAAATGCCATATATGGTAAATTATTCACTTATTGAAACTATACTCTCAGACAAAACAAAGAAACAAAAATCAAGTGGCTATAGTTAGCAACTGTGAAGGGGCAAGGAGGATGATTTCTATGAATCAAAACCTTTTGTAATTGTGATGACCTGTCCAGCCCTTGCTAGCATAGAAAACAGATGTTATTTGATGACGATGGACGAGGATGATGATGATGATGATGATGAGGATGGTGATAAAATTATATATATACTACCGTATGTGTATATGGATACTTAATTTATCACCTGTGGAAGGATGAAAGCTAAAGTTCACCTGAGCAGGATTTCAACTCAAAAATATCCCTAAATACAGCAAGGTATTTTATCTGACAATTTACTAATTATGTCACCCTATTTATATTTTTCCATGAGATATTTGTTTTCAGCCCTTCAAAGAATGTGTTTAAATTCCTAAGGGACCGTTTCATTTCTCTGTTATTTTATATTAAGCACCAAACATGTTCTAAGATGAATCTGATTAAAAAAAAACTTGTTCTGGGGCAAATTTGTTCGAAACATACCATCTAGAAATATAGTAAATATGAGGTGTCAGACGATGCCAGTGAGGGTGCTCAGTTGTTTCAGTGTCTTTGCCTCACCATCACCTAACCTTACATAGGTGTCAGGTGATGCCTCTGAGGGTGTCTGGTTGTTTCAGCACCTTAGCCTCACCATCACCTGTGGTAATGTTGCAAGCGTGTTGGCTTGTCACAAAATGTTCCGTTGACTCTTATAATGTCCCCACATTTGGTGGGGATTTGAGGGTCATTTTCCTTTTTGCTTTTCCCCCCTCTTTTTGTGTATTTTATTTGTGAAGTTCCTAGCAATAATTAATAGTATTTTTTATGTGTTTATATTTTCATTCAGTAAGGATTTGTAATGCTATTTATATAACTCTGAATAATAAAGATAATTATGAATGAAAGAAAAGATGAAAATAGACACATGTGGGCTTTTTATATTTTGATTACCTTTGTAGACTTTCTTTTTCTGGGAGATATTGCATCAAATCAGAATAATTATACCGGAAAAAAGATGCCCTAGCTTCAAAGTAATTCTTAGAGAGTAAGTGGGAATAGCCAGAACCAATTACATCTCCAGTGCTGTCAACTAACTTGGAGGCCTGATATAAGTTGGCAATTCGGCAAGCTGCAAAAGATATAACACATATCACAATATAATGATCCAACTGATATGATATTGAAATGATATTGAAGAAGATATTGATATGATATTGAAGAAGACAAAACAGTTCACACTACTCTAATATTTACTTTGTTCATTAAAAGATAATGTGATGTAGAAGAGAAAGAGGCCAATGACAGTAAAAGCAATATATATAAGTAAAAGAAGAGAGAGTATGATGGGAGTAACTGAGTTTTTGAGCAATAAGGGAACAATAGAGCCCAGCAGACAGATTATTGAATGTCAGGGCCTTTCAAAAGCTTTTTCCAGATCAACAAATACTTGGTAGAGGGTCTTTTTCTTAGCTACGTAGCCCTTCTGCAACTCTCTCACAAGGAAAAAACCAAACTGTACATCATTAATGTTAATTCTATCCCAAATTATTTATGTAGTAACTTTCGTGTCTTGATCCATAACTTGATGCTTCTGTAATCTTCTTTGTTCAGTGCATCACCTTAGCCATCATAGTAGTTGATGATGATGCTACGCTAGTCATTAGGTATGACACTGTCCTGTATTACTTGATTTATTATGTGCATAGATAGCAAGTGCCCCACCAAACAAGATCAGTATAGCATTTCAGCTACAACCCAGATGGTCCAGCTGCTTTGCCTATCTTCATATCCTTTACTTACTACATTGCTGCTAACTTGGATGGTTGGTCATAATGACACTTCCATACTTCTTTCTCCTCCATGTCTGTGACGGCATATGTGCCACTGTCATTTCAGCAGTATTTCTCCCCACCAATACCTTGATTTTCCGTCAAGAGCCTCGTGGGAATAAGTGGGTGAAGAAAATCTATTTAGTGATTCTTTCATCAAAGCTTTGTAAAATACAGTGAAGTTTGATGATGTCATAATAATACAAAAAGGGGATTGTACTGAAATATTTTAAACAAAACTTCTTTACCAGCATGCATGAGCTTATAGTTTGTCATCTAGCATGACAACATCCTTCAGACAAACAGGATTTTAATGTGGTATGTAAACCAACAAACTATTTTTTTAAATTATATATTTTTAAAAACATAGAGTGGATGTGTCAGTTGAAATGGGGTTCCTCCAAAGGATCTTCGGAGTAATGTTACTTGATAGACTGCATAGCAAGATGGTTGGATAACATCCATAAGCTTGGCTGGTCTTGCTTGGAGATTAAGCTGGATCAGTTGGAGACTTGCTTCTGACATGACCCGCTGGAAGGAGTATTGAGGACTCTGCCCCACTACCCTCTTAAAAAAAAGAAAAAGAAAAGGCAAAAAGAAGAAAAAGAAAAAAAGAAGAAAAAGAAGAAAAAAGAAAAAGAAGAAGAAAAATTTTAGTATTTAGTCTCTCAGCACACAACACACATATATGCTCACATAAATACACACATGAATATACATACGCACATGCACATACACACATGCCACACTATGGTCCAGTCCCTACACACCATACATCAAAACATCATCATCATCATCATCGTTTAACATCCATCTTCCACGCTAGCATGGGTTTGGACGGGAATTTCCCCACTTGAGGCAAGATTGGTTGTCTTGCTCGTATAGGACTGTCTGGCGGGTTTTCTACGGCTGGCTGCCCTTCCTAACACCAACCATGTTTACAGTGTGGACTGGGAGGTTTTTACTGTGTTACCTGCACGGCCACATTACAGCATGGACTGTGTTTTTCTGTTGTGACACCTACACGACCTCATTTGTTTCGGACTGGATGTTGTGGTACCAACATAACTTTACATTTAGGGGGGGGGGGGATGGGGGGTAGTGGGATGGGGACTGGGGGTACTTTTGTTAAGAGGTGCCTACTGACTGTAGGTTTCGCTTTGTACTTAGGCAAGGCGAGTCTTCTCTATGACTGTGTAGGGCCAAAGATCTCGGTCCAGTGACATTGTCTTGGAGAGGTGTAAGTGTGTGAGGTCGGAATTTATCAAGTCGTCCCAGGTTTTTCTGGGCCTGCCTACTCCGTGGCTAACGTCTATTTTTATCGCCCTGCACTTTTTTATACAGCTGTCGTCTTTCATGCGCATCACGTAACCATACCAACGTAGTCTTCTCTCGAGTAAACAACATCTGATCCCTCTTATTCCTAATTTCTCCCTTAGTTCATGTATGCTTTGCCGTTCACGTATATTACTATTACACATCCAACGAAGCATGCAAGCTTCGTTCCTCTCCAGTCTGCGTATATCCTCTGCACACAATGCCCCAGTCTCACTGCCATGTAACATTGCTGTTCGTATGCAGGCATCATACAACCTGCCTTTCATTTTTAGAGAGAACCCTTTAGCGGCCAATGGTATAAGCTCTCTGAACTTTTTCCATCCCGTTCTGACTCTAGCTACTATACTTTCAGAGCACCCTTCACCACTGCTGATTTTGTCACCCAGGTAACGGAAAGTGTCCACTATTTCTATAGAACCATTTGTGCACTGGAATGAGCTAGTATTCTGTGGGCACTTGCTGCTACTTATTGCACCTGAGCACCGGCCACATATAAAATCTATATTCTTAGTTAGCTTACCTGTGATCCCACTACATCTTTTATGTACCCATACTTTGCATTTGGGACATAAAATGGAGATTCTGCCTACACCTTCCCTACACACTGAGCATGGCCATTTCCCAGATGGGACCAGTGCCCTATTTTCCTTCCTACATACTAGAACTTTAGTCTTAGACAGGTTAATTTTAAGGCCTTTGGATTCTAGGCCATGCTTCCATGTTTGGAATTTCTTCTCTAGTTCAGCCATTGATTCAGCTATGAGAGATAGATCATCTACGTATAGGAGTTGCCATGGGCAGCCGGTCTTGAACTCCACTGTTATAGCCTGAAGAGCAATAATAAATAGTAGGGAGCTAAGAACGGAGCCCTGATGAACACCAACTTTTACGCTAAACTCTTCACTATATTCGTTGTTAATTCTAACCTTGCTGACTGTTTCTTTATACATGGCTTGTATAGCTCTCACAAGCCATTCATCAACACCTAGTTTTCTAAGAGACCACCAGATAATGGAGCAGGGGACTCTGTCAAAGGCTTTCTCCATGTCAACAAAAGCTAAGTATAGGGGTTTACTTTTAGCTAGGTACTTCTCCTGTAGTTGTCGTACAATGAAAAGAGCGTCTGTGGTACTTTTACCTGACACAAACCCAAACTGCATTTCATCTAGATCAATTCGCTCTCTGATTAGTTGCGCTATTACTTTTTCTGTGACCTTCATGACCTGGTCAATTAATTTAATGCCTCTATAGTTTCACCTATCTAGGGCATCTCCTTTACCCTTGTAGCAGTTAATGATGTTGCTGCTACGCCAGTCCTTCGGAACGACCCCATTCTGTATGACTTGGTTTACTATCCGGGTGACCATAGTGTGTCCCACCGTTCCAGATGCTTTCAACATTTCAGCAACTACTTCCGAAGGCCCAGCCGCCTTGCCTGTCTTCATATCTTTGATCGCCTTACTTATTATACTACCTTCAACTTGCACTGCTGGTCCCTCTATTGGAACGATGTGGGGGAGACTGTCTTTCTCCCAATTATTCTCCTCATTTAGTAGCCTTTCGTAGTGACACTTCCAAGCTACCTTCTTATCAGCATCAGTGATGGCAAGTACACCATCATCATTAAAGATACACTTCTCCCCGACAATATCACAGTTTTCCTTGACACATTGCCTACCAATCCTGAACACCACGTTTTTGTCCTCGCATTGTAGAACATGCTTGAACTTTCTTTCCTCTGCTTCCCTTCTTGCGAAGTACACTTGTCTCCTAGCTTCCCTCCTGGCCACTTGATAGTCTTCTCTACTTCCCCCATCCCGTCATGCTTTCCAAGCCTGCTTTTTGGCCTTGATTGACTCCTCCACCTTACTGTTCCACCACCAAGTTACTCTCCTCCTGCCTATAGGTCTGCTCCAGGCACAGATTTCATCTGCCGCCTTAAGCAGGTTAGCTTTCAGGAATTCCCACTGTTCCTCTATATTGTACGACTCTAATTGCTCTTCCTTACTATCAAAAGCATCAAGTAATATGCTTTTAAATTTATTACTGGCTGTGGGGTCCTTTAGCTTCCATATTTTTCTCCTGAGGATAGTCCTCTTCTGTTGTCGAGTATGTCTCGTCCTGACTATGAGATCACTAATTATGAGTCTATGTTGGGAGGTGCATTCTTCATGGGGGAGGGATTTACTGTTTACAACAGACACTCTGTCACGTCTTCTGGTAAGGATATAATCTATCTGGCTGGTGTGTTCCCCTGATCTATAGGTGATCAAGTGATTGTCTCGTTTTTTGAAGTTTGTGTTACAGATAGTTAGGTTATTTGCGTCACAGAATTCCAGGATTCTGGAGCCTTCCTCATTTCTAGTATCAAACCCATAGCCTCCATGGATTCCGTCATAGCCGTCACAGTGTTGTCCAACATGACCATTTAGGTCGCCAGCGATAATTATGTAGTCACTGTCAGTTATTTGGGAGGTAGTGAGCATTAACGACTCATAGAATCTGTCTTTTATAACACCAGGCAGTCCGGATTGGGGTGCATATGCAGATATAATTGTAACAGTAGTTCTATTGAGGACAAGTCTTATTTTAATTATTCTGTCGTTCACTCTATTTACGTCTATTATCTTATCTGCCCTCTTTTCTGCTACCATGATTCCTACTCCACCCAGCCCATTGTCATTTCCCACCCAGAAAAGCTAATAGCACCGTTCTTTACCCACAATGAATCTAGCAGACCCACCCCTCCATCTGGTCTCTTGAATACAGCAAACATCGACCTCCTTACGTTCAAGCATTTCTACAACCTCTTTAGAGCGGCCTTTTAAGGTGCCTACATTCATGGTACCAACTCTGAAGTTTTGGATTGCGTTTGGAGGGTGGGAACAGTGGGTCGCAGGAGGGGGGGGGGGGGTTATGTTAGCCATCCGCGGCTGAAATAAAGAGGAGGAATCCTTGCATTCTCGTCCGGCAGCATGAGGTAAATTTGTCTTTATCTTTGGCATTGTCACTGAGTGTCCAGATTTTTTCTTTTCAAACTCTCCAGAATTCCATAGTCCATCCATCATATTGAAAGACAACCAGGTCTAAACTTAAGAAGTGATAGCATAGGCCGCTGACTTATGATTAGTCCACGTAATAATGGTAGTGAGTGGGGGCGGGTGGGAGGGATATGGGGTTGTTAGCGAGAAGGTTTAAATAAAATCCTCAAATTTTTGGGCATAATTGAAGAAGTATATATAACAGTAATAAGAGAAGAATTATGGGAATTTAAAAAATACAAGAAGATTGTTTTGAACAATCAGACAGAATGATTGAATAGCATTGAAAAAGCAAAGATTGGATTCTGGACGAAATGATACAGATAGATGAATGGACCGGAGAAAAAATGGAGAGAAGAGTAAAGAAATAACTGTTTCTACTTTTGGCACAAGGCCAGCAATTACCCAGTACATTACTGGTACTTTATTTTATCGACCCCGTAAGGATGAAAGGCAAAGTTAACCTTGACGGGATTTGAACTCAGACCATAAAGGGACGTAACTATGCTGGAAAGCATGGCGTCCGACTCTCTACCGATACTGCCAATCCACCGCCCAAATGACTGTATCTTGCTCATACAGAACTGTTTCTGGTTTGGTTTCTATGGCTGGATGCCCTTCCTAACGCCAATCACATTTACAGTTTAGGCTGGGACGTAAGTGGCGATTGGGGTACATCTAAGGACATGGGTGAGGGGTAAAGAAATTAGTGAGGGGTAAAGAAATTAGTGAAGAGTAAAGAAATAACATTTGTACGTTACATTTCTCCGAGCGAGCCTAGCCTGAAAAGGGGTTGACGAATTCTGAGTTTCGTACTCGCTACAGGTTTATTTTATATTTGGAGAGAGAGGAAGGGATTGAGAAAGAACCAGCAGGATATAGGGAGGTATGTTCCATAAATGGTAAGACCCCACACACGCACCACACCGCACACACATACTACAGTTCAGTCCCTAAACACCATGTCACCAAATGTGTTCCATAGATGGTAACACCACACATACAAACACACATATTTATACATAAAATGTAGGTATATATATATATGAATATACACATATTTGTTACCTTGTGGTACAGAAGGGCTTGAGATTCTTAAGAATGAAGTCTCATTACTTGCAGAGATATCTGTAGCAATCTGGTAGAAGATAAAATATGGAGTAAATACAAGGATATGTTTTATAACCGTTCATATCTAAGGTGGTTGTTTCTTTGACTAAACATTTCATAAGACATTCATTATCACTGTCTTATGGTCATCTACCATGTTAGCATGGGTTGCACAGGTCATCAAATTCTGAAACTAGACAGGTCACATGACTGTATTTTTTTGTTTATATATTCCACCTAGATGTCATACCCTGATTGGACCAACAATTTGTAGTGTGTCTTGATGGGGCAATTGTTCTCTCTCTCTGATCAATTGTTCTCTCTCTCTCTCTGTATGTGTGTATATATATATATATCATCATCATCATCATTTAATGTCCATTTTCCACGATAGCACAGGTTAGGCGGGTTGCCCCTTTGTGAGACAAGCCAGGACAGATGACTGGGTCTTGCTCATACAGAACTGTTTCTGGCTTGGTTTCTATGGCTGGATGCCCTTCCTAACACCAACCACATTTACAGTGTGTTCTGGGAGCTTTTTGTTGTGACACCTACATGACCACTTTACAGTGTGAACTGGGTGCTTTTTGTTGTGACACCTACACGATCACTTTACTGTGTGGGCAAGGCACTTATTGTTGTGACACTTACACGACCACTTTACATTGTGGGCTGGGTGCTTACAGGAGAGGGCTAAGGACAGATCTAGCAAAGAACTCTCAAATGGCAACAATGTTTTTTTCTATCAACTTGAATCCAATAAAATATCTTACTTCATTCTTAAAATAAAAATTAGAATTTGTGTATAAGAAACATGACTATCATAGAATAGTCTTACCTGACATGATGAGGTTTTGGGTTCAAATTGGTCAAACAAATTGTTAACTGAAAGTTTGTAAATATCCAAGTAAGTCTCTTTCCCTACAACACTACCTGTCAGAAAAAAATGGAAGGAAATTTAAGAACCTATGTTTTGTATACAAAAGAATGTGATGTCAATGGTGTTGACTAACTTTATAGGATGTCAATAAATATATGAAAGAGTGTGATAACAAATGGTGTTGACTAGTTTTATAGCATGTCAATAATTATATTAAAGAGTGTGATATCAATGATATCAAATGGTGTTGATTAGTTTTATAGGATGTCAATAATTATAGCAACTATAAGATGATACTTAGGTTCGTGAAGAGGTTAGGAAGTGTTGACATTTGAAAATTTTAAAGAAGTGAATATTTAAATAATCTTTTAACAAAATACCCTCAATTTCTTACTTGGAAAAAGTTACATCTATGGTGCAAATTTGATGCTGTTTAGTCCAGCTGCTTGGCGGAAAGTTTGTTACTTACATACAGCCATCAGCTTTATAGTATAGATATAACATCTCTATTTAACAAAATAACATACTTCAGAACATCTGTTGAGTCAGGGTTGTTGTATAGATCAGGTATATGGACCCTGACACAAGCACTTTAGAAGTAACTAGATGGTGTAGACAATTGCTTGAAGATGGTTACAATTTGCAGGACATTGCTGGAGAAGTAAGCAGGAAGTTATACTACATAGGTTACTATTATGGGAACCAACTAATGGGAGATGCAATAGAGGAAGACCTGCTCAAATAGTCATCAATCAACTCTCAAATGATACAAACCTCAGTAGGGAGTAGTTACCAGGAGCAATGGAAAATTATGACTTGTGGAGAGACTCTGTCAGAAATGTTCAACTGTGGTCACAGTGATGATGATTTAACTAACACCCATTTTCATTTTACCTGCTAGTAAGGGTAGGGTCATCATATATGTCTAACTTATTTCTATTGAAACATACCTATATAGTGTCTCATATTATAAAAGAACAAAAACATAGGTAATGACTGGAGACAGAGAGAGAGAAAGAGAACAAATGAAGTAGAGGACTTCATTACTGCCAAGTCCTCATAGTTTTCAACCGACCTTAGACTAGTTTATTTCAGTGGATTTTGGAATGTTCCTTATGATTTATTTTCCAGGGTAGTGGATTGGCAGTATCGGTAGAGGGCCGGACGCCATGCTTTGCAGCATAGAGTTACGCCCCTTTATGATCTGAGTTCAAATCCCGCCAAGGTTAACTTTGCCTTTCATCCTTACAGAGTTGATAAAATAAAGTACCAGTAATACACTGCGATAATTGCTGGCCTTGTGCCAACAGTAGAAACAATTATTTTCCAGAAATGTTGGAATAGATTCCTGACAGAGATTTGAACTGACGTTAAAGAAAGACAAGACTAGTATTGTTGGTGCTTTGTTTTTCTTGAAACACAGTGTGATGAAATGCCAAGTCATTCCAGGCAAATATTTAAACTAATGGTGAAGACAGATCAGATTAAATATGACTACACATTCATTTATTCTTGTCTATTATTATTTCTGCAAGTTGGTTTTATCAAATAACCACTATGTATGGAAGCAAACAAAATGCTTCCCAGATGAATTCAATTAAGAAAGAGATGAATGAATGAAAAATGTGAAAGTAGACTAAAATCTTACCATCCATGACAGCACCAAAGTAATCACCTTGTGGTGACGCTGCACAATAGGTAACAAATGACTGAAGTTTCCCTTCACTCTGGAAATAAAGAAAATAGATAAAGAAGCTTGAAAGATATATTGAATAACTAGTCTTCATATATATATATATATATATATATATATATATATATATATATAATATTTTTTTACTCTCCGTCTGTCTTTTCTTTATGCATTCTCAAATGGCTTGACCAAATTAAATCAAATTTTACAAGGTAACAGTATTAGACCCCGGGATTAGCAACATGTAATTTTTATTTTCATTTGGATTAAAATAATATAACATTTTATCTAAAATAATCTTTCTATAGTCAACTATAATAAACGGAGATTTTATAACACGGCGAAGATGACGTCACATTTTGTATATGAGTGTGTATGTGTCTGTAAGTGAGTGTGTCTTTGCGCATTTGTTACATATGTTAGGCCTTCGAAAGTTACATACACACACATCTTCATGTAAATATTTAATCAGATACACAGAATTAAACACACACACACATCTACACATGTGATGAAACAATGAATATTGTTTATCCTGAGGTGCTTCAAGATTGACAGATTTTCATTTCTAAATTCCATTATCATTACAATTTTGATATTTTTTTTTATAAAATATAGATATTTTGAAATAATTATGAGTAAAAATATATCTTCATATTTATTGTTTACTAATCTGAATAAGAACATCAGAAACCCGGGCAATGCCAGGTCATTTAGCTAGTATATATATATATATATATATATATATATCATCATTGTCGTTTAACGTCTATCTTCCACACTAGCATGGGTTAGACGGTTTTGTTCCATTTGATGTGGGAATGGTCGGGAGACCGTGTCTTGCTTGTACGGAAGTGTCTCTGGCAGGTTTTCTACAGCTGGATGCCCTTCCTAACACCAACCACCTTTACAGTGTGGACTGGGAACCTTTTTACAGTGTCTCCTACACGACCACCTTACAGTGTGGACTGGGTGCTTTTTGTTGTGTCATCGACACAGTGGACGGAAATGGGAGGATGGGGTAGGGTGTTTGGTCAAGAGGTGCCACTGACTGTAGGTTTGTACGCAAAGAAAGGCAGGTCTTCTGTACAACTGCATGGCGCCAAAGATCTCAATCCAGTGACATTGAGGTGTAAGAGAGGTGTAAGTGAGCAAGGTCAGTTTTTATCACCTCGTCCCAGGTTTTTCTTGGTCTACCCACTCTACAGCTTCCACATATATATATACATATACATAGAGAAAGAGATCTTATATAATTCAAGATATTATCATCCTCATTTAATTCCTTTTCCAAGCTAGCATGTGTAGAATGGGCTGTCTCTTTGTGAGAGATAACATTGGAAGACAGTGTTTTGCTCACAAAACTGATTTTGGCTTGGTTTCTATGGCTGGTTGCCCTTCATAATGCCAACCACATTTACAGTGTGTGCTGAGTGCTTATGCTGATGATAATGATTATATATCATCATCATCATCACCGTTTTACGTCTGTTCTTCCACGCTAGCATGGGTTAGACGGGTTGTCCTGTTGTGGGCAGTGTCCGGTCAGCTGACCTTGTCTTGCTCATACGGGAACTGATTCTGGCTTGATTTCTACAGCTGGATGCCCTTCCTAACACCAACCTCATTTGCAGTGAGTGCTGGGTGCTTTTTTCCATGGCACTTACACGTCCACTTTACAGTTGGGCTGGGTGCTTTTTTGCCGTGGAGCCTCCACAACCACTTTGCAGTGGGAGGGTGTGGGGGCATATTGTTTATATGCTTCAGCTTCGGCTTGTACCCGTGAGGGGTCGGGTCTTCTGTATTACTGCGTGACGCCAGAGGTCCCGGTCTTGTGTCATCACCTTTGAGAGGTGTAATTGGGTAAGGTCAGCTTTTATCACCTCATCCCAGGTCCTCTTGAGTCTCCCCACTCCGCGGTTTCCATCGACTTCTAGTGCTCTGCACCTTTTTATGCAGCTGGCATCCTTCATACGCATCACATGTCCATACCAACACAACCGCCTCACCTGCACACAGCATTTGATTCCTCTTATGCTCAGTCTCTCTCTCAATTCATTTATGCTTTGCCGTTCGCGTATATTACTATTACACATCCATCGGAGCATGCCGGCTTCATTTCTTTCTAATATATATATATATATATATATATGATGTTGATGAAATATTTATATATATATATATATATATATATAGATAGATAGATATTATCATCATCCCCATTTAACGTCCATTTTTCCATGCTAGCATGAGTTAGTTGAGTTGTCCTGTTATGAGACAAGCCAGGTCAAATGACTGTATCTTGCTCATACAGAACTGTTTCTGGTTTGGTTTCTATGGCTGGATGCCCTTCCTAACGCCAATCACATTTACAATTTAGGCTAGGAAGTAGGTGGCGATTGGGGTACATCTAAGGACATGGGAGAGGGGTGGGGTGTTAAGATGTGGGAGTTGAAGGTACATACTAGATGTATGTTTCAATCCATGCACACAGGAAGGTGGTTCTTCTGTATTACTGCATAATGCCAGAGATCTCATGTGTCATTGCCTTTGAAAGGTGCAATCATGATAGGCCAGATTTTATCACCTCATCCCAAATCTTCCTAGGTCTCCATAGCTTCCATCAACTTTGAGCACTCTGCACCTATGCAGTTGTCATCCTTTATATACATTACATGCCCATACCAACACATTCTCCTCTTATGCCAGTTTCTCTCTCAATTCATTTATGCTTTGCCGTTCACATATATTACTATTACACATCCATCAAAGCATGCAAGTTTAATTTTTTTCCAATCTTCACAGGTCTTCTGCACACAGTGACCAGGCCCTGCTACCATGCAACATTGCTGTTCATATACACAAATTATACAATCTGCTGTTCCTTTTTTTATATATGTATATATCAGATAGGGTATGGTAAAAACCAGGTAGACCATAACCCACCAGAGTACTTGATACTTGGGGTAGTAGAGTGGGTAATATGAAAAGATTCAGGATCCCGACAGATGAGCTCCAGCAGTTTCGACAGCTAGATCTGAACGAGTTTGAATCTAGATGTCGAAACAGCTGGAGCTCAGCTGTCGGGGTCCTGAATCTTTTCATATATATATTTATATATATATATATATATAGGTGGATTCTTGTATATTGGGAGGTGATCACAGTTAAAAAAAGGTACTCAATATGTTTGGGTGCTTTTTATCGTGGAACCAAAACAGCCATCTGACAGGGTGGACTGGGTGTTTATACATCGTGATAGCAACAAGACCATCTACCCAGTGGATTAGTTGCTTTTTGTTGTGTCACTAGCATGACCACCATTACAAGGAGGATGGATGCTTTTGACCACCTTAAAAAAGGGAATGGCCGCTTTTTGTCATGTTACCAGTATGACTACCTTATAGAATAAACTGGATGCTTTTTATTGCCATCACCCATGCTAGCGTGGAAAATGGACGTTAAACGAAGATGATGATGATGATGATGACAACTGCTCTTCATAGTGGCCTAAGTGCTTTTTGTCATGGTGGTTGGACTGAGGGAGAGGTGTAGAGCATGTCCAGCTTTCCATGTTTGTATGCATGGGCTGAACATGTGTATCAGTGAGGGATTGGGAGAAAAGGGGAGGGTGAAATGAGTATTAAGATGGTTAGGTGGAGAAAGGGAAAGATTGGTGCAGATCCTGTGTCATCACCTTTAAAAGGTTTAATCCTGCAAGGTCAGCTTTTATCAGTTCATCCCATGCTTTCCTAGGTATTCCTCTTCCATAGTTTCCTCCATCTTTAAGTACACTGCACTTTTTCATACATATGTCATCCTCCATACACATCACATGTCCATACCACCCCAATCTCCTCTCCTGCACATGATCCCATTGCTAACAGGGAAAATGAATGCTGAATGATGATGATGATGATCTATGCACAGAAACACATACATCCACACACACACACATAACCTACTAACTGTTGAAATAGCAAGAGCTCAGCTGTCGGGCCCCTGACTCTTTCTAATATAGCCATTCTCTACAATCCCAAGTAATGGTCTAAATAGTTTAAAACTGGTTCTATCCTGATATTCATCATTTTACGTCTGCTTTTCCCTGCTTGCAAGGGTGGGACAGGAACTGATTCAGTCTTGATTTCTAACACCAACCTCATTTTACAGTGAGTGCTGGGTGCTTTTTTTTTCCGTGACGCCTACACGTCCACTTTACAGTGTGGGCTGGGTGCTTTTTTGCCGTGGCGCCTCCATGACCACTTTGCAGCTGAGTAAACTGGAGCAATGTGAAATAAAGTGTCTTGCTCAAGGAAACAACACATCACCTGGTCTGTGAATTGAACTCACAACCTTTCGATTGCAAGGCCAATGCTCTAAATTTCAAAATCCAAACCCGCTCCGTAGATGAATTTGAATTTCGAAACCTAAATATGTTTCGCAATGATGGTACGTGAATTGAAAAATAAAGAGAATCGAAATGGAATTGAAATAAAAAGTGAAATATCCAAATCTTCTGTGCTTATCAACAGGAACCCAGTAAAATTAGCATATCGCACCATCAAAAATTTTGCAGGTCTGACTACACGTGTGTCTAGCCAGGCCAAAGTAGCCGTCCCGCATTCCCGGTGCTAGAAATAACAGTCGTTTGTGCGGGATTGAAGATCAGCTCTACAGTTAAGGAGCAATATACTATATTATAATTTGAGATTAAACTCTCAGTCGTTTACAATAAATCAGCTCCAAGAAAGGGGCCTTTCCGAGCAGTTAAATATATATGATAAACACAAAACGTGTTTGCATTGCAACAGACAAAGTTAGCTATTAATGAAATAAACTAATTATAGTGAATACAATTTGTCTGTCTCGATATAAGTCAATAAAGACAAGCTTATATTGGCAAAGGCCGTGATTCCTGGACAAATCTAAAGGCTATATTTAACTGCTCGGAAAGGCCCCTTTCTTGGAGCTGATTTATTTTAAACGACTGAGAGTTTAATCTCAGATTATAATATAGTATATATATATATATATATATATATATATATATATATATATATATATATATATATGCAAGTATGTTTGTATGTATACGTACATACAGATATGTATACAGACGTACAGTAGTATGTATATATATACATACATGCACATATATATATGCACGTATCGGTTGCATGTATGTATATATATATACATACTACTGTACGTCTGTATACATATATGTATGTACGTATACATACAAACATACTTGCATTTAAGTAAGTGCCGTACTAAGAGTGAGAAATGAAATTTTGTTTCATTCTATATATATATATATACACACACACACATTAAGGTGTTCACTCTAACATAGCTGTATATATATAAGTAAGCGTATTTTGTATATCTATTGATAAACAGTATGTTTACGAATATTTGTAAAAATACTGTATATTGCTAGATATACAAAATACACATACTTTATATATATATTACATATGTATATATATATATTCTTGAAAGTGAACCTGCTGAAAGCAACGGATGAAATCTGTAGCTGGAGCAGACCTATTGGCAGGAGGAGAGTAACTTGGCTGTGGAACAGTAAGGTGGAGGAGAAAATCAAGGCCAAAAATCAGGCTTGGAAAGTATGGCAGGATGGGGGAAGTAGAGAGCACTATCAAGTGGCCAGGAGAGAAGCTAGGAGACAAGTGCACCTTGCAAAAAGGGAAGCAGAGGATAGAAAGTTCAAGCATGTTCTACAACGTGAGGAGCAAAAATGTGAGGTGTTCAGGATTGCTAGACAATGTGTCAAGGAAAACCGTAATATTGTCGGGGAGAAGTGTGTCCATAATGATAACGGTGTACTTGCCCTCACTAATACTGATAAGAAGATAGCCTGGAAGTGTCACTACGAGAGACTATTAAATGAGGAGAATAAATGGGAAAAAGATAGTCTGCGCCAAATCGATCCAATAGAAGGACCAGCGGTGCAAGTTAAAGGTAGTATAATAAGTAAGGCAATCAAGATATGAAGACAGGCAAGGCAGATGGGCCTTTGGAGATAGTTACTGAGATGTTGAAGACATCTAGAATGGTGGGACATACTATGATCACCCGTATAGTTAACCAAGTAATACAGAATGGGGTCATACCAAAAGACTGGCATAGCAGCATCATCATTAACTGCTACAAGCGTAAAGGGGATGCTCTAGATAGGGGAATCTATAGAGGCATTAAGTTAGTTGACCAGGTCATGAAGGTCACAGAAAGAGTGATAGCGCAACTAATCAGAGAGCGAATTGATCTAGATGAAATGCAGTTTGGGTTTGTGTCAGGTACCACAAACGCTCTTTTCCTTGTACGACAACTAGCTAAAAGTAAACCCCTCTACTTAGCTTTTGTAGACCTGGAGAAAGCCTTTGACAGAGTCCACTGCTCCATTATCTGGTGGGTTCTTAGAAAACTAGGTGTAGATGAATGGCTTGTGAGAGCTATACAAGCTATGTATAAAGAAACAGTCAGTAAGGTTAGAATTAACAATGAATATTGTGAAGAACTTAGTGTAAAGTTGGTGTTCATCAAGGCTCTGTCCTTAGCCCCTCCTATTTATTATTGCCCTTCAGGCTATAACAGAGGAGTTCAAGACCGGCTGCCCATGGGAACTCCTATATGCAGATGATCTAACTCTCATAGCTGAATCTATGGCTGAACTAGAGAAGAAATTCCAAACATGGAAGCATGGCCTAGAATCAAAAGGCCTTAAAGTTAACTTGTCTAAGACTAAAGTTCTAGTTTGTAGAAAGGAAAATAGGGCACAGGTGCCCTCAGGGAAATGGCTATGCTCAGTGTGTAGGAAAGGAGTAGGCAGAAATTCTATTTTATGTCCCAAATGCAAATTATGGGTACATAAAAGATGTAGTGGAATCACAGGTAAACTATCTAAGATAAGAATGTAGACTTTATATGTGGCCGATGCTCAGGTGCAATAAGTAGCAAGTGTCCACAGGATACTAGCTCATTCTATTTCCCAGATGGTTCTGTAGAAATAGTGGACACCTTACGTTACCTGGGTGATGAAATCAGCAGCGGTGGAGGGTGTTTTGAAAGTACTATAGCCAGAGTCAGAACGGGATGGAAAAAGTTCAGAGAGCTTATACTGCTGTGGCCACAAAAGGTTTCTCTCTAAAAATGAAAGGCAGATTGTATGATGCCTGTATACGAACAGCAATGCTACATAGCAGTGAGACATGGGCATTGCATGCAGAGGACCTGCACAGACTGGAAAGGAATGAAGCATGCATTCTCCGTTGGATGTGTAATAAATAAACTAAGTGAGAAATTATGAATAAGAGGGATCAGATGCTGTTTACTTGAGAGAAGACTACGTTGGTATGGTCACGTGACGCGCATGAAAGACAACAGCTGTATAAAAAGTGCAGGGCGATCAAAATTGATGGAAGTTACGGAGTAGGTAGACCCAGAAAACCCTGGGACGATTTGATAAATTCCGACCTTACACACTTGCACCTCTCTAAGACAATGTCACTGGACCGAGATCTTTGGCGCTACGCAGTAATGCAGAAGACCCGCCTTGCCTATGTACACAGTGAAACCTACAGTCAGTAGGCACCTCTTAACCAAATATAGACCCCAATCCTCTACCCCATCCTCCCACTCCCACCAACACCACCCTCTCTCTGTAAAGTTGGCACCACAACATCCAGTCCAAATACATAAGATAAATGAGATCAAGATCGTGTAGGTGTCTCGACAAAAAAACACCCAGTCCACGCTGTAATGTGGCCATGTAGGCAACACGGTAAAATGTTCCCAGTTCCACACGGTAAATGTGGTTGGTGTTAGGAAGGGCATCCAGCCGTAGAAATCCTGCCAGATAGTCCTATATGAGCGAGACACGGTCACCCGACCAACCTTGCCTCAAGTAGGACAACTCCCGTCTAACCCATGCTAGCGTGAAAGATGGACATTAAATGAAGATGATGATGATATATATATATATATATATATATATATATATATATATATATATACACACATACCAGTGGCGAAGGGTAACCTGGAAAGCAGGGCATGCAGTCCAATCGCCATTGCGGAAAGTGGGGTTGTGCAGCCTTAACCCCGCCCCAATTCCCTCTAAATGACCCTCCCGGTCAAAGCTGCATGTAGTGTTATCTAGTATGTGTGTTATCTTTTTATGTGTCTACGATTTAGTAAGTAGTCAAAATTCTGCTTGCCCCAAAGCTGTTGTGTGTATGTGTGTATGTGTGTGTGTGTTATCTTTTTATGTGTCTACAATTTAAAGCAGTCAAAATTCTGCTTGCCCCAAAGCTGTCGTGTGTTTGTGTGTATGTGTGTGTTATCTTTTTATGTGTCTACGATTTAGTAAGCAGTCAAAATTCTATTTACCCCAAAGCTGTCGTGTGTATGTATTTGTGTGTGTGTGTGTGTGTGTTATCTTTTATTGTGTCTATACGTTTTAGTAAGCAGCCAAAATTCTGCTTGCTTCAACCGACGCAATTGATCAAATCAAGATTCTATAACGCATGCACTGCATGCGTTGCTTGCACGGACCCTTCGCCGCTGACACATACATACACACTCAGATATATACTGACCCACAAACCAACAAACACACACACACACAAATAAATATACCCACACTTGTGACAATATTTTCTAACATTATTTTAAAGAACTTCTTGAGAAAATAAAATGTTTAAAATCTCTTTCCTACCTGTTCAGAGACAGTCAATATTAGCACAAGATTTCCTGAGGATTTGTACGCAAAAACCCGAGCAGTTCCTGTAAAACAAACGATATTTATTGAAATATACTGTATATACTCGTATATAAGCCGAGAAATATGTGACAAAAAAATTCACAATATTTTGCTAATTTTCACCAACTTCAAAATTCTATATAAATGAGATGCTAAAATATTTTCATTTTGGGTGAAAATATTACACCGGCTCACTTTTGATATGAATTGAATGAATATGGCCTTCAAAACATTTGGAAATTGGGAAAATCTCATCATGTAATGATGGAGTTGTGAAACAAAAAATGTGACTTTAAACATTTAGCATTTAAACTGGCTGTATGTGGTTAGAATTCTCTCACCTCTTTCTGTTCAAACCAGCCATAATCAGTCACTTAAACTGATGTTAAGGTAAGGTTCTCAAAATAAATAATATCAAAATCTCATAGATTCGATATTATGTGAGATAAAGTCTTTACCACAAAATACAATATTACATGGCTTAGTGGTTAGAGCATTGGCCTTGCAATCGAAAGGTTGTGAGTTCAATTCTCAGACCGGGTGATGTGTTGTTTCCATGAGCAACACACTTTATTTCACATTGCTCCAGTTTACTCAGCAGTAGAAATGAGATGATAGGGACTGGGATCCATATCATTCCACTGCAAAGTGGTCGTGGAGGTGCCACGGCAAAAAAGCACCCAGCACTCACTGTAAATGCGGTTGGTGTTAGGAAGAGCATCCAGCTGTAGAAATCAAGCCAGAATCAGTTCCCGTCCTACCCTTGCAAGCAGGGAAAAGCGGACGTAAAATGATGATGATGATGATGATGATATAGAATAATGTAAATGCTAAAGAGATATACAACACTAAAAACATTTTAAACATCAAAACATTAAAACTTCATAAATATATTTCAAAACTGTGCCATATAAACATAATGTGTTGATTACCTGCCTTGGCTTATACACAGGATTTAGATTTTTACCCATTTCTCAGACATAAAATGTGGGGAGGGATCAAACAGTAAGTGAAGTAAGAATCAGAACAAAACAGAGAAAATTTAAAAGTCACACCTAAAAGAAGGTGGAAAATTTTCCATCGCGAGGAAGGTACCGAAGTAATAGTTGATATTCTCTTCTAATTAGGTGATTAGGTGAGCTAATTAATAGTAGAGGAGGTTGCTCTGAATGCATGTAAGCTAGAATGAGAAGAGATTGGAAAAAGTTTAGGGTACTGCTACTACTTCTGTTGGCAACAAAGGGATTTTCTCTCTGAGTGAAAAGTAGATTTTATGCTTGTGTGAAGAGTGCAATTTTACATGGCAATGAGACATGGGAGGATATACAGAGACTGGAGAGAAATGAAGCAAGCATGCACATTGGATGAGTATAAGAGGATTGAGATGTAATGTGCTGGAGAGAAGACTGCACTGGTATGAACATGTGATGCGTATGGATGATAAATACTGGATAAAGAAATGAGTGAAAGTCGGAGAACAGTTAGAAAAACCTGGGCAGACGTGTTTAGAGTAGATGAAAGAACATTATAAGTGGAGGGTGGCATGCTGGAAAAGATCTGTTTACCCATTACAAGCATGGAAAGGTGGACATAAACTGATGATAATGATGATGATTATGATGTGTATATATCACCTCGGCACCCACTCCCCCACACACAGGACTACTTGCTTGCTCATTTCACCATTCTTGATAAACCTTGTTTTTGCTTAACCTTCCAACCTCCTCCTAACTTTACTCTTTCCCAAAGAAGGATTAACATCTGATAAAACATTCCTTTTCCAACAAGCATGAAACTAATAAGACTTTGTATAATTATCTGCCTGTGTTTATCTATTTTGATCTTAAACTATATATACATCATCATCATCATCATTGGTTAACCTCCATCTTCCACACGATCATAGGTTAGACGGGATTGTCCGACTTGAGGCAAGATTGGTCATGTCACCGTGTCTCGCTTGTATAGAACTGTATCTGGGAAGTTTTCCATGGCTGGATGCCCTTCCTAACACCAACCACATTTACAGTGTGAACCTATATATATATATATATATATAAAGATGAATTTACCTCCCGGTTCAGGACAAGCATGCAAATGCTCCTCATCATATCAAATACAGAAGCCCAAGACCAATATAATTCCATCTCCCACACCCCTATCATATCAGATATGGAAGACCAAGACCAACATAATTCCGTCCCCAACACCCCTTGCTGTGCCCCCATTCCATCCACCACCACCCCCACTCAGCAAAATTCAAAATTTCAGAATTGGTACCATGAATGTAGGCACATTGAAAGGTCACTCAAACGAGGTTGTAGAGATGCTTGAACATAAGGAAGTTGATGTCTGTTGTGTTCAAGAGACCAGGTGGAGGGGTGGGTCTGCTAGATTCATTGTGGGCAGGAAACAATGCTATAAGCTTTTCTGGATGGGTTGTGATAGCAGGCTGGGTGGTGTTGGAATTATGTTAGCAGAAAAATGGACAGACAAGGTAATTGCCGTTGATAGAGTGAATGACAGGATCATTAAAATAAGATTAATACTAAATGGGACAACTGTATCAATTATTTCTGCTTATGCACCCCAATCAGGATTACCAGACGTTACTAATGACAGGTTCTATGAGTCTCTAATGCTTACTACTTCCAAGATACCCAACAGTGACTATATAATTATTGCTGGTGACCTTAATGGTCATGTTGGACAACATTGTGATGGCTATGATGGTGTCCATGGAGGTTATGGATTTGGTACTAGAAATGAGAAAGGCTTCAGGATCCTGGAATTCTGTGATGTAAATGACCTGACTGTCTGCAACACAAACTTCAAAAAACATGACAGTCATTTGATCACGTATAGATCAGGGGAGCACACCAGCCAGATAGACTTTATCCTTACTAGGAAATGAGACAAAGTGTCTGTTTTGAACAATAAGTCCCACCCTCGCGAAAAATGCACCTCCCAACATAATTTAATAGTAAGTGACTTCATAGTCAGGGCCAGAGGTAATTGCTGGCAGAGGAATACCTTAAGGAGAAGATTATGGAAGCTGAAGAACCCCACAGTCAGTAACAAATTCAAAGGCATATTACTTGATGCTTTTGATAATAAGGAAGAGCAACAAGAGTCATACAATATAGAGGAACAGTGGGAATTCCTGAAAGTTAACCTGTTGAAGGAGACTGGTGAAATCTGTGGCTGGAGCAGACCTTTAGGCAGGAGGAGAGTGACATGGTGGTGGAACAGTAAGGTGGAGGAGTCCATCAAGGGCAAAAAGCAGGCGTGGAAAGAATGGCAGGACGGGGGTAGTAGAGAACACTATCGTGTAGCTAAGTATACCTTGCAAAGAGGGAAGCAGAGGATAGTAAGTTCAAGCATATACTACAACAGGAGGACCAAAGATGTGAGATATTCAGGATTACGAGGCAATGTGTCAAGGAGAACTGTGATATTGTCGGGGAGACGAATGTCTGTAATGATAACAGTGTACTTGCCCTCACTGATAGTGATAAGAAGGTAGCTTGGAAGTGTCACTACGAGAGACTACTGAATGTGGAGAATGAATGGAATAAAGATAGTCTGCCCCACATCGATCCAATAGAAGGACCAGCTGTGCAAGTTGATGGTAGTGTAGTAAGTAAGGCAATCAAAAATATGAAGACAGGCAAAGCAGCTGGGCCTTCGGGGATAGTTGCTGAAATGTTGAAGGTATCTGGAATGGTGGGACATACTATGGTCATCCGGAGAGTAAACCAAATAATACAGAATGGCGTCATACCAAATGACTGGCGTAGCAGCATCATCATCAACTGTTACAAGGGCAAAGAGATGCCCTGGATAGAGGAAACTATAGGGGTATTAAATTAGTTGACAAAATCATGAAAGTCACAGAAAGAGTTATTACTCAACTGATTAGAGACCAAATTGATCTAGATGAAATGCAGTTTGGGTTTGTGCCAGGTAAAAGTACCATGGATGCTCTTTTCCTTATATGGCAATTGCAGGAGAAGTACCTGGCTAACAGTAAACTCCTACTTAGCTTTTGTTGACCTGGAGAAGGCCTTTTACAGAGTCCCACGCACCTTAATCTGATGGGCTCTTAGAAAACTAGGAGTGGAAGAATGGCTTGTGAGAACTATACAAGCCATGTATAGAGGAACAGTCAGCAAGGTTAGAATTAACAAAGAATATAGTGATGAATTTAGCGTAATAGTAGGGGTTAACCAGGGTTCCGTTCTTAACCCTCTCCTGTTTATTATTGTCCTACAGGCTATAACATAGGGGTTTAAGACTGGCTGCCCATGGGAACTCCTATACGCAGATGATCTAACTCTCATAGCTGAATCTATGGCTGAACTAGAGAGGAAGTTCCAAACATGGAAGCATGGCCTTGCATCAAAAGGCCTTAGAGTCAACTTGCCTAAGACTAAGGTTCTAGTATGCAGAAAGGAGAATAGGGCTCAGGTACCCTCTGGGAAATGGCCATGTTCAGTGTGTAAGAAAGGAGTAGGCAGAAACTCCATTCTATGTCCCTAATGCAAACTATGCGTACAAAAAAGATGTAGTGGGATCAGAGGTAAGCGATCTAATAATGTAGATTTTATATGTGGCCGATGCTCAGGTGCAGTAAGTAGCAAGGACCCACTCCTTCAATTGCCCAGATGGTTCTGTAGAAATAGTAGACACCTTCTGTTACCTCGGTGACAAAATCAGCAGAGGAGGAAGGTGCTCTGAAAGTGTAGTAGCCAGAGTTAGAACGGGATGAAAAAAGTTCAGAGAGCTAATACCGCTGTTGGCCACAAGGGGTTTTTCTCTAAAAATGAAAGGCAGATTGTATGATGCATGTATATGAACGGCGATATTACATGCTATTGAGACTTGGGCATTGTGTGCTGAAGACCTGCGTAGATTAGAAAGAAATGAAACTTGCATGCTCCAATGGAGCATGAAGCATAAACGAACTAAGAGGGAGACTAAGCATAAGAGGTATCAAATGTGTTCTGAAGAGGAGGTTGTGTTGGTATGGACATGTGATGTGTATGAAGGACGACAGCTGTATAAAAAAGTGCAGGGCAATTAAAATTGATGGAAGCTGCGGAGTGGGTAGACCAAGAAAAACCTGGGACGAGGTGATAAAAACTGACCTTGCCCACCTACACCTCTCTAAGACAATCACACTGGATCGAGAACTTTGGCGCCATGCATTTGTACAGAAGACCTGACTACCATTGCATAGTGTGTGTGTATATATATATATATATATATATATAGTGTGTAACGTTTTTCGAAATATTTACTTCTGCGTTCACAGATTGATTTTTTTAGTTTCAGAAGATCCCGTTAAGAGTGAAAGCAGCGATTCTTTGCTTAAACTTTAATCTGTTATTTTAATATATATATATATATATTTATATATTCATGTACAGATATTTTTGCATACACGATAACAAAATATAAACAAACGTATTTATTTCACGAGGCTCGATAAGGATAAACATATATCAAATATATAAAAACCCTAGAGCAAATCCCGAGCAACGCCGGGCCATTCTGCTAGTATATATATATATATATATATATACACACACACACATACACACATATATCATCATCACCGTTTAACGTCCATTTTCCATGCTATCATGGGTTAGACGGGCTGTCTTACTTGAGGCAAGTCGAGGTCAGATGACCATGTCTTGCTCATACAGAAACAATTTTGGCTTGGTTTCTATGGCTGGATGGCCTTCTTAATGTCAATGATATATATATATATAGATAGATATATAAACAAAATTTGTTTTCCCTCTTAATGTGGTGGACACCTAAATGTATTCATGAGTGAATAATAATATTATAATATTATAATAATATCATAATTGTTTCTACTTTAGGCACAAGGCCAGCAATAACCCAGTGCATTACTGGTACTTTATTTTATCCACCCCGTAAGGATGAAAGGCAAAGTCAACCTCGGCGGGATTTGAACTCATATCATAAAGGGACGTAACTCTGCTGTAAAGCATGGCGTCCGACCCTCTACCGACACTGCCAATAATATCATAATAATATTAATATTCATGAAACAAGACACTGTCAATTGTTTTCTTTCAGCTATCGCTGGAACAAAAAGATGACGTCATCTACCATGTGGTGTTTTATGAGGCTGTTTACTTGTAAACACATCGAATATTAATAATATTATGATATAATATTATTCACTCACAAATATATATATATATATTAATAAGAGGAATTCCAACTTTGTCTGATTTACTCGTTTTATTTACAATCCTTTAAAATGTATAATGGTATTATAATGAAATAGTATGATAGAATATTAAATGTTAAGTGTTAATTGAACAAGTACTTTTATGTTTTCGATATCTTCAGGTTCATAATTACAAACTTGACTGTCACCACATATCATGAACCTGAAGATTGCGAAAGCATGAAAGTACTTGTTCAATTAACACTTAGAATTTAATATTCTATCATACTATTTCATTATAATACCATTATACATTTTAAAGGATTGTAAATAAAACGAGTAAATCAGACAAAGTTGGAATTCCTCTTATTAATATAATCTTCTATACACAATCATACACACCCGTGTATATTTATATATATATATATATTATATATATATATATATATATATATATATATATATATATATATATATATATATATATATATATTTATCTATCTATATATCTATATATATATATATATATGCTCCCTTTCTCCTTCATGCATATGTGATATCTGAAATGAAAGTTTAACATTATCTTACCTACATCGTCTAGAGTTGTTATAAGACATGTTAGTGGATCTAAATAATATTGGTTGACTGTTTGAATTTCTGAGTTTTCAGTTTTACAAGTGGCACATACTTCATGTAAAGCACTGTCTACAATATATAAACCATCTCTGGTGCCTAAAGATATGTATGATGAGCCATTACATCCACTGCAGCTATTTATTCGAGGTACCTACAATACATAAAAATGCGTGTAATTGTTTAGGCACATGGCCTAGTGGCAAAGGTGTTGGACTTACAATCATAATGTTGCGGGTTCGATTCTTGGGCTGGGTTGTGTGTTGTGTTCTTGAGGAAAACACTTCATTTCATGCTGCACCTCTATACTCAGCTGAAAATGAGTACCAGCAATAGCTAGCTAGGGGTTTAACCTTGTGATGGACTGGCATCCTGTTCAGGGGCACTCTCAATCGCTTCATGACATGAAACTGGGATAAACACAAGCCTGATGAGCTTCCTGGCTTGAGAGAAACTTTCCATCTATTTATAGAGTTAAAAGTTATGGTTGAAGTTAGGGTTGGGGTTAAAGTGTAAAGAAAAGGGGACAGATCTGATACTTCAGGTCTGCTTGCTGGCTGGAATTATACCAGTTCTAACTGGTTGGAACACTACCAGATCTGTGTGTGTTGTTGTATGCATGTGTATGTGTGTTTGTCTGTGTGTGTGCGTGGGTGTATGTCTGTGTGTATGTATGTGCGTGTGTATGTGTGCCTGTGTGTGCAAAAAAATAAAATAAAATAAAAATAAAAATAATAATTGTTTCTACTTTAGGCACAAGGGCAACAATTTTCAGGGGTAGGAGAAGTCGATTAAATCGACCCCAGTACTCACTGGTGCTCTATCTTATCGACCCCGTAAGGATGAAAGGCAAAGTTAATCTCGGCGAGATTTGAACTCAGGACGTAATGGGCCGTAAAAAAAAAAAAAAAATATTTACTTGGATAGTTTCATTGGAAGCCCACATAGGAGGTGAACCACCAAACATGGAATTTCCCTGAGACTCTTTCACGTTTTTTCTATGTTCAATTACAGACCAAACTGAGTCAAGTAAATCATTCTGTATTTTATCCACCATCCGGTATGGCTGTGGTAAGGTATCTCTCCATAGAGCCGGATCTAGTAGAAAATATCCAGAGTCATTTAGACGTAGAGACGGTTTCTTTTCAGTATTTTTAGATACAGTTGTGCAAATCTGCGCAAAGGAATCGCTTGTTATATATTCATTAGAAGACATTTTGTTTTAATGTTGCGAGCGTGTTGGCGTGCCTCAAAATGTTACGTTTACCCTTATATGATATGGGGCCAATTGTCGCACTTGGTGGTGAATTGAGGGTAGTTTTCGTTTAATTTTATATATTTGTTAAGTATTGTATATATTATTTGTCTATTTTCATTCTGTAAGAAGTATAAATAATTTGTAATGTTATTTATACAATTAAAGTATAATTAAAGTATAGATATTAACATAAACACGATATAAAAACATACATAAAGACAGACACGCTGTGATATTGTTATGTGATTCTCAATATTTTCAGATATTACAGATAATATATATTTTGTTAAAATGTGAAACTCAGCGAAAGAAATAAATGAGAAACAATGTGACAACACCGCCGTTTCTTCATACATGTGATCTCCTTGGTAACGATTCACGTTCAAAATACAAACTAAGGGAGGTAAGTCAAGTATATGTAAAATAGAAAAGCAGCCTTATTTCCCTTGAATCGAGAAATTTCATTTTATTGTCGAATGATTCTTTGTAACGGTGTAACGGGTGTGTATGTGTGTGTGCATATATATATATATATATATATATATATATATACTTTACTGTTGAACAGAAGTATACAATTATGAAAGTATATTAAAAAAAAGAAATGGAAATAATAAACAGGAAAAGAAAAAAAAAAAGGCGGAAGAAGAGAAGGAGGGGACAAACTTTACATTCTTGGTTAGACAAGATGGGTGTATTCAGGGGAGCGTAACTAGAGTGTGGCACGTGCCATGGGAACTACATAAAGGGGGAAGGGTCTCTACTTGAATTAGGAACATTTTTTATGAAAGTCAGATAAGTTAAAGGACAAATAAAAAGGAAGACAGAAATATAGGATCGTAAAAGACTAAATAAAAGAAAAAGAGGGGTTATATGTCTTAATCCGTATGGTGAGCAAATGGAGTCCCACGTGCTGGCCTCCACACAGCCCAGGCGGACAGAATGGAGAAGACGTTTCCCTGGAGGATGGTAAGGGAGATGCGCTGGAAGAGCCATTCCAACTCGTGAGGCTTACACCTGCGACTGGTCAGCTCAGCGCCTATGGTGGTGAGTATGGAGGTAGCCCTAGGGCAAAAGACACAAGAAGTTTCCACTGCCAAGGGCACGACCGCGAACCTGCCGGAGAACGACCAGTAAGTTATGGTTGGAGAGTGAAAAAAGAAACTTCTTCAGATGTATGATGTCTTTGATTATCATGTGTGGAGAAGCACTATGATGGCTGGATCATTAAACTATTTATATAATTGATGATTTCATGGTTATCTGAAAGAACAAATTAAGACTATTATTCATAGTTGCTTAAATAACATAAATTGTTTATAATTCTTGAAAAATTAAAATATAAACAGAGATATATACACATAATGTATACAATTAATTATTGTTAGGAACCTCACAAATATACTACACAAAAATATATAGTCAAAGCGAAAAAAGAAAGGAAATAAAAAATAAAAACAACCATCAGCTCATTACCAAGTGCGATGGGTGTCACATATTTGGGTAGGGTTGCAATTTCACTGTTTGTCATAGGCACTATTTTACATAGTTACACCTCTGGGTTTAACTAGGTAAAATATGATTTAAAATTAGCCGATAAGTATGAAATATAGTTAGAAGTTTTCCACAACACATCAAGCCCTATTACGATTAAGGACGTCGATGAAGCTTAAGTTACTTGGAGCCAACTTGGTCTCCATTTTGTGGCCGTCTGGTCTCTCCTACGCAAATGAGGCGTAATCCAGTGCAACAGGCTTCGTACAGTCATATGTACTCACTTGACATCACCATTTGGCATGTTTCCGTTTCGCCTTCTAACCTTATGGCAGTACATAACTAAACGCCGTAACCTCGCTATCAACTGGTAGATACTCAGATGGACAGTAACTGTCTACGCATCGATGTTTCTTTGGAGGTTCGACCTCCAGATCTGCAAGTAACGTAAAAGCCGCTGCGGACCCAGGTTAAATGCTTTCGGTCCTCATCCACTGTCATGCTAACCCCGTGCTGGTTCCCTCCTACATTATGACGCATTCAATGTAATGTTACGAACGTGTTGGCTTCTCTCAAAGTGTTACGTTGACGCTTTTGATATGTGGCCGATTGTCACACTTGGTAAATTGATAGTCGTTTTCGTTTTTGTTTTTTCTCCCCCTTTTTGTGTATTATATTTGTGAGGTTCCTAGCAATAATTAATTGTATTTTTCATGTGTTTATATTTTTAATCTATAAGGATTTGTAATGATATTTATACAACTATGAATGATAAAATAATAATTAGTTTTATAATTACGAAATAATTAAGCATGGCTTGTAAGTTGCTGGCTTTCCATCGTGGTCTTACTGTTGCTCTTGAACCTAGGGAAAGGCCAGATTACATTAAAATATCCCTGTTCCGCGATGGTAAGCTTCTCCTTATCTCAGCAACAATGTGGTTAATTCAGCGATAGAGTCAGGTTTCGGTGTCCGGTAAGCTGAAGATCGTAAGCTTTTGGAGGTATAGATCATTTTCTGATGTGTTTGTCAATGAACCCACAGCAGCGGAGACGTCTAGCATTCTGGGTCCCCGAACCACCTCCCTACTCGCTGCTATCAGAACAGTGTCGGCCACCTACACGAATATACCACGCGAGTTGGAATAGCTATGTCAACGCGTCTCCCTCGTTGTCCACCGGCGTAATGCTTTCTGTATTCTGTCCGCTGGGATCATGAGGAGGTATATGCCTGTTGTTCTGTACGTCTGAGAGGAGGAACATGGGGGAAGGGGTTAACAGCCTTTCATCTACTGGTTCATGCTGGTCCATGGCTCACTTTGTACACACGCACATGCAGACAACAAGACACTACTAAACTAAAGTTTCCACACAGGAAGTGTATATACAAAAAATTAGTTAAATATTATTTTACGATGTTTTGTTTCAGCACTTTATGTCTTAAATTGACCCTTGTGATGTGCTGTCGCACTTGGTGGTGAATTGATGATCGTTTTGTGAGGTTTCCAGCAATAATTAATTGTATTTATTATAAGTGTTTAAATTTGTGCTTATATTTTCATTCTAAAAGAATTGTGAGCATTTTGTACTGTTATTTATGTATATATTTAAAACTTAATAAAATACATTTGTGCATAGATTTGTAAACGAAAAAAAAAATTGAAATGTCTCGGGAGCCGCGTTTGCCTTTGATAACTCTTCGGGCGATAAAAGAATTTCTGATCAAGTGCCGAGGATAATTCAGTATCACCTTCTTCATACGATAGACGAACTTATACAGAATTGCTGCTACTAGTTACACATTGGTGGACTAGGCCATTTAATAGATATAGTCTATGCTCATAATATATTCTTCCTTTATATCTCTTTCTCACGTCCCTTCTCTGGAAGAAATCTACTGCTGTGCTCAGGCCCGGAGAAAAGATAGTCTCCAGCAGGTTTTAAAATGCCCCAAAAAACGCCTTATGTCAATATGGTGCCCTCACGACTCCCTCGGGGATACGGGTCCATATCATACTGTAGTGACTTACGTTCCTTGGGTTCATAGAGACATTCTCCGTGCGTAATGGGGCTCAGCTCAGCCAATCGCCGCCAGCGGAGGAGAATATATCTCGACACGCCCTGCTTCAGCTCAAAAAGTCACTCTCTTGCTGCTTGAACTCTGAAGGATGAACACAAACAATATGTAACGGTGAGATTTGAAATTTGGCCTGTTGGCCTTTCTTGGGGCCACATTCCTTTTGTAACCCTTTTTATGTTTAACTTTGACTGCCCAATTAAACAAACATTACTTTGTGCTACATCAAATAAACATACATATCTCTTATTTCTCTCGTTGTCGATATTACTACCATATCCTTCTGCTAAAATGGTTACTCGTGGCGCTATATATATATAATATCCTAACCGCTAAAATACTATACCAATTTTGGCAGTGTATACAGTGCAGAAAGATGGACCAAGGACTATTTGGTTGACGGTAGACCAATCATCCAAACCTGGGTACCGTAACGTAGAAGAGAGGAAGATAACCAACTACCGGGATTTGAGCGACCGCTTACTTTTGTGCTAGTCACTGCAGAAACCTCCAGTGTCCTCGGACTGCTGTTTTCCTTCACAAACCTGGTAAGAGTACACCCGTCTGAGAAAAGCACCCAAAGGAAGTGGGCTAGCTGATGTAGTGGCTACTACTGGTTGTTCCCCGCAGCAATATTTTCGCCATCTTGTCCATGTGGCGCAGCTGAAATATACTGCTTAAGCAAGAGTTTGAATATCCACTTCACTCTTCCCCATTTTTCATTAATTAATTTGTTTTCTCTTTTTCTTCTGTTTATTCTTAAAAATAAAAGAAAGAAAAAACTACTTTCATCATTGTAAAATTCTGTTCATTCATCTGTTTATAACACTAATACAGCCTCACTCTTAAATCACACTCTACCGTCTTATATGAACACGAGAGACACGGTAAGTCTGAAAATATGAACACGAGGGGACACAGTAAGTCTGAAAATATGAAGATGAGGTACAGCGTATATCAGAAAATAATTTTTAAAAAACATAAAAGGATATGGTTACCACAGGAACGATTTTGATTCTTCTCAATTAGAACTGATTTGGGTATAAAAAAATGAATAGATTGGAAATACACGAAACAAATTGGATACTATAACAGCAACATGCATGTGTATTTCAATTGCGCCGACCAGTTAGGTGAAGAAGACATCGATCGTTCGTTTTTGTTTTGAACCGTTTCCGTTTGATATTTCAAAAGAAATATATTGGGTAAAATATTATTTTGTTTTACTTCATCATCTTTTACCATTTATATATTTCCTTTTCATCGTACCGGCGTTTTGAAACTTATCAGTCATTAAACAAAAGCTCTATTAGCAGTAACAACAACGACGATGTTCACGAGGTATACATTTAACCTTTTCTTTGTCATATTTCGAATGAAAAGCTCTGTCTATGTCTTTAACCTTTTCATTACCATATTCGAATGCCTGTGTCTTTAACTCTTTCATTACCAAATTTTTAATGAAAGACACTGCCTATGCCTTTAGCCCTTTCATTACCATCTAAACTATAATAAAGGAAGGACTGCGTACGGTTTATTTCTTTTAATCCGGTTAGTAAAACAAGTAGGATTACTTTAAATAAATAATTGTTTCTACTTTAGGCACAAGGCCAGCAATTACCCAGTTCATTACTAGTACTTTATTTTATCGACCCCGTAAGGATGAAAGGCAAAGTCAACCTCGGCGGGATTTGAACTCAGATCGTAAAGGGACGTAACTATGCTGGAAAGCATGGCGTCCGACCCTCTACCGATACTGCCAATCCACCACCTAATAAATAATTGTTTCTACTTTAGGCACAAGGCCAGCAATTACCCAGTGCATTACTGGTACTTTATTTTATCGACGCCGTAAAGATGAAAGGCAAAGTCAACCTCGGCGGGATTTGAACTCAAATCGTAAAGGGACGTAACTATGCTGGAAAGCATGGCTTCCGACCCTCTACCGATACTGCCAATCCCTAATAAATAATGAATGAATATTACATAATTTATGTACTAAATTTCGTAAACATAAATAATTTAAAATTGACTTCTTTTCAAAGTTGCACTTCCGGTATGTCGTCGCCACCACTTCAACTACCATATATATATAGAAAGAGAGAGTGTGTGATAAGACACAAACTTATAAAAATACACCCTCACGGACATAATACACATACATTCACACAAACATACACATAGACATGATAGCAGCATTCGGTGAAATTGGAAATGGGAGGGTAAAACAAGTATAACGTTTTATTTATTTATTATATCTTTTTTTAAAAAACTCATTTCATATAATGGTTACAGAACGAAAACACTAACTAATATAATATATACAAAGGAAAAGTAAAGGGAAAGGAAAAAAATACACAGACAGGTAATACACACATCTTAGACCCCACAGAACAATATGCAGGCGAAAGAGTGATAAAACGAGCCGCTACCAGAGCAAAAGATAGCAATATAGCGAGGAGCACTGGGAAACCTCTCTAATAATTTTTAAGGCAGGCCAGCACGCTCGTAGCGTTACCTGGGGTGATGGCGAGGCTGAGGTGCTGGAACAACCAAGTGCCCTCATGAGCATCACCAGTTACCTCTGTTTGGCGAGCCGCCAGTGCATATAAAAATCTCGCTGTCAGTAGTCCGACTCCCCCAAACGTCTCGAACGCCACGGGCGTTAGCTGACAGAACACGGTATTTTAGGATTTTGTTCCGTTCAGCTGCGGATGCTGTAGCTCTCGCCCTTACCGCTGCATGTATGTGCGCGCGCGCATGAGTTTGTGGGCGTTCTTAAATTAGTGTGTGTGTCACTGTTTATAAGTTAGACATATATATGTGTGCATCCCTTTCCACACACACATACATTCACACAAACACACACACATTGCATGATGGACAGAAGTCCCTCAAATTCATATACATGTGAATGGAGTTCTACTGAAGCAGTTAGAGAAGTTCAAGTATCTTGGAGCCGTGTTCATGAGTGATGGAATGCAGGAGGCTGAATTAAGTGCAAGAATTGCCAAAGCTGATGCAGTAATGCGCCAGCCTCAGCATTCAGCAATCAGATGAAGCGGGGTAAGTGTAAAAGCCAAACTCGCTGTCTTCCTGGTATTCCTGCCAACTCTTACCGAGGATCATGAATCTTGAGTAATGACCAAAAGAATACAATTGCAAATAAAAGTGGCAGAAATGGGATTCCTCCGAAGGGTCTGTGGAGTAACGTTACTCGATAAAGTGCAAAACTCAGAGACCAGAGAGTCACTCCTGGTAGAGCCGCTACTTCTCCGAATTGAGAGATCACGACTCCGATATTATGAGCATGTGGTTAGAATGTCTCAGTAAAGAATCGCTGGACTCATAAATAATTATTGTGGGTAAAATGGTGGGTAAAATGATTATTGTAGGTAAAGTGGTAGGTAAAATGATTATTGTGGGTAAATTGGTGGGTAAAATGATTATTGTGGATAAAGTTGTGGGTAAAATGATTATTGTAGGTAAAATAACTATTGTGGGTAAAGTGGTAGGTAAAATGATTATTGTCGGTAAATTGATGGGTAAAATGATTATTGTGGGTAAACTGGTGGGTAAAATGATTATTGTGGGTAAAAAGGTAGGTAAAAGGAACATTGTGGGTAAAATTGTAGGTAAAATGTTTGTTGTGGGTAAAATAATTATTGTGGGTGAAATGGTGGGTAAAATAATTATTGTGGGTAAAATTGGTGGGTAAATTAATTATTGTGGGTAAAATGGTAGGTAAAATAATTATTGTGGGTAAAAAACGGACCCCCTAATAAAAAACGATCCCCCCCCCAAATAAAAAATGGATACCCCCAAATAAAAAACGGATCCCCTACAAATAAAAAACGGATCCCCCCAATAAAAAACGGACCCCCAAAATAAAAAACGGATCCCCCAAATAAAAAACGCCCCCCCCCCCATAAAAACGGATCCCCTACAAATAAAAAACGGATCACCCCCCCCCAAATAAAAAACGGACTCGCCCCAAATAAAAACGACTCCCCTCCAAATAAAAAACGGACCCCCCAAATAAAAAACGGACTCCCCCCCAAATAAAAACGACTCCCCTCCAAATAAAAAACGGACCCCCCAAATAAAAAACGGACTCGCCCCAAATAAAAACGACTCCCCTCCAAATAAAAAACGGACTCCCTTTCATTACCATATATCTAATAAAAGACACTGTCTATGTCTCTAACCCCTTTCATTACCATATATATAATTGTTTCTACTTTTGGCACAAGGCCAGCAAAATTAATCAGTGTATTACTGGTACTTTATTTTATCGACCCCGTAAGGATGAAAGGCAAAGTTAACCTTGGCGGAATTTGAACTCAGAATGGCAAGGGCCATAACTCTATGCGTCAAAGCATGGCGTCCGACCCTCTACCGATACTGCCAATCCTGCCTACGATTTTCAGATAATTTAAGGGGCTTTAGTAATATAACTAATTTCCTCATTACACAAAAAACGTGTCTGTTGAATACTCAGCCATATGCACGTTGAACAAGCCGTTCTGTTGAATAAACTAGAAGACCCACTGTCAGAACGTCGGACGTCCAACACACAGGCACACAAACAGCTTCTGAAGTTTCCGTCTGTCAAATTTTTATTCAATAATATTTACAATAAAAAAAAAATGATTATATTTAAATGAAACAAAAAAAAAACAAAAAAAAAGAAAAGAATAAAGCAATGAAGAGGCGGAAGGAGGAACAGACTGTACACTGAAGTCTGAGCAGTGATTCAGTCGTACACTGGAGACAACACAGCGAAGCTATTGCCCAAAATAATAATCTGTGACAGCCCCCTTCTCTCCCCTGGCCAGTCAAATATTGTTCGATGCTATCCGACTGAGAAATGTTTAACAGCAAATGAGATTTACAAAAAATACAAAAAACATCTCAACTGTGAATTCTAATTTTTTAGGTGGTAGCATTCCTGCGATAATTAATTTTCTTTAGACATTAAAAAAATTATACATGACAAAAAAGTACATTACTAGAAATCTTATATGTTATAAAATAAATAGAATGGGATGGGGTTTCAATATGTAAACTAAATGACTAATTCTGTTTTTTTTTTTTTTTTAAATCAACAGACAACCTAGAAAATTGCCGCTTATTCACACACCGTATTTTTTGGGATCCGAGAGTACGTAGGAAAAATCTCAACTTTAAACTGACTTTCCCATACGGTGTCAGATTGATTTGTTTTCTTAAAGTCTAAAGTCTGTCTCGATCCCTGAGGCTAATCAGGCAAATGTTTATCCCAGTTTCTGTGGTATGAAGTGAGTGAGAGTAGAAGACTTCCTCCTGGACAGGACGCCTATCTATCGCAAGGGGTACTCATTTTCAGTTGAGTTTACTGTCAGCAAAGAAATGAAGTGTTTTTGCTCAAGAACCTCGACCTTGTCCAGGACTCGAACCTACATTAAGATCGTAAATCCAACACCCTTACTACTAGACGCCGATCCTCCACTAATTGATTTCTCTTAAATAGTTATATAACAAATGGATAAAGACTTTACTGGAGTTACTACTACTGAATAGGTTACCTATCCCACCGTATTGGAGCACTCCCAATGTAATTCGTCAAACATGTAAGAGGTAGTGACAGAAAGGGTGGAGAGCCAGAAAATTGCTTTATATTTAGTTCCGCTCTTGGATATGGATTATGAAGACGCATGGCTTAGTGGATAGAACGTTGGGCTTGCATTTGAGAGGTTGTGAGTTCGTTTGGGTGATGCGTTGTGTCCTTGAACAAGGCACTTTATTTCATTTTACTCCAGTTAACTCAGCCTTTCCCTTAGATAAAATTGGTGGCGTGGCGAGGGGAGACTGGCATGCATGGGGGACTGCTGGTCTTCCACAACCAAACCATGTCCAGGCTTGTGCCTCAGAAGGAGCTTGGATTGGCAGTATCGGTAGAGCTTCGGACAATATGCTTTGCAACATATAGTCACAGCCCTTTACGTTCTGAGTTCAAATCCTGTCGAGGTTAGCTTTGCGTTTCATTCTTAAGGGGTCGATAAAATAAATTACCAGTAACGCACTGGGGTTGATTTAATCGATACCCCTCCCCCCACCCAAATTGTTGGTCTTGTCACTAAATCAGAAACTATAATCATGCAAATGAGAAGTGTGGTGGATTGTCAGTATCGGTAGAGCATCGGACAACATGCTTTATAGCAAAGAGTTACGTCCCTTTATATTCTGAATTAAAAAACCGCCGAGGTTAGCTTTAACTTTCATCCTTACGGTGTCGATAACATAAGGCACCAGAAACATACTGTGGTCAATTTAATTGACTCTCCCCTCCCCCAAAGTTGTTGGCTTTGTGCCTAAATCAGAAATTATATTCAGTTCCACTCTATTATATTCTGAGTTCAAATTTTGTTTGGGTTAGCTTTGCTTTTCATCATTGCGGGAGTGGAATGGGTAGTGTGTTCATAAAGTAAATACCAGAGAGGGGTTCTGAAATTGGATTACCTGTAAACTTTCCCAACAACTTTAGGATCGTGTGCTAATGTTAAAAAAATATATAATGTCTTACATTGTATAGTGGTTTATTTTATTATATTAACGTGAATTAGTATAATTTTATATGCTGTTGAAATAGTATAAGAAAGCATCTATCGGTAAACTAGACGAGTTTATGACGAGTACATTTATTAAATTATTGACTATTTCACGAATTCGTGACAGACAGTCGACAGATACTAACTGCTGAAGGTTTCATTTCACATGAATTTCTACACCGCTGTAAGAATTCGTATAAAACTTTACGATATTATTAAAATGATGACGATAATACCGGCGGGCAAGAGTTAAAGTAGTTTCCATGCTGAGATATCGACGAAAATTGCTGTTTCAGACTGAAACCATTTCATTTAAGCATGAATTGTGCATGCAAAACATTCGGAGACTTCACAACATATTCATTTTTTCGAATATTTAAACAATTTTTTTCTACATTCAGCACAAGGTCATCAGAGGAGGATGGGAAAGTCGAATAAATTGACCCGTGTGCTACTGGTACTTTATTTTATCGTCCCTGTAAGGATGAAAGGTAAAGTTAACCTCGGCGAGATTTGAAATCAAAACGAAAAGGGACGTAACTATATCCCGCAAAGCATGTCTGACGCTTTACCGGTTCTGCCAATCTGCCCTTGAATATCTAAATAATTGTTTCTACTTTTGGCACAACGCCAGCAATTACCCCAGTGTATTACAGGTGCTTTATTTTATCGACCCCGTAAGGATGAAAGGCAAATTTAACCTCGACGGGATTTGAACTCAGACCGTAAAGGGCCGTAGCACTATGCTGCAAAGCATGGCGTCCGAACTTCTACCGAGACTGCCAATCTACCGCCCTAAATAATTGTTTCTATTTTAGACACAAGGCCAACAATTTTAGAGGAGGGGAAAATCGATTTAATCGACCCTAGTACATTGCTGGTGCTTTATTTTATCGATCCCGTAAGGATGAAAGACAAAGTTAACTTCGGCGGGATTTGAACTTAGACCATAAAGGGCTGTAACTCTTTGCTGCAAAGCATGGCGTCCAACCCTCTACGGATACTGCCAATCCACCGCCCTAAATAATTATTTCTACTATTGGCACAAGACCAGCAATTATCCCAGTGTATTACTGGTACTTTATTTTATCGACCCCGTAAATATAAAAGGCAAAGTTAACCTCGGCGGGATTTGAACTCAGATAAATAATGCGATGAGAAATGCAGAGTAAGAGATATATAAAATTCCTGCCAAAACTTACGTATATATATATATATATATATATAGTAATAATAATAAATGTGAAGACTAAAATCTGAAGAGGGCTCGATAAGGATAATATATATATATAAATATAAAAAAACCGTAGAGCAAATATTTATTAAAATAACAGATTAAAGTTTAAGCAAAGATTTGCTGTATCCACCCTTAATGGGATCCCATTAAAGGCGAAATCAACGATTCTTTGCTTAAACTTTAATTTGTTATTTTAATATATATATATATATATATATCCATATGTAGTTGACGGCTGAGAGAAAGGACTACTCAATACCGAAGTAGTTTTAATATTCATTTTATTAAAGCTAAATAGTGAGTACCTTTCATCCTTATGGAATCGATAAAATAAAGTACCAGTAATGCACTGGGGTAATTGCTGGCCTTGTGCCAAAAAGTAGTAACAATTATTACTCTGGAATTTCACCTGTTTATTACATGGTCATTAGACATCTCTTCTTCAGAGCCATAGGGAATTTTCCCTGTTGCTCTACCGATTTTCTTTCTTCTAAAACCTCGATACAAAAATCAACCAATTGACCTCGATACAATTCCCACCAATAAAATATTTAAGTCCAGATGACACTATTCGCCCTCGTACAAAACTTAGCCTTCAACACAGTCGGGAACGAAATGAAATAATCCAGTTTGGTTTATTAATGAAAGAAAACCAAATAAAACAATACAATTTCTATTAATTAGCAAAGGCAGCAGTGATTAAAATTATTCAGTTCATAGCTGGCGTGATTTTCTTCCCATGATTCACCGACTTATCTGGGAAAATTAGACATTCAATACAACTGAAAAAACAAAACAATAATAAGATTAAATAAATAGATAAATCAAACAGTCAGTTGAAATGCTAACGTGTCATAAAGAAGAAAGCACTCACCTTATTAGAATCACACGCAACTGAGTGGCTAAGGACACGTTATTCATTAGCAATCTAAACACACACACACATTCTCGGGTCTCGAATAGTCGTCCTCCAGGCGCTTACTAATTTTTCCGACTTTCTCCAATTCACTTGTTCTTATTCCAAACCCCAGCTTATTAAATTTTGCTCATCTATCTCTGGCGAAATTTTATTTTATTTAATTTTATTTTAATTTCTTTAGACATTAAAAAAACATTATACTTGACAAAATAGTGCATTACTAGAAATCCCATACGTTATAAAATAAATAGGTTGGGTTGGAGTCTCAATACGTAAACTAAATGACTAATTCTGATTTAAAAAAAAAAATCAATGGAGACAACCCCGCCCCCGCCCCGCCCCGCTTATTCCAAACCACCCTATTATTTGAGACTCAAGAAGAGTTGAAGTAATGAGCCAAGGTTTCATACAAATCAAAGGTCATAGGTCAAAAGTGAAAGTGAAAAAAGCACTGTTAAATTTTAAAATAAATTTTTTCTTTAATCCGTTAGAATGAATATTTGTATAATTGTTACATGGGGTTCTCCTTTCTCCAGAGAAGTGGAAAGAATATTTTATTGATCTGCTAAACCCTGTCACAGCAGCATCTGTGGATGTACATGAGGTGCATCTGGGAGTGATGACAAACCTTTCGGAGCCTAAGGTCACTTGTGCAATTAAAAAACTTATATGTGGCAAGGCGTCTCAGGAGAATGAAATTCGGTCCCTTAAATAGAGAATGCATTCTCCAGCTGACACGAGTGTGTTGGGTCACATGGATCCCTGGAAAAGCACCTAAGCAATGGCAATTGGGAGTATAATCCCAATTTTCAAAATGAGAAACAAGAGTTTGATCCAATTATAGAATGATCTCCTTGTTAACCCTCACCGACAAAGTCTGTATTAAGTGTCTGACAAAGAAATGTAGGGATATTATCAACTTCAAGTTAGCTGACAAACAGTGTAGACTTTGCCCCGGACACCGCGCAACTGATGAAATATTCACACAGCGGCAGGTCTTTGAGAAATCATGTGAGTATTGCTAAGAGTAGTAAGTTTGTTTAGAAGACCTCGCAAAAGCAAATGTCCGTGTTCCACGGTACATGCTGTGGAAGGTTCTTTAGGAGTGTGGGATTGACGGATATCTTGTTGCCCTGGTGTCTCTATGCGACTGTCTAAGTATTTATGTTTGGATAAATAGTTCTAAGTCGAAACGATTCAATGTGACAGTACACCAAGTGTGTGTATTGTGACATCTCCTGTTCATAATTTTTATGAACATGATTGACTTGTGCAGCCAGGATGGAAGTGATATCAAAACTGGTGGATATAGGAGCAGTCGGTTGGGATTTCTGGACAATATGATATTACTTAACTCGACAGAAGGTGGTGCACTTAATAGGTTTGTTGCTGAGAATGAAAACTCAGTACTGCGGAGACTGAGACTCTAGTATATGTTCATCAACTGCCTTGTTCAAGCGAATAAGGTGGACACGGCACCACGTCAGTTGTTGCTGTCACTTCATTAATGTTACTATCATTCCATCACCAAGGTCTTGATGACCTCGTCTTTATGTTTTGTAGGCATGGTCCCGTATCTCTTGATGGTGTCATAGAAGCATCGTAACACCATACGGAGTTTCTTGTGCATTTCAAGCCTGGTGGAACCCATCTCCTCTCCAGTTCTGAACACATGTGTTTTCTTCAAAAGAAAGATAGGGAGAGTGAGAGAGAGAAACTGAGAAAGAGATAGAAGGTAAGAATTGACCTCAGTATTTGACTGGTACTTTTTCAGTCGACCTCAAATGAATGAAAGGCAAAGTTGACATCGGCAGGATTTGAACAGAAAGCCAAAACGTATAGCACAAAGCCCACTCTTATACGTTCACTGCATCCTTATGCCATATTAAGCTGTAAAAAAGACCGCTCTCCCAAGCTTCCTCGTTGTAGATACACATACGCACATACATATATGCGTACGTACATACAAACACACACGCGCGCACACTCAGATATATATACATATGTAGTGACCTACATTCCGCGGGCTCACATACACTCTCTGTGCGTGATTTGGCTCAGCTCAGCCAATCAGCGCCAGTAGAAGAGGATGTATCCCTACGCGTCCTGAGAGAGAAATTACCCGCAAAGATTTGAGTGATCTCTCTTCTTTCCAGCTCGACCGTGCTAAGGTAAACAACTACTTTTCTTTCGCCGTGAAATCACTAGCCAATATGTAACACAACAATTTAACCACGGCCTGGCAACACCTAACAGCCAGTAGCCCGTGTCTTTCTGAAATCTTAATTCGTTTGTTTTATTTCTCTTGGCATGCCAGCTCAACCTTTGTTAATAAATAATGTAAAAACAAGCTAAAGTCGTTGTCAATATTCCTATCATATCTTTCTACCAAAACTGGTTCCTCGTGGCAACATAGCAACTCTCTAAACTGGTGACCGACGTAAGAATTTTACGCAGCCTTCTGTTCAATGCAACTTACGAAAATACAAAATATCCCTTTTAAAATTGTAAAAAAATTAGCAGTATTTCAAAAACTTTTCGCCACGAGGAAATTTCAAAATGTCTACCGACAAGTCCTGTCTACAATCAACAACGACAACAGCAGCAGCGTCAATATTGTTTGACCACTAACCAACAACAGGGACTAGTGAGATGGCAGCTTCATAGCCTTACCGACGCAAACCACCACACATCATATTGTTTACTTCCATGCTTTCACCTGTTCTATCGTCTCTACCGTCGAGAAGAAAAAAATGGAAGTAGTTTTTTTTTTTTAGAAGAAGAAGAACAACACGTGGTTTAACTTTTGCGAACTCGCCAACGACAACATCTTAAAAGGAAATAAAATTGGCTGTATTTTCAGAATTAAAGCCGGAGACATTTTTCTTTCCATACGGCTTCCTGCAATGCAAACAAGCAACCCATGGCTAACTATTAACCAACATCAGGGAACGGCTTGTAACTTTGCCGACGCAACCACCATACCTTCTGTCTCGTTACCACAAGGACTCGAGAAATTAAGACATTAGTTTTCTCACTATTATGGCGTCAGACGTGGCTGCCATGTTGGTAACTCTGGGTTCTTCAACGATTGACTTCGATTCCACAGAAGATTCATTGTGACTTTGCTTTAACAACAACAACTCTACTAGCTCCCTAGTAAGATCGATCCCAAAGAAAAAAGAAGCGAACTTTTTGTTAAAAGAAAGGAAACAATTCTTTCTTTCTTCCTTTTTTTTTCAGGCATTTATTTTGGACATTTATTTATTTTTTTAAAAACTTTATTATATGAAAATTCATTTCTCTCTATCATTGTATATGTGACCGCACGCACACATTTTCTTTGCTGTATTACATGCCTGCATAAATACACACACCAACATGTTGTTGTCTATGGTGTGTGATCTTCGAGCGTCGTAATATTCTGCGAGATCCCTTTTCACCTTCTGGAGGTACCAAAACATGCTGTCGACACTTGCAGCTTAATTCACCTGCACCGCAACACGAGAATGCTAATTGCAGCTGAACTCAAACAGTTTCGCATCTCGTTGCACATTCATCGTCCATAACAACCTCTATCTTGTTATCTTACCCAACTCACCGGGAAAACAACAAATAGAACTGGTCTTGTCAGCATTTCCACCACTTCTATGGATTCGCCCGAATTGTGGGACTGCAACCCACCTACAGATTCAGCTTGCTTTCTTTCTTATCAAAGCAACCAGCCATTTTTTCCTGGCTCCCTTAGCACATTCGGCAATACATCTGGGAGGCCAACATTTTCTCGCCTACCCATCATCTTCTTGCCAGCACTGGTAAATTACCATAATAGCTTCCTCCACAGCTACTGGTACAACACTTACCATTAACATTTAATGCAAGAACAGCAACTTCGCCCATGTCAGACTTTATCCGTTTTCTGTTAGACCTTTGGTGGTCACGTATAAACTACAAAACAGCTAGTCATTTGACACAGCGGCTCAACACGGCCCCTAGTGCCTCATTTTTTTCTTGCATGCATCCTTTGCTCAATTATTTTTTCACTGATGTGCTCTTTCAGCATTTGCTCTTGCTGATTCAATAATCTGTATCGACTACCGTCTAGAAGGGGTATTGTAGTGACCTACATTCCGCGGGCTCACATACATTCTCTGTGCGTGATTTGGTTCAGCTCAGCCAATCAGCGCCAGTAGAAGAGGATGTATCC
>OZ024743.1:178431093-178543593 GCA_964016885.1 Eledone cirrhosa
TCAGGTAACGTTAAATGAAGAGTTTGGTTGACTGGAGAAAAACAATTATATAATTAGGTTGTCTTGTCCGTTTCTTAATTCTCGTTAACTGAATTTCTTTCGAGAAAAATCACTTAGATCCACTGGAATGCCTCTGTTATCCAGCAAGTTAATATTGTTATCCTTAAGGGTATAGTTTTGACTGTAGAGATTGTGTTACAAATGACGATGACTCATGTATAATTTCATTCTGCTCTGTTTTGTTTTTATCGTTCTTTAATTCTCTCTCTATGTAATTGGATAGCAAATAACTGCAAAGAAAAAACAATTTACCATCAATTTGCAGAACAAACATTTTTGTCTTTTTCTTTTTCCTATTTCAACAGGCAATGATGTAGTTTATCAAAGTCATGCAAAGAAATAGGTTGCCAAGTCTTCAGATAAAATTCGATTATAGATTTAGAAGGCAATTATTTTTCGTTTACAGTTCTTATCCTTTTATTTATTTAGATTTTTCTCATTGCTTTTAATTTTATTTCTATATTTCTCATTTTTTTTAAAAAATAGTATTAGTCATGATTGCCCATAACCTTTGCAGGACCACCGACGCTCAATATGTTGGATGATCGACTTGAACATCTGTAAGACGACAGCTGTGGCAGGGCATGGTGGCATGGTGGGAGTCCTAGAATGTTGATGCTCCAGAGAAGAGAGATTGGTTATTGTGGATAGAGTGGGATCTGAGAGGAGAGGCAAAAAGAGGAGACACAAAATGGTAGATGAAAGGAAAAGAGTACGTGTATGTCGAGATGATTTAGGTAGTAGTAGTAGTAGTAGTAGTAGTAGTAATATATCAGTGGATGTGAGGCAGTCAGACGGAGGTCGGAAGTTGTTAGTGAGTTTATCTTTACTAATTATTCAACTGCCCATCTTCTTGGTGTGATGTAGCATAATGTTCCTGTGTGTATTTGCAGCGTCTTTCCAGAAGAACTACCACTGTGTGAATCTCATTTCATTTTGTAGAGAGTCGAAATGTGTTGGTTGTTCTGTGAGTAGGAAGGCCAGGCTTTGGAACGCGGTTTGTACTATATATTGAAGATGGTCTCTCCAAGACTGATCATCTTTAGTTTGGGTAGCTTCGTATTCATCGTTACCTTGAGCGTTTTAAGTGTGTGATAACTAAAGAAAGTTTTTAGACCTTATTTAAACCTTATTTTTAGAGCTTAAAAATGTTATCTCATATAGACCTAAAGACAATATTTTTAACTCTCGATCTTTATTATTCATTAACAAAAACATCATCAAATAACAAAATCAAAACTATTTACATATTATCACTGATAACACAATACTATAAAGTGCGCGATACAAGATTATGATGAGAGCAGTGACTGTGTATTTACGAGAATGAAAGAGACAATATGTTAATGTTTCCATTGAAGAATATTTTCAAGATATCTCTTCACAGGAAGAAGGCAGATTTGGTGCGAAATATATAAGTAGAATGTAGTTAACTCCAGAGTTCTGTAAGATTAAAGATGAGTGGAGAATGTTATAGCTTGTCAAAATTGTAAAACTACTTGAGGGTTACATAAAGAGGAATTCTCCAGTAAACCCCGCTCTACAACGTTTTTCAACAGTGAGAGGTCCTCACGTTGTTGGAGATGGGGAATGTTAACTATTTCGATTTATTTTACGATATCGAACGTGAGAGTGATAGGTCGATGTTTGGCAACCTCAAAGAATTTTCTCTTTTTATAGGATGGGACACTGTAGCCAGGGCTGGATCTAGAGCTTGGGGTGCAAAGTTGACCTCGGCAGGATTTGAACTGAGAGAGTAAGGAACCTGAAGCAATATCGCAAAGCATTCAATTCGACGTTCTAACGACTCTGCTACTTCACCGTATCAATGAATAAAAACTACATTGGTCTGAATTAACGAAACAAATATTAGATATATTTCTAATGCTTCTCTCAAGGTAGTTTGAAAATATTAATTGCGTCTTTGCGTCTGCATTATACGTTACTAAGGTTGCACTACCGACGACCTCTGCTTTTACCTTAGTTTTTAGATATTAAATGAGGTTGAAGATATGTGAACATTAGAGCACTAGTGGTGATTTTATGTATTCCTTAGTCTAGAGATTTTTAGGTGGTGTATTGGCAGAATTGTTAATGTTGGACAACATGCTTTGCAACCTTTATTCCAGTATTTCTCATTCTGACTTCAAATCTCACAATCCTCATTTTCTTTCATCGATCAGGGATCGAAAAATAAAGTACTATTCGTGGGCAGTGGATTAACGTAACTTGCAGAGATTCGGACAAAAATTTAGGGTTATTTATTCCTCCTATTATCTTTTAGGGCGGTGCATTGGCAGTATCGGTAGAGGGTCGGACGCCATGCTTTCCAGCATAGTTACGTCCCTTTACGATCTGAGTTCAAATCCCGCCGAAATTGACTTTGCCTTTCATCCTTACGGGGTCGATAAAATAAAGTACCAGTAATGCACTGGGTAATTGCTGGCCTTGTGCCTAAAGTAGAAACAATTATCTTTTAAGTGCATAGGCATATGCAGTGAGCTTGTATGTACCTAGACAATAAGACCAGTGTCTTGTAAAAATGCAACTGGAAACCATATTTATATTTTCCTGCGGAAATTTCATGATAAATACGTTACTCGGCCAAGAAAATTTAATGTGGTTGACTCCAGCGTTCTATAAGATTAAAGAGTGGAGATTGGAATAACCTGTTTTCAGGTAAATTGTGCTCTACAGCAGTGTTGAACAGTGAGAGATCCCCACATCTGATGGTACAAATAAAACACAAATTAAATGAAAATACCTTGAAGTGGTATAATATAATATAGGTTGAAGTGGTATAATATAACATAGCTTGAAATAGTATAATATAAAATAGCTTGAAGTGGTATAATACAGCTTGAAGTAGTATAACATAACACAGCTTGAAATGGTATAACACAACTTGAAGTGGTATAATATAACATAGCTTGAAGTGGTATAACACAGATTGAAGTGGTATAATCTGTATATATATAAAATTAAGTATGTGTGTGTGTCTGTGTGTCTGTTTACGACCGATTTTCATGAAACTTTACAGACTCATAGATTAGTCAATGGGGAGTGTTTTCTACATATCAGCGTATCGTTTTTTTTTAATTCTGAGCTCATTCTGCAGATAAAAATCGATAGGGAGGGGGGTCACCTTTATTTAGGTTTCAAAAAATAAGATTTTTGGCACTAGCTCCCACATTTTGCCACCGATTTTGTTCAAATTTTAAAGCAAAATAGAATTTATCATTGCACATCCTGTAATGCCTTTATATTTTGCCTTTGTTGTTCGGGGACGGTGTGGCAGCCGCTTAAATATTCAAAAATACCACTTTTAGACTCAAATTTCCACTTTTTCGGCTCTAGCTCCCACATTAATCAACCTACTTTGTTTAAATTTTACACTACGCTCGATCTGATTATTTCACGTCTTAAAGTGGCTTTACATTTTGGATTTTTTGTTCAGGAACGGCGAGGCAGCCGCTTAAATATTCGAAAATACCACCTTTTCACTCAAATTTCCACCTTTTCGGCTCTAGCTCCCACATTTTTCAATCGATTTCGTTCAAATTCGAAACTTCGGCTCCACCTCAGACATAAATCAATTTATTTGGTTCACCTTTTATACTACGATAGAACCTATCATTGCACATCTTATAGAAGCTGTACACTTTGCATTTTTTGTTCAGGGACGGCGACCTATCATTAGCTCCCACATTTTTCAAAGGATTTCGTTCAAATTCAAAACTTCGGCTCCCACATCACACATAAATCAATTTATTTGGTTCAACCTATCATTGCACATCTTATAGATGGTCAAAGGCAAAACGATGGCCACTGACGTCGTCTGAGCTTTTAGTTGTGTATTTGAGAATTCATAGGTTTCCAATCAAATAGCTTGAGGAAATTTGGCTTAGTGTTAGAGGTAATTACTTCCCTCCCCCAGCATGCCCCTTCATCAGTCACCCGCGTTTCTCAGTGATAGAGGTCATCACCACCCTCCCCCGCATGGCCTGTGTGTGGCCATAGATGAGTCATCGAGAAGCAGTCACTAAGATCAACACCTTTTCATCAAAGCAGATATTATTTTACCTACCCAGGCAACACTGGGTACTGCTGCTAGTATAACATAACTTCAAATGGTATGATAGAGCTTCAAGTGGTATAATATAATATAAGAGCTTGTCGTCGTATAATTTCGGTAAGGATATTTCCCTATTTTCGAAATTTATATAAAGAAATATTTTGTGTAAATGGTTATTTAATTGTTCCATACTTAAAACTCCAAACTTACCTTTTCATTAGAAAAAAAAAAGGTTGTAAGAACATTCTTCTTTAGAATAACTGTTTCTACTTTTTGCACAAGATCTGCAATTATCCCAGTGTATTACGGGTACTTTATTTTATCGACCCCGTATGGATGAAAGGCAAAGTTAACCACGGAGGAATTTGAACTCAGATCATAAAAGGCCGTAACTCTGTGCCACAAAGCATTGCGTCCGACCCTCTACCGATACTGCCATACCACCGCCCTTTAGTATAACGTCCCTTATCAGATTAGATGACAATGATATGCTCATTACGGTACGAACAGTACCATTTATTTACTGTCTCCTAATTACACTTAATGTGGGGACGAAAAAGGTGAGGGCATTATAATTCTAGAGGTTTGGCTGATTGGTTTTATTTATTACACTAGAGCACCCGTGACGCGCTGGGTCACGTTCACTTCAAAATATATTTTTTTAAATCATGTTCAGTTAAAAATAATTTTTAAATAATTAAAATATACACAGACGTGTATATAATGTGAAATGAAACTGGAAGGCCCCTATATATACGTGTGTGTATATATATATAAATGTGTGTACATATATATATATATATATATATATATATATATTTACTCTTTTACCTGTTTCAGCCATCCGGCTGAGGCCATGCTGGGGCACCGCCCTTATATATATATATATATATATATATATATATATATATATATATATATATATATATATATATATATATATGTATGTTTGTGTATATATATATGTGGAAGTCTGTGATCTATATACTCTGGTCATAGACACACACACACACACACACACACACACACACACACACACACACACACACACACACACACACACATATATATATATATACCCACCCACATATATATAAACACACACACTCATATATATATATATGCACAACAACACCACCAGCTCTCACTCTTCCATTTTCCTTCTCTGTCTCCTCTCTCTCTCTCTATGTCTCTCTTTCAATCTACTCTCTCACAACCACTGTCCCCTTCTCTCTATCTTTCTCTCTCTCATTCTCTGTTTATGAAGGTACCCGGAAAAACACAATATCTCGGGTTCCCATGCTCCGATTTACGCGAAACTTGTTTTAATCCATTTGTATTCCCATTTCAGGGTCAACTTCCTTTCAAAGTATTTCCCATTATGCGCCCTTTTGGCTGTATTACATTACAGACAAGCAAGCAAGCAATCGCAGGATTTTAGTAATATATAGATAGATTAGTCTTTGGCTATGATAAATAAGAAGGCGGTGAATTGGTAAAGTTGTTAGAACGTTGGATAGCATGGTTTGCGGTATTCATCCGGTTCTCTGCTCTCTGAGTTCAAATCCCACCGTGGTCAACTTTACCTTTCATCCATTCGAGATCGATAAAAAAAATGTACCAGTCAAGTACTAGGGTCGATTTCTCACTTCCAGTCTCTCACTCTCTATCCTTCTTTGGAAGAAATCTGCTCTATTCAGACGTAGATATGAGATGGGCTCCGCCAGGTTTAAGAATAATATGCCATAGAACGCTGCATATCATTACAGCACCCCGACGAATCCATCGTGAATTACGAGAGCATACATATTCTTCCATGGAGATCGAAACCAGATTTTGCTTTCGGTGCATTATACATCGTTTACAGTGATACTCACTTCTCAGTAATAAATCTTCTGCTTGAATCGCTCAATGCTTTCAACTAAGACATTACACAAGTTGGCATTGTTCCTAACGTAAATATAGTAGAATTCTATTGAGCTTCTACCCTTTGTCTCTAGCTCTGCAGTCAATTTCTCTTCCATTTCCTTCACATCTTCAATTTATTGTCTATCTTCTCACTGTTTCTCTCTCTCACTCTTTCACACTCACTCTATCGTTTTCTCTCTCTCTCCCTCCCGCTCTCCTTCTCTCTCTCACTCTCTCACATATACACGCATGCACGCATATATATATATATATATAAATGTGTGTGAGTGTTCGTGTACACACATTATATATATAAATATCTATCCATCTACACACACACACACACACACACACACACACATATTATATTATATATGTATATATATATATATATATATATATATATATATATTATTTAATTATAAACTCTATGTCAGGAAACTGGAAACTTAGTGAATTAAAGTGTTCAGTATATTCTCCATAGACAGTGTCCAAATATGCTGAGGAATTCTGATGTAATAAAATGTCGAGAAGGAAATTCAAACTACATCAACTTAATTAAGTAGCCCCCCCCCCCCCCCCATCTTCTATTAAAGGCTTTTGCCCATCAATAGGGAAAATGAGACTTCAAAGCCGGTCTAACGAATGTCTAACTTGTTATTGGATTGGCAGTGTCGGTAGAGGTTCGGACGCCATTCTTTGCAGCATAGAGTTACGGCCCTTGTCATTCTGAGTTCAAATCCCGCCGAGGTTGACTTTGCCTTTCATCCTTACGGGGTCGATAAAATAAAGTACCAGTAATTCACTGGGATAATTGCTGGCCTTGTGCCAAAAGTACCAACAATTATTACAAGGGCGATTTAATCGATTTTCCCCTCCCCCAAATTACTGGCCTTGTGCCATTATTGTCGGACAACCTGTTTATCTGCATAGAGTTACGGCCATTTACATTCTGAGTTCAAATCCAACCGAGGTTAGCTTCGTTTTTCATCCTTGCAGGTTCGATAAAATAAAGTACCAGTCACATACTGGTGTCGATGTAATCGATTCCACCACAAGAAAAAAAGAATTGCTGGTCTTGCGACAAAATCAGACACCAATATTATTTTATATATTTATTTATTTATTTATTGAAAGTTAGTGGATTGGCAGTATCGGTAGGGCGCTGGACAACGTGCTTCGTGGCGTAGAGTTATGGCCCTTTCCGTTCGGAGTTCAAATCCTGCTGAAGTTAGCTTTGTCTTTCATCCTTACGTGGTAGATAAAATAAAGTACCAGTAATGTACTGGGGTCGATTAAATAGACTTTCCCCTCCCCTCAATAATGCTGGCCTTGTGTCTAAATCAAAAACCCGTATTTTTATTATTAACTGTTTTATCTCTATAAGACGAGTTTTGGATGTGTCCATAAGCTTGTTGTTTGTTTGCCTACATTTAAATATGCTTCTGCTGATAGTTCTAAACTGTTGTGAAGGTACTCCAGCCGAGATTCTAGAAAGACATTAGAGGCAACGTTTGTATATTTCAACAACAAACACATGACATGTTTATTTGAGAGTCAAAATAATAAACGGTTCTGTGATTACGTCTTCGTGACTCTAAAGTCTAAATAATGTCTCGAGCCCGCAAACTCATCAGGCCGGTTCTCATCCTAGTTTCCCTGGCGTGAAGCGACTGGGAGTAAAATACCTCTTCCTTGGAGAGGAGGCCAGTCCATTGCAAGGTTAAGCCACCAGATAGTGCTGTTACTCATTTTCAGTTGAGTATGCTGGAGCAACGTAAAATTAAGAGTTTTCCTCAAGAACACAACACACCACCCAGTCCAGCGATAATGTAGTACAATACACTGTTTTCCATATGCTTGTACCGCCATATATGGATCAGCACAGCACAAGGGTGACAGTCAGTTGTACTCATAGCGACATTTACCCCTGGATCGCTGTCACCTTTGTAGCTTAATACGGAAAGGTGGTATATATGGAAGAACGACATTTTGTAGGGATTTGCAAGTACTTACAGCTTATCAAAGCAACGGGGACATTACGGGCATGTTTCCGGTCATGGGCACAGAAACACGAACAATGAGACTGGCTGCGCAGATCAGAAATCTTAGATGCAAGCTCCACTTGTGACTATTATTACTACTACTACTAGTAGTACTACTACTTCTTCTTCTTCGTCGTCGTCGTAGGGGCAGAAGCCTCAAACACTTCTTCCAGCGGGCTCTTGTGAACTTTCTGTGCCAAAACGTTTGGAAAGTATATAAAGAGGAAGAGAGTGATATATGAATAGCAGCAGAACTTGCAACAACAACAACAGCAGGTCTCAAATGTTATTATTCCAATAGAATCGCCAGTCTAAGCCCTACAAACTAGCAAAGGAGTTACCTCGTTGTTTGTCTCAGATGTTCATGATACCAAATCACCTCAAACTAGAATTAAAAGTCTATAGAACCGATATAAGGAAGATATAATGTATGAACGGTAAGATATACTTCCAATATACAGAAGACATATAGACAGTAGGGTATTGGCGAAGACCCATATCAATAATTTGCCATAATACAAAACAGAAACTCCATTAACACGTTGAATGCTTATTAGTGTACACATCTCAATACCAGAAAAGTGAATGGCGGGCAGAATCCTTGAAGCTCTGATCTAAATTATTTTGTGGGTTTTTACCCATTTGTGATAGAATCATTCAGTTTGTGATTCATGATGAAATTATGTTGTTTTAATTATTCAGCGTTTTATTTCTATAATATTTGTTTGATTTTTACCGAATTTAAAAATATTTTCATCATATAACGTATTTACATCTCCCATTGTTTGTATATATCTTTGTCATATCTATCACCACATAATTCTAACTTCCATCTCTTACTGGTTTATCCCTTCGTTTCTATGATCCCTTGTGGATAATAATGAGTATATTATTATCAGTATTATCATCATGCCATTGTATCTTTTTTTAATTTTATAATCATGTGATTAAATTATTTAATGAAATAATGAATAGAGAATTAATTAGAAACAAACAAACAAAAAAAACCTTGAAAATTAAACAACGAAACAAATGTTTAAATAAATAAATAAATTTCAACTTCAAGGAACAATGAGTAATTTGTTTGATAATGGTGTCCGTAATGAGATTTAAATAAACGACGAACGCTTCATAATTTGCAGAATTACGTTCTCGATCCCACCATTGCTCCCCTCTACACCCTCTTTCTCTCTCTCTCTCCAAATCTATTAACATTATATTGAATATAATTACATCAATTAAATTCTAATGATGCTCTTTCATCCGGGAATATAGAAATGAAAGTGCCAATAATACTTCAATATAATGTAAATTGGGAATAATTTCATTTTTTTTTTCTATTAATTTTCAATTAAGAGAAACATTTCTCTAAATACAAAAGAGACCAGTTATAATATACTCTAGCCGGCTGATGACCTTATTACACCTTGCTCTCCTGAATTTGTCGAGTGATTCAAACGCAAGCTGCTGAGTTGTCGTATTGTGTGGTGGTGTGGTGAGAACCGTAGTAGGAGAACTAAATATCCAACGAATGATTCTCCGAATTAGTTTCGATTTCAGTTTAAGAATTCCTTCAGTTATGCTAAAAGCTAATGAACATTTGACTGTACCAGTCATTACAATTGAGAGATAATTTTTACCATTAAGTTAAAAAGCCTTACCTGTAATCATGAATCTTGTGTTATTACCGAACGAATACGATCGCGAATACAAGCAGTTGAAATGGGGTACCTCTGATAAAGTGCGTGGCTCGGAGATCAGAGAATCACTTTAGGTACAGCTGCTACTTCTCCGAATTGAGAGATCACAGCTCCGATACTATGGACATGTGGTTAGAAAAAAAATGCTGGGTAGATTTTATGGGCAAAACCAACCGGCAGGAGATCCAGGGGTAAAACCTGAGCAAGAGGGTTGGATAGATTCATGAGCTCAACTGGTCTCACTTGGGTATCCAGCCGGCTGAGTTGGAGATGGTTGCTTCTGACAGGATACGCTTTTGAGAACTCTTATCCCACAACCCTCTCAGGAATAAGTGGGCTGAAAATTCGTATTCTTTTACATTGCTTTCTTTGATGTATGTACATTGGTGTCGTAGGGGCGCCGTAGTGGCATATGGCATTTATTGAGCATTTTAAACCTGGCGGAATACATCTCATCTCAAGGTTTGAGATCAGCAGATTTCGTCCAGAGAAGGATTGGGAATGGAAGAAAAAAAGTGAGAAAAAGATATAGGGGAATCGACTCCAGTTCTAGATTGGTACTTTTTGAATCGACCTCGAAAGGATAAAATATAAAGTTGAGCTCGGTGGGATTTGAACTAAGAGAGCAGAGAGCCAAAGCTAATGCTCAAAATATTCTATCTACGTTCTAACGACTCTGCCAATTTGCTGTCTTACTATTTATCATATTCAGTAATTAGCGTTTCAAATCCTCTCTCTATATATATATACATATGCCCTCTCTATCTCTCCTCTTCTCTCTATATATATTTCTCCCCCCCCCCCCCATCCTCTCAGTCTCATCACCTATGTCCTACCATCCCCTCTATTGATATTCTATACGTTTATATTAGACAATGTTAAAACCTAACATCATGTTAGATGTTGTCTACTGTAGATTCCACAACCTCCCGCTTTAAAAACAACATACGCAAAATCAAAATAATATAAACAAATATATATATATGTGTGAAAGAGTGCCTATATGTGTGTATCATTGTGTGTGTATATATATATATATATATATATATATATATATATATATATGTGTGTGTGTGTGTGTGTGTGTGTGTGTGTGTGTGTGTGTAATGTATATATATATACATAAATACATACATACATACATACATACATACATACATACATACATACATACATACATGGTGGCTGCCAACTCGTTTTCGAGTACGGCCACTACTTTATATCCATGTAGGAGAACCCCTACCGATGCGCTGAACGAGTGTGACTTTTTAGTCCAGCCAGCGACTTGAAAACTCTGGTACAAACACTACACTTGTGACAATTATTGACACATAGTGTTGGGTCCATGGTACCATGTGACGACAAGTGCAGAGAGATCTCCAGATATAAAGCAATGTCTGTGCCGTGAAGCTTTTATAGTGAGCAAAGGCACATACATACATACATACATACATACATACATACATACATACATACATACATACATACATACATACATACATACATACCCGCTTGGACCAATGTATAACTGAACTTGGATTTGCGGACAAAGAGCGCAGCTCCCTAATTCATAGTCTACAAATGGCTGCGATAGCTGGCACCTTCAATATTTTCAAAACATTCTTGCGATTCAAGGGATGACAATTTCTTTTCTTTTATAACATTGCCACCAGGAAGGTGGCCGGTCAAAATATACTCGAATTTAAGAGAAAGAGATAATAACATACATACATACATACATACATACATACATACATACATACATACATACATACATACATACATACATACATACATACATACACACACATTGCTGTTCAACTCTTTAACAGTAAACACTGGGGAACATCCTTATAAATGCCAAAAATGAAGCAGCTGGAATTATAAGTGTGAATGAATAAAAACATCGTTGGCTGATCACCAAATTGTTGGTAACGAGGAGCCAGGAGCTATGGAATCAATATAGTAAAAACAAGTCTTCTAGAAAAAAAGGTAACATATCAATCTATATAGATCCGAAATATTTAAAGTATATGTAGATTTATAACATCTTAGTACATCTAACATCGTTAGTTACTTGACAAGGGAGACTACTTGGGCGGCTTCCATGATCCTAAAAGTCTGTTTCGAACCAGCTCGTTCATCAGGTTGGTGCTAATCGACTGTTGGTGCTAATCCAACACACCACACCATGGCGTTAAGCGTCTGATTGTACAAGATTCTGCCAACCTGGAAAGTATGCCAGCCCCCAGCTATTGCTTTCACTCATTTCAACTGACTATACTGGAGAAACGTGAAGTGAAGTGAATTCTCAACCCAGTCCAGGAATTGAAGGCACAGCATTCTGATCGCAAGTCCTACACACCATGACATTATGATCGCAAGTCCAACACACCATGACATAATGATCGTAAGTCCAACACACGACGACATAATGATCGTATGTCCAACACACGACGACATAATGATCGTAAGTCTAACACACCATGACATTATGACCGTAAGTCCAACACACGACGACATTATGACCTTAAGTCCAACACACCACACCATAATGATCGTAAGTCCAACACACCACATCATTATGATCGTAAGTCAAACACACCACACCATTATGATCGTCGGTCCAACACACCACGACATTATGTTCGTACGTCCAACACCCCACGACATTATGATCGTAAGTCCTGCAGACCACACCATTATGACGGTAGGTCCAACACACCATGATATAATAGGCGTAAGTCCAACACACCACACCATTATGATCGTAATTCCAACACACCACGACATTATAATCGTAAGTCCAACACACCACACCATTATGATCGTAAGTCCAACACACCATGACATTATGATCTTCTTAAGTCCAACACACCATAACATTATGACCGTATGTCGAACACACCATGACATTATGTCCGCAAGTCTAGCACACCATGACATTATGACCGTAAGTCCAACACACCATGACATTATGACCGTAACTCCAACACACGACGACATTATGACCGTAAGTCCAACACACCACGACCTAATGATCGTAATCCACACACCACACCATTATGATCGTAATTCCAACACACCACGACATTATAATCGTAAGTCCAACACACCACACCATTATGATCGTAAGTCCAACACACCGTGACATTATGATCTTCTTAAGTCCAACACACCATAACATTATGACCGTATGTCCAACACACAATGACATTATGACCGCAAGTCTAATATACCATGACATATGACCGTAAGTCCGACACACCATGACATTATGGCCGTAACTCCAACACACGAGGACATTATGACCGTAAGTCCAACACACCACGACCTAATGATCGTAAGTCCAACACACCACACAGTACTGATCGTAAGTCCAACACACCACACCATTATGATCGTCGGTCCAACACACCACGACATTATGTTCGTAGGTCCAACACCCCACGACATTATGATCGTAAGTCCAACACACCGCACCATTATGATTCTCGGTCCAACACACCATGACATTATGACCGTAAGTCCAACACACGACGACATATTGATCGTAAGTTCAACACACCACGGCATAAGGATCGTAAGTCCAACACACCACACCATAATGATCCTAAGTCAAACACACCACACAATTATGACCGTAGGTCCAACACACCACGACAGAATGATCGCAAGTCCAATACACCACACCATAATGATCGCAAGTCCAACACCCCACGACATTATGATCGTAAGGCCAATACACAACACCATTATGACCGTAAGTCTAACACACAATGATATTATGATCGTAAGACTAACACACCATGACATAATGATCCTAAGTCCAACACACCATGACATAATGACCGTACGTCCAACACACCACACCATTATGATCGTAAGTCCAACACACCATGACATTATGATCTTCTTTAGTCCAACACACCATAACATTATGACCGTATGTCGAACACACCATGACATTATGACCGCAAGTCCAACACACCACGGCATGTTGACCGTAAGTCCAACACACCACACCATTATGATCGTAAGTCCAGCACACCACGACATAATGATCGTAAGTCCAACACAACACAACATAATGATCGTAACTCCAACACACCACGGCATAATGATCGTAAGTCCAACGGATCATGACAATATGAACCGCAAGTTTAACACACCATGACATTATGATCTTATTAAGTCCAACACACCATGACATTATGAGCGTATGTCCAACACACCATGACATTATGACCGCAAGTCCAACACACCACACCAATATGACCGTAAGTCTAACACACCATGACATTAAGATCGTAAGACTAACACACCATGACATAATGACCGTACGTCCAACACACCACACCATTATTATCGTAAGTCCAACACACCAAGACATTATGATCTTCTTTAATCCAACACACCATAACATTATGACTGTTTGTCGAACACAACATGACATTATGACCCTAAGTCCAACACACGATGACATAATGACCGTAAGTCCAACTCACCACACCATTATGATCGTAAGTCCAGCACACCACGACATAATGATCGTAAGTAAAACACACCATGACATTATGATCGTAACTCCAAGACACCACGGCATAATGATCGTAAGTCCAACACACCATGACATTATGATCTTATTAAGTCCAACACACCATAACATTATAGCCGTATGTCCAACAGACCATGACATTATGACCTCAAGTATAAGACACCACGACATTATAATTGTAAGTCTAACACACCATGACATAATGACCGTACGTCCAACACACCATGACATAGTGACCGTACGTCCAACACACCACACCATTATGATCGTAAGTCCAACACACCACACCATTATGATCGTAAGTCTAACACACCACACCATAATGATCATAAGTCCAACACACCACGCCATTATGACCGTAAGTCCAACACACCATGATACAATGAACGTAAGACCAACACACCACACAATTATCATCGTAAGTTCAACACACCACGACATTATGATCGTAGGTCCAACACACCTCACCATTATGATCGTTAGTCTACCACACCACATCATTATGATCGTAAGTCCAACACACCATGACATTATGATCGTAAGTCCAAAACACCACGACATAATGTTCGTAGGTCCAACACACCACACCATTATGATCGTTAGTCTACCACACCATGCCATTATGATCGTTAGTCTAACACACCACACCATTATGATCGTAAGTCCAACACACGATGACATAATGACCGTAAGTCAAACACACCACACCATTATGATTGTCTGTCCAACACACCACGACATTATGATCCTAAGTTCAACACACCACAACGTTATGATCGTAAGTCCAACACACCATGACATTATGATCATAAGTCCAAAACACCATGACATAATGACCGTAAGTCTAACAAACCACGACATAATGGTCGAAATTCCAACACACCACACCATTATCCTCGTAGGCCCAACACACCACACCATTATGATCGTAGGCCCAACATACCACAACATTATGATCGTAAGTCTAACACACGACACCATTATGATCGTAAGTCCAACACACCACGACATAATGATCGTCGGTCTAACACACCACGACATAATGATCGTCGGTCTAACACACCACGACATTATGATCGTAAGTGCAACACACCACACCATTATGATCGTAGGTCCAATACCCCTCGACATAATGACCGTAAGTACAACACACCGCTCCAATATGATAGTAAGTCCAACACATCACACCATTATGATCGTAGGTCAAACACACCACCACATAATGACCGTAAGTCAAACACACCACACCATTATGATTGTCTGTCCAACACACCACGGCATAATGACCGTAAGTCCAACAGACCATGACATTATGATCGTAAATCCAACACACTATGAAATTATGACCGTATGTCTAACACAATTGACATAATGACCGTAAGTCCAACACACCATGACAAAATTATCGTAAGTCCAACACACCATGACATTATTATCTTAAGTCCAACACACCACACCATTATGATCGTAAGTCCAACACACCACGACATAATCATCGTAAGTCCAACACACCACGACATTATGACCGTAAGCCCAATACAACATGACATAATGACGGCAAGTCCTGCACGCCGTGACATAATGATTGTAAGTCCAACACACCATGACACTGTGATCCTAAGTCCAACACACCAGGACATAATGATCCTAAGTCTAACACACCACGATATAATGATCGTAAGTCCAACACACCACACCATTATGATCGTAAGTTTAACAAACGACACCATTATTATCGTACGTCCAACAGACCATGTACATTATGATCGTAAGTCTAACGCACCATGACATAATGATCGTAAGTCCAACACACCACGACATAATGATCATAAGTGCAACATACTACTCCGTTATGATCGTAAGTCCAACACACCACTCCATTATGATCGTAAGTCCAACACACCATGGAATTATGACCGTAAGTCTAACACAATTGACATAATGACCGTAAGTCCAACACACCATGAAGTAATTATCGTAAATCCAACACACCATGACATTGTGATCCTAAGTCCAACACACCATGACATTATGACCGTAAGTCCAACACACCACGACATAATGATCGGAGGTCTAACACACCTCACCATTATGACCGTAAGTCCAACAAAGCATGACATTATGACCGTAAATCTAACACACTTTGAACTAATGACCGTAAGTGCAACACACGATGACATAATGAGCGTAAGTCCAACACACCATGATGTTATGATCGTAAGTCTAACAGACCATGACATGATGACCGTAAGTCTAACAAACCGTGACATAATGATCGAAAGTCCAACACACCTAAACGTTATGATCGTAAGTCCACCAAACATCGGCATAATGATCTTATGTCCAACACACCACACCATTATGATAGTAAGTCCAACACACCATGACATAATGAACGTAAGACCAACACACCACACAATTATCATCGTAAGTTCAACACACAACGACATTAAGATCGTAGGTCCAAGACACCACACCATTATGAGTATAGGTCCAACACCCCTCGACATAATGATCGTAAGTCCAACACACCGCACCATTATGATTGTAGGTCAAACACACCACCACATATTGGTCGTGAGTCCAACAACCACGACATAACGATCGTAAGTCCAACACACCACACCATAATGATGTAAGTCTAACACACCTTGACATAATGAGAGTAAGTCCAACACACCATGACATTATGACTACAAGTCCAACACACCACGACATTATGACTGTAACTCCAACACACCACACCATTATGATCCTAAGTCCAACACACCATGACATTATGATGGTCTTAAGTCCAACACACCACACAATTATACCATTATGATCGTAAGTCCAACACGCCACACCATTATGATCGTAAGTCCAACACACCACACCATAATAATCGTAAGTCCAACACACCACACCCCATTATTCGTAAGGCCAACACACCACACCATTATGACCGTAAGTCCAACACACCATGACATAATGAACGTAAGTCCAAAACAACACGACATAATGATCGTAAGTCAAACACACCGCGACATAATGATCGTAAGTCAAACACACCACGACATAATGATCGTAAGTCAAACACACCATGACATTATGATCGTAAGTCCTACACAGCACACCATTATGATCGTAAATCTAACAGACGGAACAATTATGATCGTAAGTCCCACACACCATGACATAATGATCGTAAGTCTAACACACCACGATATAATGATCGTAAGTCCAACACACCATTATCATCGTAAGTCAAACACACCAGGACATAATGATCCTAAGTCTAACACACCACGATATGATCGTAAGTTTAACAAACGACACCATTATTATCGTACGTCCAACACACCATGTACATTATGATCGTAAGTCTAACGCACCATGACATAATGATCGTAAGTCCAACACACCGCGACATAATGATCATAAATGCAACATACTAATCCATTATGATCGTAAGTCCAACACACCACTCCATTATGATCGTAAGTCCAACACACCATGGAATTATGACCGTAAGTCTAACACAATTGACATAATGACCGTAAGTCCAACACACCATGAAGTAATTATCGTAAATCCAACACACCATGACATTGTGATCCTAAGTCCAACACACCATGACATTATGACCGTAAGTCCAACACACCACCACATAATGATCGGAGGTCTAACACACCTCACCATTATGACCGTAAGTCCAACAAAGCATGACATTATGACCGTAAATCTAACACACTTTGAACTAATGACCGTAAGTGCAACACACGATGACATAATGAGCGTAAGTCCAACACACCATGATGTTATGATCGTAAGTCTAACAGACCATGACATGATGACCGTAAGTCTAACAAACCGTGACATAATGATCGAAAGTCCAACACACCTAAACGTTATGATCGTAAGTACACCAAACATCGGCATAATGATCTTATGTCCAACACACCACACCATTATGATAGTAACTCCAACACACCATGACATAATGAACGTAAGACCAACACACCACACAATTATCATCGTAAGTTCAACACACCACGACATTAAGATCGTAGGTCCAAGACACCACACCATCATGAGTATAGGTCCAACACCCCTCGACATAATGATCGTAAGTCCAACACACCGCACCATTATGATTGTAGGTCAAACACACCACCACATATTGGTCGTGAGTCCAACAACCACGACATAACGATCGTAAGTCCAACACACCACACCATAATGATGTAAGTCTAACACACCTTGACATAATGACAGTAAGTCCAACACACCGTGACATTATGACTACAAGTCCAACACACCACGACATTATGACTGTAACTCCAACACACCACACCATTATGATCCTAAGTCCAACACACCATGACATTATGATGTTCTTAAGTCCAACACACCACACAATTATACCATTATGATCGTAAGTCCAACACGCCACACCATTATGATCGTAAGTCCAACACACCACACCATAATAATCGTAAGTCCAACACACCACACCCCATATTTCGTAAGGCCAACACACCACACCATTATGACCGTAAGTCCAACACACCATGACATAATGAACGTAAGTCCAAAACAACACGACATAATGATCGTAAGTCAAACACACCACGACATAATGATCGTAAGTCAAACACACCATGACATTATAATCGTAAGTCCTACACAGCACACCATTATGATCGTAAATCTAACAGACGGAACAATTATGATCGTAAGTCCCACACACCATGACATAATGATCGTAAGTCTAACACACCACGATATAATGATCGTAAGTCCAACACACCACACCATTATCATCGTAAGTCCCACACACCATGACATAATGATCGTAAGTTCAACACATAACACCATTATCATCGTAAGTCAAACACACCACGACATAATGATCGTAAGTCAAATACAACACGACATAATGATCGTAAGTCCAACACACCATGACATTATGATCGTAAGTCCAAACCACCATGACATTATGACCGTAAGTCTAACACACATTGACTTAATGACCGTAAGTCTAACACACCACGACGTTATGATCCTAAGTCAAACACACCATGACATTATGATCGTAAGTCCAACACACCACGGCATGTTGACCGTAAGTCCACACACCACGATATTATGACCGTAAGTCCAATACACCATGACATTATGACCGCAAGTCCAACACACCATGATATTGTGATCCTAAGTCCAACGCACCACGACATTATGATCCTAAGTCCAACACACCATGACATTATGACCATAAGTCCAACACACCACGACATAATGATCGTAAGTCCAACACACCACCACATAATGATCGTAAGTCTAACACACCACACCATTATGATCGTAAGTCCAACACACCACGACATAATGATCGTAATTCCAACACACCACGACATAATGATCTTATGTCAAACACACCAAGACATAATTGATTCTACTTTAGGCACAAAGCCAGCTATTACCCAGAGCATTACTAGTACTTTATTTTATCGACCCCGTAAGGATGAAAGGCAAAGTCAACCTGCGCGGGATTTGAACTCAGATCGTAAAGGGAAGTAACTATGCTGGAAAGCATGGCGTCCGACCCCCTACAGTTATTGCCAATCCACACCAAGACATACTGATCGTAAGTCCAAACACCACACCATTATGATCGTAAGTCCAACACACCACACCATTATGATCGTAAATCTAACAGACGACACAATTATGATCGTAAGTCCCACACACCATGACATAATGATCGTAAGTTCAACACATAACACCATTATCATCGTAAGTCAAACACACCACGACATAATGATCGTAAGTCAAACACAACACGACATAGTGATCGTAAGTCAAACACACCATGACATTATGATCGTAAGTCCAACACACCATGACATTATGATCGTAAGACCAAACCACCATGACATTATCACCGTAAGTCTAACACACATTGACATAATGACCGTAAGTCCAACACACCATGACATTGTGATCCTAAGTCCAACACACCACGACGTTATGATCCTAAGTCAAACACACCATGACATTATGATCGTAAGTCCAACACACCACGGCATGTTGACCGTAAGTCCACACACCACGATATTATGACCGTAAGTCCAACACACCATGACATTGTGATCCTAACTCTAACACACCACGACATTATGATCCTAAGTCTAACACACCTTGACATAATGACCGTAAGTCCAACATACCATGTCATAATGATCGTAAGTCCAACACACCATGACGTTGTGATCCTAAGTCCAACACACCACGACATTATGTTCCTATGTCCAACACACCACGACATAATGATCGTAAGTCTAACACACCACACCATTATGATCGTAAGTCCAACACACCACACCATAATGATCGTAAGTCCAACACACCACATCATTATGATCGTAAGTCAAACACACCACACCATTAGGATCGTCGGTCCAACACACCACGACATTATGTTCGTACGTCCAACACCCCACGACATTATGATCGTAAGTCCTGCAAACCACACCATTATGACCGTAGGTCCAACGCACCATGACATAATAGGCGTAATTCCAACACACCACACCATTATGATCGTAATTCCAACACACCACGACATTATAATAGTAAGTCCAACACACCACACTATTATGATCGTAAGTCCAACACACCATGACATTATGATCTTCTTAAGTCCAACACACCATAACATTATGACCGTATGTCGAACACACCATGACATTATGTCCGCAAGTCTAGCACACCATGACATTATGACCGTAAGTCCAACACACCATGACATTATGACCGTAACTCCAACACACGACGACATTATGACCGTAAGTCCAACACACCACGACCTAATGATCGTAATCCAACACACCACACCATTATGATCGTAATTCCAACACACCACGACATTATAATCGTATGTCCAACACACCACACCATTATGATCGTAAGTCCAACACACCATGACATTATGATCTTCTTAAGTCCAACACACCATAACATTATGACCGTATGTCCAACACACCATGACATTATGACCGCAAGTCTAATATACCATGACATATGACCGTAAGTCCAACACACCATGACATTATGACCGTTACTCCAACACACGACGACATTATGACCGTAAGTCCAACACACCACGACCTAATGATCGTAAGTCCAACACACCACACCATAATGATCGTAAGTCCAACACACCACACCATTATGATCGTCGGTCCAACACACCACGACATTATGTTCGTAGGTCCAACACCCCACGACATTATGATCGTAAGTCCAACACACCACACCATTATGATTCTCGGTCCAACACACCACGACATTATGATAGTAAGTCCAACGCGCGACACCATTATGATCGTAAGTCCAACACACCATGACATTATGATCTTCTTAAGTCCAACACACCATGACATTATGACCGCAAGTCTAACACACCGTGACATTATGACCGTAAGTCCAACACACCACGGCATAAGGATCGTAAGTCCAACACACCACACCATAATGATCGTAAGTCAAACACACCACACCATTATGACCGTAGGTCCAACACACCACGACAGAATGATCGTAAGTCCAATACACCACACCATAATGATCGCAAGTCCAACACCCCACGACATTATGATCGTAAGGCCAATACACAACACCATTATGACCGTAAGTCTAACACACAATGATATTATGATCGTAAGACTAAGACACCATGACATAATGATCCTAAGTCCAACACACCATGACATAATGACCGTACGTCCAACACACCACACCATTATGATCGTAAGTCCAACACACCAAGACATTATGATCTTCTTTAGTCCAACACACCATAACATTATGACCGTATGTCCAACACACCATGACATTATGACCGTAAGTCCAACACACGATGACATAATGACCGTAAGTCAATCACACCACACCATTATGATCGTAAGTCCAACACACCACACCATTATGATCGTAAGTCCAGCACACCACGACATAATGATCGTAAGTAAGACACACCATGACATTATGATCGTACCTCCAACACACCACGGCATAATGATCGTAACTCCAACACACCTTGACATAATGATCGTAAGTCCAACGGACCATGACAATATGACCGCAAGTTTAACACACCATGACATTATGATCTTATTAAGTCATACAACATAACATAATGATCGCAAGTCTAACACACCATGACATGATGATCGTAAGTCCAACACACCACACCATTATGATCGTAGGCCCAACACACCACACCATTATGATCGTAAGTCTAACACACGACACCATTATGATCGTAAGTCCAACACACCACGACATAATTATCGTAAGTCAAACAAACCATGACATTATGATCGTAGGTCCAACACACCAAGGCATAATGACCGTAAGTCCAACAGACCATGACATTATGATCGTAAATCCAACACACTATGAAATTATGACCGTATGTCTAACACAATTGACATAATGACCGTAAGTCCAGCACACCATGACAAAATTATCGTAAGTCCAATACACCATGACATTATTATCTTAAGTCCAACACACCACACCATTATGATCGTAAGTCCAACACACCACGACATAATCATCGTAAGTCCAACACACCACGACATTATGACCGTAAGCCCAATACAACATGACATAATGACGGCAAGTCCTGCACGCCGTGACATAATGATTGTAAGTCCAACACACCATGACACTGTGATCCTAAGTCCAACACACCAGGACATAATGATCCTAAGTCTAACACACCACGATATAATGATCGTAAGTCCAACACACCACACCATTATGATCGTAAGTTTAACAAACGACACCATTATTATCGTACGTCCAACACACCATGTACATTATGATCGTAAGTCTAACGCACCATGACATAATGATCGTAAGTCCAACACACCACGACATAATGATCATAAGTGCAACATACTACTCCATTATGATCGTAAGTCCAACACACCACACCATTATGGTCGTCGGTCCACCACACCACGACATTATGTTCGTAGGTCCAACACCCCACGACATTATGATCGTAAGTCCAACACACCACACCGTTATGATTCTCGGTCCAACACACCACGACATTATGATCGTAAGTCCAACGCGCGACACCATTATGATCGTAAGTCCAACACACCATGACATTATGATCTTCTTAAGTCCAACACACCATGACATTATGACCGCAAGTCTAACACACCATGACATTATGACCGTAAGTCCAACACACCACGGCATAAGGATCGTAAGTCCAACACACCACACCATAATGATCGTAAGTCAAACACACCACACCATTATGACCGTAGGTCCAACACACCACGACAGAATGATCGTAAGTCCAATACACCACACCATAATGATCGCAAGTCCAACACCCCACGACATTATGATCGTAAGGCCAATACACAACACCATTATGAGCGTAAGTCTAACACACAATGATATTATGATCGTAAGACTAACACACCATGACATAATGATCCTAAGTCCAACACACCATGACATAATGACCGTACGTCCAACACACCACACCATTATGATCGTAAGTCCAACACACCAAGACATTATGACCGTAAGTCCAACACACGATGACATAATGACCGTAAGTCAATCACACCACACCATTATGATCGTAAGTCCAACACACCACACCATTATGATCGTAAGTCCAGCACACCACGACATAATGATCGTAAGTAAGACACACCATGACATTATGATCGTAACTCCAACACACCACGGCATAATGATCGTAACTCCAACACACCACGGCATAATGATCGTAAGTCCAACGGACCATGACAATATGACCGCAAGTTTAACACACCATGACATTATGATCTTATTAAGTCCAACACACCATGACATTATGAGCGTATGTCCAACACACCATGACATTATGACCGCAAGTCCAACACACCACACCAATATGATCGTAAGTCTAACACACCATGACATTAAGATCGTAAGACTAACACACCATGACATAATGACCGTACGTCCAACACACCACACCATTATGATCGTAAGTCCAACACACCAAGACATTATGATCTTCTTTAGTCCAACACACCATAACATTATGACTGTTTGTCGAACACAACATGACATTATGAGCGCAAGTCCAACACACCATGACATTATGACCGCAAGACCAACACACCACGACATTATGACCGTATGCCCAACACACCATGACATTATGCCCGCAAGTCTAACACACCATGACATTATGACCGTAAGTCCAACACACGATGACATAATGACCGTAAGTCCAAATCACCACACCATTATGATCGTAAGTCCAGCACACCACGACATAATGATCGTAAGTAAAACACACCATGACATTATGATCGTAAGTAAAACACACCATGACATTATGATCGTAACTCCAAGACAGCACGGCATAATGATCGTAAGTCCAACACACCATAACATTATAACCGTATGTCCAACACACCATGACATTATGACCTCAAGTCTAAGACACCACGACATTATAATTGTAAGTCTAACACACCATGACATAATGACCGTACGTCCAACACACCATGGCAATGTGATCCTAAGTCCAACACACCACGACATTATGTTCCTATGTCCAACACACCACGACATAATGATCGTAAGTCTAACACACCACACCATTATGATCGTAAGTCCAACACACCACACCATAATGATCGTAAGTCCAACACACCACATCATTATGATCGTAAGTCAAACACACCACACCATTAGGATCGTCGGTCCAACACACCACGACATTATGTTCGTACGTCCAACACCCCACGACATTATGATCGTAAGTCCTGCAAACCACACCATTATGACCGTAGGTCCAACGCACCATGACATAATAGGCGTAATTCCAACACACCACACCATTATGATCGTAATTCCAACACACCACGACATTATAATAGTAAGTCCAACACACCACACTATTATGATCGTAAGTCCAACACACCATGACATTATGATCTTCTTAAGTCCAACACACCATAACATTATGACCGTATGTCGAACACACCATGACATTATGTCCGCAAGTCTAGCACACCATGACATTATGACCGTAAGTCCAACACACCATGACATTATGACCGTAACTCCAACACACGACGACATTATGACCGTAAGTCCAACACACCACGACCTAATGATCGTAATCCAACACACCACACCATTATGATCGTAATTCCAACACATCACGACATTATAATCGTATGTCCAACACACCACACCATTATGATCGTAAGTCCAACACACCATGACATTATGATCTTCTTAAGTCCAACACACCATAACATTATGACCGTATGTCCGACACACCATGACATTATGACCGCAAGTCTAATATACCATGACATATGACCGTAAGTCCAACACACCATGACATTATGACCGTGACTCCAACACACGACGACATTATGACCGTAAGTCCAACACACCACGACCTAATGATCGTAAGTCCAACACACCACACCATAATGATCGTAAGTCCAACACACCACACCATTATGATCGTCGGTCCACCACACCACGACATTATGTTCGTAGGTCCAACACCCCACGACATTATGATCGTAAGTCCAACACACCACACCATTATGATTCTCGGTCCAACACACCACGACATTATGATCGTAAGTCCAATACACCACAGCATACTGATCGCAAGTCCAACACCCCACGACATTATGATCGTAAGGCCAATACACAACACCATTATGACCGTAGGTCTAACACACAATGATATTATGATCGTAAGACTAACACACCTTGACATAATGATCCTAAGTCCAACACACCATGACATAATGACCGTACGTCCAACACACCACACCATTATGATCGTAAGTCCAACACACCAAGACATTATGATCTTCTTTAGTCCAACACACCATAACATTATGACCGTATGTCCAACACACCATGACATTATGACCGTAAGTCCAACACACGATGACATAATGACCGTAAGTCAATCACACCACACCATTATGATCGTAAGTCCAACACACCACACCATTATGATCGTAAGTCCAGCACACCACGACATAATGATCGTAAGTAAGACACACCATGACATTATGATCGTAACTCCAACACACCATGGCATAATGATCGTAACTCCAACACACCACGGCATAATGATCGTAAGTCCAACGGACCATGACAATATGACCGCAAGTTTAACACACCATGACATTATGATCTTATTAAGTCCAACACACCATGACATTATGAGCGTATGTCCAACACACCATGACATTATGACCGCAAGTCCAACACACCACACCAATATGATCGTAAGTCTAACACACCATGACATTAAGATCGTAAGACTAACACACCATGACATAATGACCGTACGTCCAACACACCACACCATTATGATCGTAAGTCCAACACACCAAGACATTATGATCTTCTTTAGTCCAACACACCATAACATTATGACTGTTTGTCGAACACAACATGACATTATGACCGCAAGTCCAACACACCATGACATTATGACGGCAAGACCAACACACCACGACATTATGACCGTATGCCCAACACACCATGACATTATGCCCGCAAGTCTAACACACCATGACATTATGACCGTAATCCAACACACGATGACATAATGACCGTAAGTCAAACAGACCACACCATTATGATTGTCTGTCCAACACACCACGACATTATGATCCTAAGTTCAACACACCACAACGTTATGATCGTAAGTCCAACACACCATGACATTATGATCATAAGTCCAAAACAACATGACATAATGACCGTAAGTCTAACAAACCACGACATAATGGTCGTAATTCCAACACACCACACCATTATGATCGTAGGCCCAACACACCACGACATAACGTTCGTAAGTCCTACACACCACACCATTATTATCGTAAGTCCAACACACCACTCCATTATGATCGTGAGTCCAACACAACATGACATAATGATCGCAAGTCTAACACACCATGACATGATGATCGTAAGTCCAACACACCACACCATTATGATCGTGGGCCCAACACACCACACCATTTTGATCGTAAGTCTAACACACGACACCATTATGATCGTAAGTCCAACACACCACGACATAATTATCGTAAGTCAAACAAACCATGACATTATGATCGTAGGTCCAAGACACCACGGCACAATGACCGTAAGTCCAACAGACCATGACATTATGATCGTAAATCCAACACACTATGACATTATGACCGTATGTCTAACACAATTGACATAATGACCGTAAGTCCAACACACCATGACAAAATTATCGTAAGTCCAACACACCGTGACATTATTATCTTAAGTCCAACACACCACACCATTATGATCGTAAGTCCAACACACCACGACATAATCATCGTAAGTCCAACACACCACGACATTATGACCGTAAGCCCAATACAACATGACATAATGACGGCAAGTCCTGCACGCCGTAACATAATGATTGTAAGTCCAACACACCATGACACTGTGATCCTAAGTCCAACACACCAGGACATAATGATCCTAAGTCTAACACACCACGATATAATGATCGTAAGTCCAACACACCACACCATTATGATCGTAAGTTTAACAAACGACACCATTATTATCGTACGTCCAACACACCATGTACATTATGATCGTAAGTCTAACGCACCATGACATAATGATCGTAAGTCCAACACACCACGACATAATGATCATAAGTGCAACATACTACTCCATTATGATCGTAAGTCCAACACACCACTCCATTATGATCGTAAGTCCAACACACCATGGAATTATGACCGTAAGTCTAACACAATTGACATAATGACCGTAAGTCCAACACACCACACAATTATCATCGTAAGTTCAACACACCACGACATTAAGATCGTAGGTCCAAGACACCACACCATTATGAGTATAGGTCCAACACCCCTCGACATAATGATCGTAAGTCCAACACACCGCACCAGTATGATTGTAGGTCAAACACACCACCACATATTGGTCGTGAGTCCAACAACCACGACATAACGATCGTAAGTCCAACACACCACACCATAATGATGTAAGTCTAACACACCTTGACATAATGACAGTAAGTCACACCATGACATTATGACCACAAGTCCAACACACCACGACATTATGACTGTAACTCCAACACACCACACCATTATGATCCTATGTCCAACACACCATGACATTATGATCTTCTTAAGTCCAACACACCACACCATTATACCATTATGATCGTAAGTCCAACATGCCACACCATTATGATCGTAAGTAAAACACACCACACCTTAATAATCGTAAGTCCAACACACCACACCCCATTATTCGTAAGGCCAACACACCACACCATTATGACCGTAAGTCCAACACACCATGACATAATGAACGTAAGTCCAAAACACCAAGACATAATGATCGTAAGTCAAACACACCACGACATAATGATCGTAAGTCAAACACACCACGACATAATGATCGTAAGTCAAACACACCATGACATTATGATCGTAAGTCCTACACACCACACCATTATGATCGTAAATCTAACAGACGACACAATTATGATCGTAAGTCCCAGACACCATGACATAATGATCGTAAGTTCAACACATAACACCATTATCATCGTAAGTCAAACACACCACGACATAATGATCGTAAGTCAAACACAACACGACATAATGATCGTAAGTCCAACACACCATGACATTATGATCGTAAGTCCAAACCACCATGACATTATGACCGTAAGTCTAACACACATTGACATAATGACCGTAAGTCCAACACACCATGACATTATGATCCTAAGTCTAACACACCACGACATTATGATCCTAAGTCTAACATACCTTGACATAATGACCGTAAGTCCAACATACCATGTCATAATGATCGTAAGTCCAACACACCATGATATTGTGATCCTAAGTCCAACACACCACGACATTATGATCCTAAGTCCAACACACCATGACATCATGACCGTATGTCCAACGCACCACGACATAATGGTCGTAAGTCTAACACACCACACCATTATGATCGTAAGTCCAACACACCACGACATAATGATCGTAAGTCCAACACACCACGACATAATGATCTTATGTCAAACACACCAAGACATAATTGATTCTACTTTAGGCACAAGGCCAGCAATTACCCAGTGCATTACTGGTACTTTATTTTATCGACCCCGTAAGGATGAAAGGCAAAGTCAACCTGCGCGGGATTTGAATTCAGATCGTAAAGGGAAGTAACTATGCTGGAAAGCATGGCGTCCGACCCTCTACCGATATTGCCAATCCACACCAAGACATAATGATCGTAAGTCCAACACACCACACCATTATGATCGTAAGTCCAACACACCATGACATTATGGTCTTCTTAAGTCCAACACACCACACCATTATACCATTATGCTCGTAAGTCCAACACACCACACCATTATGATCGTAAGTCCAACACACCATGACATTATGATCTTCTTAAGTCCAACACACCACACCGTTATACCATTATGATCGTAAGTCATACACACCATGAGATAGTGATCGTAAGTCTAAGACACCACCACATAATGATCGTAAGTCCAAAACACCACACCATTATGATCGTAAGTCCAACACACCACACCATAATGATCGTAAGTCAAACACACCACACCATAATGATCCTAAGTCCAACACACCACACGATTATGACCGTAAGTCCAACACACCATGACATAATGAACGTAAGTCCAAAACACCACGACATAATGATCGTAAGTCCAACACACCACGACATAATGATCGTAAGTCGAATAGAGCACGACATAATGATCGTAAGTCAAACACACGATGACATTATGATCGTAAGTCAAACACACCACACCATTATGATCGTAGGCCCAACACACCACACCATTATGACCGTAAATCTAACAGACGACACCATTATGATCGTAAGTCCCACACACCATGACATTAATATGTCCTTAAGTCCAACACACCACGACATAATTATCGTAAGTCAAACACACCATGACATTATGATCGTAAGTCCAACACACCATGACATTATGATCGTAAGTCCCACACACCATGACATAATGAACGTAATTCCAAAACACCACGACATTATGATCGTAAGTCCAACACACCACGACATAATGATCGTAAGTCAAACACACCACGACATATGATCGTAAGTCCAACACACCACGACTTAATGATCGTAAGTCGAACACACCACGACATAATGATCGTAAGTCCAACACACCACACCATTATGATCGTAAGTCCAACAGAACACGACTTAATGAACGTAAGTCGAACACACCACGACATAATGATCGTAAGTCCAACACACCACACCATTATGATCGTAACTCCAACACACCACACCATAATGATCGTAAGTCCAACACACCACACCATTATGTCCGTAAGTCCAACACACCATGATATTATGACAGTAAGCCCAAAACACCACGACATAATGATCGTAAGTCCAACACACCACGACATAATGATCGTAAGTCAAACAAACCACGACATAATGATCGTACGTCAAACATACCATGACATTATGATCGTAAGTCCAGTACACCACGACATAATGATCGTAAGTCAAACACACCACAACATAATGATCGTAAGTCCAACACACCACACCATTATGATCGTAAGTCCAACACGCCACACCCTTATGATCGTTAGTCCAACACACCATGAGATAATGATCGTAAGTCTAAGACATCACGACATAATGATCGTAAGTCCAACACGCCACACGCTTATGATCGTAAGTCTAATACACCATGAGATATTGATCGTAAGGCTAAGACATCACGACATAATGATCGTAAGTCCAAAACACAACACCAATATGATCGTAAGTCCAACACACCACACCATGATGATCGTAAGTCCACCACACCACACCATAATGATCGTAAGTCCAACACACAACACCATAATGATCGTAGCTCGAACACACCACGACATAATGATCGTAAGTCAAACACACGATGACGTTATGATCGTAAGTCCAACACACCACACCATTATGATCGTAGGCCCAACACACCACACCATTATGATCGTAAATCTAACAGACGACAACTTTATGATCGTAAGTCCCACACACCATGACATAATGATCGTAAGTTCAACACATAACAGCATTATCATCGTAAGTCAAACGCACCATGACATTATTATCTTCTTAAGTCCAACACACCACGACATAATTATCGTAAGTCAAACACACCATGACATTATGATCGTAAGTCCAACACACCATGACATTATGACCGTAAGTCTAACACACATTGACATAAGGACCGTAAGTCCAACACACCATGACATTACGACCGTAAGTCCAACACACCACGACATAATGATCGTAAGTCCAACAGACCACGACATAATGATCGTAAGTCTAACACACCACACCATTATGATCGTAATTCCAACACACCACGACATAATGATCGTAAGTCTAACACACCTTGACATAATGATCGTAAGTCCAACACACCACGACTTAATGATCGTAAGTCGAACACACCACGACATAATGATCGTAAGTCTAACACACCACACCATTATGATCGTAAGTCCAACACACCACGACATAATGATCGTAAGTCCAACACACCACGACATAATGATCTTATGTCAAACACACCAAGACATAATTGATTCTACTTTAGGCACAAGGCCAGCAATTATCCAGTGCATTACTGGTACTTTATTTTATCGACCCCGTAAGGATGAAAGGCAAAGTCAACCTGCGCGGGATTTGAATTCAGATCGTAAAGGGAAGTAACTATGCTGGAAAGCATGGCGTCCGACCCTCTACCGATATTGCCAATCCACACCAAGACATAATGATCGTAAGTCCAACACACCACACCATTATGATCGTAAGTCCAACACACCATGACATTATGGTCTTCTTAAGTCCAACACACCACACCATTATACCATTATGCTCGTAAGTCCAACACACCACACCATTATGATCGTAAGTCCAACACACCATGACATTATGATATTCTTAAGTCCAACACACCACACCGTTATACCATTATGATCGTAAGTCATACACACCATGAGATAGTGATCGTAAGTCTAAGACACCACCACATAATGATCGTAAGTCCAAAACACCACACCATTATGATCGTAAGTCCAACACACCACACCATAATGATCGTAAGTCAAACACACCACACCATAATGATCCTAAGTCCAACACACCACACGATTATGACCGTAAGTCCAACACACCATGACATAATGAACGTAAGTCCAAAACACCACGACATAATGATCGTAAGTCCAACACACCACGACATAATGATCGTAAGTCGAATAGAGCACGACATAATGATCGTAAGTCAAACACACGATGACATTATGATCGTAAGTCAAACACACCACACCATTATGATCGTAGGCCCAACACACCACACCATTATGACCGTAAATCTAACAGACGACACCATTATGATCGTAAGTCCCACACACCATGACATTAATATGTCCTTAAGTCCAACACACCACGACATAATTATCGTAAGTCAAACACACCATGACATTATGATCGTAAGTCCAACACACCATGACATTATGATCGTAAGTCCCACACACCATGACATAATGAACGTAAGTCCAAAAAACCACGACATTATGATCGTAAGTCCAACACACCACGACATAATGATCGTAAGTCAAACACACCACGACATATTATCGTAAGTCCAACACACCACGACTTAATGATCGTAAGTCGAACACACCACGACATAATGATCGTAAGTCCAACACACCACACCATTATGATCGTAAGTCCAACAGACCACGACTTAATGAACGTAAGTCGAACACACCACGACATAATGATCGTAAGTCCAACACACCACACCATTATGATCGTAACTCCAACACACCACACCATAATGATCGTAAGTCCAACACACCACACCATTATGTCCGTAAGTCCAACACACCATGATATTATGACAGTAAGCCCAAAACACCACGACATAATGATCGTAAGTCCAACACACCACGACATAATGATCGTAAGTCAAACAAACCACGACATAATGATCGTACGTCAAACATACCATGACATTATGATCGTAAGTCCAGTACACCACGACATAATGATCGTAAGTCAAACACACCACAACATAATGATCGTAAGTCCAACACACCACACCATTATGATCGTAAGTCCAACACGCCACACCCTTATGATCGTTAGTCCAACACACCATGAGATAATGATCGTAAGTCTAAGACATCACGACATAATGATCGTAAGTCCAACACGCCACACGCTTATGATCGTAAGTCTAATACACCATGAGATATTGATCGTAAGGCTAAGACATCACGACATAATGATCGTAAGTCCAAAACACAACACCAATATGATCGTAAGTCCAACACACCACACCATGATGATCGTAAGTCCACCACACCTCACCATAATGATCGTAAGTCCAACACACCACACCATAATGATCGTAGCTCGAACACATCACGACATAATGATCGTAAGTCAAACACACGATGACGTTATGATCGTAAGTCCAACACACCACACCATTATGATCGTAGGCCCAACACACCACACCATTATGATCGTAAATCTAACAGACGACACCTTTATGATCGTAAGTCCCACACACCATGACATAATGATCGTAAGTTCAACACATAACAGCATTATCATCGTAAGTCAAACGCACCATGACATTATTATCTTCTTAAGTCCAACACACTACGACATAATTATCGTAAGTCAAACATACCATGACATTATGATCGTAAGTCCAACACACCATGACATTATGACCGTAAGTCTAACACACCACACCATTATGACCGTAAGTCCAACACACCATGACATTACGACCGTAAGTCCAACACACCACGACATAATGATCGTAAGTCCAGCAAACCACGACATAATGATCGTAAGTCTAACACACCACACCATTATGATCGTAATTCCAACACACCACGACATAATGATCGTAAGTCTAACACACCTTGACATAATGATCGTAAGTCCAATACACCACGACTTAATGATCGTAAGTCGAACACACCACGACATAATGATCGTAAGTCCAACACACCACACCATTATGATTGTAAGTCCAACACACCACGACTTAATGATCGTAAGTCCAACACACCACGACTTAACGATCGTAAGTCAAACACACCATGACATAATTGTTTCTACTTTAGGCACAAAGCCAGCAATTACCCAGTGTGTTACTGCTACTTTATTTTATCGACCCCGTAAGCATGAAAGGCCAAGTCAACCTGCGCAGGATTTGAACTCAGATCGTAAAGGGAAGTAACTATGCTGGAAAGCATGGCGACCGACCCTCTACTGATATTGCCAATCCACACTGAGACATAATGATCGTAAGTCCAACACACCACAACATTATGATCGTAAGTCCAACACACCATGACATTATGATCTTCTTAAGTCCAACACACCACGACATAATGATCGTTAGTCCAACCAACCACACCATTATACCATTATGATCGTAACTCCAAAACACCACACCATAATGATCGTAAGTCCAAAACACCACAGCATTATGATCGTAAGTCCAACACACCATGAGATAATGATCGTAAGTCTAAGACACCACGACATGATGATCGTAAGTCCAACACACCACAGCATTATGATCGTAAGTCCAACACACCATGAGATAATGATCGTAAGTCCAACACACCACGACATAATGATCGTAAGTCGAACACAGCACGACATAATGATCGTAAGTCAAACACACGATGACATTATGATCGTAATTCCAACACACCACAACATTATGATCGTAGGCCCAACACACCACACCATTATCATCGTAAATCTAACAGACGACACCTTTATGATCGTAAGTCCCACACACCATGTCATAATGATCGTAAGTTCAATACATAACACCATTATCATCGTAATTCAAACGCACCATGACCTTATTATCTTCTTAAGTCCAACACACCATGACATTATGACCGTAAGTCTAACACACATTGACATAATGACCGTAAGTCCAACACACCATGCAATTGTGTTCCTAAGTCCAACGCACCACGACATTATGATCCTAAGTCAAACACACCATGACATTATGATCGTAAGTTCAACACACCACGGCATGTTGCCCGTAAGTTCACACACCACGACATTATGACCGTAAGGCCAATACACCATGACATAATGACCGCAAGTCCAACACACCATGACATTGTGATCTTAAGTCTAACACACCACGACATTATGATCCTAAGTCTAACACACCTTGACATAATGACCGAAAGTCCAACACACCATGTCATAATGATCGTAAGTCCAACACACCACACCATTATGACCGTAAGTCCAACACACCACGACATAATGAACGTAAGTCCAAAACACCACGACATAATGATCGTAAGTCCAACACACCACGACATAATGATCGTAAGTCAAACACACCACGACATAATGATCGTAAGTCAAACACACCACGACATAATGATCGTAAGTCAAACACACCATGACATTATGATCGTAATTCCAACACAGCACACCATTATGATCGTAGGCCCAACTAACAAAACCATTATAATCGTAAATCTAACAGACGACACCATTATGATCGTAAGTCCCACGCACCATGACATAATGATCGTAAGTTCAACACATAACACCATTATCATCGTAAGTCAAACGCACCATGACATTATTGTCTTCTTAAGTATAACACACCACGACATGATTATCGTAAGTCCAAAACACCACGACATAATTATCGTAAGTCCAACACACCATGACATTATGATCGTAAGTCCAAACCACCATGACATTATGACGGTAAGTCTAACACACATTGACATAATGATCGTAAGTCAAACACACCATGACATTATGACCGTAAGTCCACACACCACGACTTTATGACCGTAAGTCCAATACACCATGACATTGTGATCCTAAGTCTAACACACCTCGACCTTATGATCCTAAGTCCAACACACCATGACATTATGATCGTAACTCCAACACACCACGACATAATGATATTATGTCAAACACACCAAGACATAATTGATTCTACTTTAGGCACAAGGCCAGCAATTACCCAGTGCATTACTGGTACTTTATTTTATCGACCCCGTAAGGATGAAAGGCAAAGGCAACCTCCGCGGGATTTGAACTCAGATCGTAAAGGGAAGTTACTATGCTGGAAAGCATGGCGTCCGACCCTCTACAGATATTGCCAATCCACACCAAGACATAATGATTATAAATCCAACACACCACACCATTATGATCGTAAGTCCAACACACCATGACTTTATGATCTTCTTCAGTCCAACACACCACACCATTATACCATTATGATCGTAAGTCCAACACACCATACCATTATGATCGTAAGTCCAACACGCCACACCCTTATGATCGTAAGTCCAACACAGCATACCATTATGATCGTAAGTCTAAGACATCACGACATAATGATCGTAAGTCAAACACACGATGCCATTATGATCGTAATCCAACACACCACACCATTATGATCGTAGGCCCAACACACCACACTATTATGATCGTAAATCTAACAGACGACAACTTTATGATCGTAAGTCCCACACACCATGACATAATGATCGTAAGTTCAACACATAACAGCATTATCATCTTAAGTCAAACGCACCATGACATTATTATGTCGTTAAGTCCAACACACATTGACATAGTGACCGTAAGTCCAACACACCATGACATTGTGATCCTAAGTCCAACACACCACGACATAATGATCGTAAGTGCACAACACCATGACATTATGACCGTAAGTCCAACACACCACGACATAATAATTGTAAGTCTAACACACCACACCATTGTGATCGTAAGTCCAACACACCACGACATAATGATCGTAAGTCCAACACACCACAGCATTATGATAGTTAATCAAACACACCATGACATTGTGACCGTAAGTCCACACACCACGACATTATGACCGTAAGTCCAATACACCATGACATTGTGATCCTAAGTCTAACACACCTCGACATTATGATCCTAAGTCTAACACACCTTGACATAATGACCGTAAGTCCAACACACCATGTCATAATGATCGTAAGTCCAACACACCATGACATTGTGATCCTAAGTCCAACACACCACGACATTATGATCCTAAGTCCAACACACCATGACATTATGACCGTAACTCCAACACACCACGACATAATGATCGTAAGTCCAACACACCACGACATAATGATATTATGTCAAACACACCAAGACATAATTGATTCTACTTTAGGCACAAGGCCAGCAATTACCCAGTGCATTACTGGTACTTTATTTTATCGACCCTGTAAGGATGAAAGGCAAAGGCAACCTCCGCGGGATTTGAACTCAGATCGTAAAGGGAAGTTACTATGCTGGAAAGCATGGCGTCCGACCCTTTACAGATATTGCCAATCCACACCAAGACATAATGATTATAAATCCAACACACCACACCATTATGATCGTAAGTCCAACACACCACACCATTTTGATCGTAGGCCCAACACACCACACCATTATGATCGTAAATCTAACAGACGACAACTTTATGATCGTAAGTCCCACACACCATGACATAATGATCGTAAGTCCAACACACCACGACATAATGATCGTAAGTCCAACACACTACACCATTATGATCGTAAGTCCAACACACCACGACTTAACGATCGGAAGTCAAACACACCATGACCTAATTGTTTCTACTTTAGGCACAAAGCCAGCAATTACCCAGTGTGTTACTGGTACTTTATTTTATCGACCCCGTAAGCATGAAAGGCAAAGTCAACCTGCGCGGGATTTGAACTCAGATCGTAAAGGGAAGTAACTATGCTGGAAAGCATGGCGTTCGACCCTCTACAGATATTGCCAATCCACACCAAGACATAATGATCGTAAGTCCAACACACCACAACATTATGATCGTAAGTCCAACACACCACAACATTATGATCGTAAGTACAACACACCATGACATAATGATCTTCTTAAGTCCAACACACCACAACATAATGATCGTAAGTCCAACCAACCACACCATTATACCATAATGATCGTAAGTCCAACACACCACACCATTATGACCGTAAGTCCAACACTCCATGACATAATGAACGTAAGTCCAACACACCACGACATAATGATCGTAAGTCAAACACACCACGACATAATGATCGCAAGTCAGACACACCATGACATTATGATCTTAAGTCCAACACACCACACCATTATGATCGTAAGTCCAACACACCATGACATTATGAGCGTAAGTCCATCACACTACGACATTATGACCTTAAGTCCAACACACCACGACATTGTGATCGTAAGTCAAACACACCATGACATTATGATCCTAAGTCTAACACACCATGATATTATGACCGTAAGCCTCTAAACACCACGACATAATGATTGTAAGTCCAACACACCACGACATAATGATCGTAAGTCAAACACACGATGACATTATGACCGTAAGTCCATCACACCACGACATTATGACCGTAAATCCAACACAGCACGACATTATGATCGTAAGTCCAACACACCATGATATTATGACCGTAAGCCCAAAACACCACGACATAGTGATCGTAAGTCAAACAAACAACGACAAAATGATCGTAAGTCAAACACACCACACCATTATGATCGTAGGCCCAACACACCACACCATTATGATCGTAAATGTAACAGACGACACCATAATGATCGTAAGTCCCACACACCATGACATAATGATCGTAAGTTCAACACATAACACCATTATCATCGTAAGTCAAACGCACCATGACATTATTATCTTCTTAAGTCCAACACACCACGACATAATTATCGTAAGTCCAATACACCATGACATTATGATCGTAAGTCCAAACCACCATGACGTTATGACCGTAAGTCTAACACACATTGACATAATGACCGTAAGTCCAACACACCATGACGTTGTGATCCTAAGTCAAACACACCATGACATTATGATCGTAAGTTCAACACACCACGCCAGGTTGACCGTAAGTCCAACACACCACACCATTATGACCGTAAGTCCAACACACCATGACATAATGAACGTAAGTCCAACACACCACGACATAATGATCGTAAGTCAAACACACCACGACATAATGATCGCAAGTCAAACACACCATGACATTGTGAGCGTAAGTCCATCACACCACGACATTATGATCTTAAGTCCAACCCTCCAGACCATTATGATCGTAAGTCCAACACACCATGACATTATGAGCGTATGTCCATCACACCACGACATTATGACCGTAAGTCCAATACACCACGACATCATGATCGTAAGTCCAACACACCATGACATAATGATCGTAAGTCAAACACACCATGAAATTATGACCGTTATTCCATCACACCACGACATTATGACCGTAAGCCCAACACACCACGACATTATGATCGTAAGTCCAACACACCACGACATAATGATCGTAAGTCAAACACACCACGACATAATGATCGTAAGTCAAACACACCATGACATTATGATCGTAAGTCAAACACACCATGACATTATGATCGTAAGTCCAACACACCAGGACATAATGATCGTAAGTCCAACACACCACACAATTATGATCGTAGTCGAACACACCATGACATTATGACCGTAAGTCCATCACACCACGACATTATGACCGTAAGTCAAACACACCACACCATTATGATCGTAGTCCAACACACCATGACATTATGACCGTATGTCCATCACACAACGACATTATGATCGTAAGTCAAACACACCATGACATAATGATCGTAAGTCCATCACACCACACCATTATGATCGTAAGTCCAACACGCCACACCCTTATGATCGTAAGTCCAACACACCATGAGATAATGATCGTAATTCTAAGACATCACGACATAATGATCGTAAGTCAAAAACACCACACCATTATGATCGTAAGTCCAACACACCACACCATAATGATCGTAAGTCCAACACACCACACCATAATGATCTTAAGTCCAACACACCACATCATAATGATCGTAAGTCCAAAACACCACGACATAATGAACGTAAGTCCAACACACCACGAAATAATGATCGTAAGTCAAACACACCACGACATAATGATCGTAAGTCCAACACACCACACCATTATGATCTTAAGTCCAACATACCACACCATTATGATCGTATGTCCAACACGCCACACCCTTATGATCGTAAGTCCAACACACCATGAGATTATGATCCTAAGTCTAACACATCACGACATAATGATCGTAAGTCCAAAACACCACACCATTATGATTGTCAGTCCAACACACCACATTATAATGATCGTAAGTCCAACACACCACACCATAATGATCGTAAGTCAAACACACAACGACATAATGATCGTAAGTCAAACACACAACGACATAATGATCGTGAGTCAAACACACGATGACATTATGATCGTAAATCTAACAGACGACACCATTATGATCGTAAGTCCAACACACCACGACATAATTATCGTAAGTCCAACACACCATGACATTATGATCCTAAGTCCAAACCATCATGACGTTATGACCGTAAGTCTAACACACATTGACATAATGACCGTAAGTCCAACACAACATAACATTGTGATCCTAAGTCAAACACACCATGACATTATGATCATAAGTTCAACACACCACGCCAGGTTGACCGTAAGTCCAACACACCACACCATTATGATCGTAGTCCAACACACCATGACATTATGACCGTATGTCCATCACAAAACGACGTTATGACCGTAAGTCTAAGACATCACGACATAATGATCGTAAGTCAAAAACACCACACCATTATTATCGTAAGTCCAACACACCACACCATAATGATCGTAAGTCCAACACACCACACCATAATGATCTTAAGTCCAACACACCACACCATAATGATCGTAAGTCCAAAACACCACGACATAATGAACGTAAGTCCAACACACCACGACATAATGATCGTAAGTCAAACACACCACGACATAATGATCGTAAGTCAAACACAACACGACATAATGATCGTAAGTCCAACACACCACACCATTATGATCGTATGTCCAACACGCCACACCCTTATGATCGCAAGTCCAACACACCATGAGATAATGATCGTAAGTCTAACACATCACGACATAATGATCGTAAGTCCAAAACACAACACCATTATGATTGTCAGTCCAACACACCACATTATAATGATCGTAAGTCCAACACACCACACCATAATGATCGTAAGTCAAACACACAACGACATAATGATCGTAATTCAAACACACGATGACATTATGATCGTAAATCTAACAGACGACACCATTATGATCGTAAGTCCAACACACCACGACATAATTATCGTAAGTCCAACACACCATGACATTATGATCGTAAGTCCAAACCACCATGACGTTATGACCGTAAGTCTAACACACATTGACATAAGGACCGTAAGTCCAACACAACATAACATTGTGATCCTAAGTCCAACACACCACAACATTATGATCGTAACTCCAACACGCCACACCCTTATGATCGTAAGTCCAACACACCATGTGATAATGATCGTAAGTCTAAGACATCACGACATTATGATCGTAAGTCCAAAACACCACACCATTATGATCGTCAGTCCAACACACCACATTATAATGATCGTAAGTCCAACACACCAGACCATAACGATCGTAAGTCAAACACACAACGACATAATGATCGTAAGTCAAACACACCACGACATAATGATCTTAAGTCAAACACACGATGACATTATGATCGTAAGTTCAACACATAACACCATTATCATCGTAAGTCAAACGCACCATGACATTATTATCTTCTTAAGTCCAACACACCACGACATAATTATCGTAAGTCCAACACACCATGACGTTATGATCGTAAGTCCAAACCACCATGACGTTATGACCGTAAGTCTAACACACATTGACATAATGACCGTAAGTCCAACACACCATAACATTGTGATCCTAAGTCAAACACACCATGACATTATGATCGTAAGTTCAACACACCAGGACATGTTGACCGTAAGTCCAACACACCACACCATTATGACCGTAAGTCCAACACACCATGACATAATGAACGTAAGTCCAACACACCACGACATAATGATCGTAAGTCAAACACACCACGACATAATGAACGCAAGTCCATCACACCACGACATTATGAGCGTAAGTCCAACACACCACGACGTCATGATCGTAAGTCCAACACACCATGACATAATGATCGTAAGTCAAACACACAACACCATAATAATCGTAAGTCCAACACACCACACCATAATGATCGTAAATCCAACACACCACACCATTATGATCGTAAGTCCATCATCACCGCGACATTATGACCGTAGGTCCAACACACCACGACATGACGATCGTAAGTCAAACATACCATGACATAATGATCGCAAGTCAAACACACCATGACATTATGACCGTAAATCCAACACACCACGACATTATGATCGTAAGTCAAACACACCATGACATTACGATCCTAAGTCCAACACACCATGATATTATGACCGTAAGCCGAAAACACCACGACATAATGATCGTAAGACCAACACACCACGACAAAATGATCGTAAGTCAAACACACCACGACATAATGATCGTAAGTCAAACACACCATGACGTTATGATCGTAAGTCCAGCACACCACGACATATTGATCGTAAGTCAAACACACCACGACATAATGATCGTAAGTCCAACACACCACACCATTATGAACGTAAGTCCAACACACAACACCATAATAATCGTAAGTCCAACACACCACACCATAATGATCGTAAGTCCAAAACACCACGTCATAATGATCGTAATTCCAACACACCACGACATAATGATCGTAAGTCAAACATACCACGACATAATGATCGCAAGTCAAACACACCACGACATAATGATCGTAAGTCCAACACACCACACCATTATGATCGTAAGTCCAACACACCACACCATTATGATCGTAAGTCCAACACGCCACACCCTTATGATAGTAAGTCCAACACACCATGAGATAATGATCGTAAGTCTAAGACATCACGACATAATGATCGTAAGTCCAAAACACCACACCGTTATGATCGTCAGTCCAACACACCACATTATAATGATCGTAAGTCCAACACACCAGACCATAACGATCGTAAGTCAAACACACAACGACATAATGATCGTAAGTCAAACACACCACGACATAATGATCTTAAGTCAAACACACGATGACATTATGATCGTAAGTTCAACACATAACACCATTATCATCGTAAGTCAAACGCACCATGACATTATTATCTTCTTAAGTCCAACACACCACGACATAATTATCGTAAGTCCAACACACCATGACGTTATGATCGTAAGTCCAAACCACCATGACGTTATGACCGTAAGTCTAACACACATTGACATAATGACCGTAAGTCCAACACACCATAACATTGTGATCCTAAGTCAAACACACCATGACATTATGATCGTAAGTTCAACACACCAGGACATGTTGACCGTAAGTCCAACACACCACACCATTATGACCGTAAGTCCAACACACCATGACATAATGAACGTAAGTCCAACACACCACGACATAATGATCGTAAGTCCAGCAAACCACGACATAATGATCGTAAGTCTAACACACCACACCATTATGATCGTAATTCCAACACACCACGACATAATGATCGTAAGTCTAACACACCTTGACATAATGATCGTAAGTCCAACACACCACGACTTAATGATCGTAAGTCGAACACACCACGACATAATGATCGTAAGTCCAACACACCACACCATTATGATTGTAAGTCCAACACACCACGACTTAATGATCGTAAGTCCAACACACCACGACTTAACGATCGTAAGTCAAACACACCATGACATAATTGTTTCTACTTTAGGCACAAAGCCAGCAATTACCCAGTGTGTTACTGCTACTTTATTTTATCGACCCCGTAAGCATGAAAGGCCAAGTCAACCTGCGCAGGATTTGAACTCAGATCGTAAAGGGAAGTAACTATGCTGGAAAGCATGGCGACCGACCCTCTACTGATATTGCCAATCCACACTAAGACATAATGATCGTAAGTCCAACACACCACAACAGTTTGATCGTAAGTCCAACACACCATGACATTATGATCTTCTTAAGTCCAACACACCACGACATAATGATCGTTAGTCCAACCAACCACACCATTATACCATTATGATCGTAACTCCAAAACACCACACCATAATGATCGTAAGTCCAAAACACCACAGCATTATGATCGTAAGTCCAACACACCATGAGATAATGATCGTAAGTCTAAGACACCACGACATGATGATCGTAAGTCCAACACACCACAGCATTATGATCGTAAGTCCAACACACCATGAGATAATGATCGTAAGTCCAACACACCACGACATAATGATCGTAAGTCGAACACAGCACGACATAATGATCGTAAGTCAAACACACGATGACATTATGATCGTAATTCCAACACACCACAACATTATGATCGTAGGCCCAACACACCACACCATTATCATCGTAAATCTAACAGACGACACCTTTATGATCGTAAGTCCCACACACCATGTCATAATGATCGTAAGTTCAATACATAACACCATTATCATCGTAATTCAAACGCACCATGACCTTATTATCTTCTTAAGTCCAACACACCATGACATTATGACCGTAAGTCTAACACACATTGACATAATGACCGTAAGTCCAACACACCATGCAATTGTGTTCCTAAGTCCAACGCACCACGACATTATGATCCTAAGTCAAACACACCATGACATTATGATCGTAAGTTCAACACACCACGGCATGTTGCCCGTAAGTTCACACACCACGACATTATGACCGTAAGGCCAATACACCATGACATAATGACCGCAAGTCCAACACACCATGACATTGTGATCTTAAGTCTAACACACCACGACATTATGATCCTAAGTCTAACACACCTTGACATAATGACCGAAAGTCCAACACACCATGTCATAATGATCGTAAGTCCAACACACCACACCATTATGACCGTAAGTCCAACACACCACGACATAATGAACGTAAGTCCAAAACACCACGACATAATGATCGTAAGTCCAACACACCACGACATAATGATCGTAAGTCAAACACACCACGACATAATGATCGTAAGTCAAACACACCACGACATAATGATCGTAAGTCAAACACACCATGACATTATGATCGTAATTCCAACACAGCACACCATTATGATCGTAGGCCCAACTAACAAAACCATTATAATCGTAAATCTAACAGACGACACCATTATGATCGTAAGTCCCACGCACCATGACATAATGATCGTAAGTTCAACACATAACACCATTATCATCGTAAGTCAAACGCACCATGACATTATTGTCTTCTTAAGTATAACACACCACGACATGATTATCGTAAGTCCAAAACACCACAACATAATTATCGTAAGTCCAACACACCATGATATTATGATCGTAAGTCCAAACCACCATGACATTATGACGGTAAGTCTAACACACATTGACATAATGATCGTAAGTCAAACACACCATGACATTATGACCGTAAGTCCACACACCACGACTTTATGACCGTAAGTCCAATACACCATGACATTGTGATCCTAAGTCTAACACACCTCGACCTTATGATCCTAAGTCCAACACACCATGACATTATGATCGTAACTCCAACACACCACGACATAATGATATTATGTCAAACACACCAAGACATAATTGATTCTACTTTAGGCACAAGGCCAGCAATTACCCAGTGCATTACTGGTACTTTATTTTATCGACCCCGTAAGGATGAAAGGCAAAGGCAACCTCCGCGGGATTTGAACTCAGATCGTAAAGGGAAGTTACTATGCTGGAAAGCATGGCGTCCGACCCTCTACAGATATTGCCAATCCACACCAAGACATAATGATTATAAATCCAACACACCACACCATTATGATCGTAAGTCCAACACACCATGACTTTATGATCTTCTTCAGTCCAACACACCACACCATTATACCATTATGATCGTAAGTCCAACACACCATACCATTATGATCGTAAGTCCAACACGCCACACCCTTATGATCGTAAGTCCAACACAGCATACCATTATGATCGTAAGTCTAAGACATCACGACATAATGATCGTAAGTCAAACACACGATGCCATTATGATCGTAATCCAACACACCACACCATTATGATCGTAGGCCCAACACACCACACTATTATGATCGTAAATCTAACAGACGACAACTTTATGATCGTAAGTCCCACACACCATGACATAATGATCGTAAGTTCAACACATAACAGCATTATCATCTTAAGTCAAACGCACCATGACATTATTATGTCGTTAAGTCCAACACACATTGACATAGTGACCGTAAGTCCAACACACCATGACATTGTGATCCTAAGTCCAACACACCACGACATAATGATCGTAAGTGCACAACACCATGACATTATGACCGTAAGTCCAACACACCACGACATAATAATTGTAAGTCTAACACACCACACCATTGTGATCGTAAGTCCAACACACCACGACATAATGATCGTAAGTCCAACACACCACAGCATTATGATAGTTAATCAAACACACCATGACATTGTGACCGTAAGTCCACACACCACGACATTATGACCGTAAGTCCAATACACCATGACATTGTGATCCTAAGTCTAACACACCTCGACATTATGATCCTAAGTCTAACACACCTTGACATAATGACCGTAAGTCCAACACACCATGTCATAATGATCGTAAGTCCAACACACCATGACATTGTGATCCTAAGTCCAACACACCACGACATTATGATCCTAAGTCCAACACACCATGACATTATGACCGTAACTCCAACACACCACGACATAATGATCGTAAGTCCAACACACCACGACATAATGATATTATGTCAAACACACCAAGACATAATTGATTCTACTTTAGGCACAAGGCCAGCAATTACCCAGTGCATTACTGGTACTTTATTTTATCGACCCTGTAAGGATGAAAGGCAAAGGCAACCTCCGCGGGATTTGAACTCAGATCGTAAAGGGAAGTTACTATGCTGGAAAGCATGGCGTCCGACCCTTTACAGATATTGCCAATCCACACCAAGACATAATGATTATAAATCCAACACACCACACCATTATGATCGTAAGTCCAACACACCACACCATTTTGATCGTAGGCCCAACACACCACACCATTATGATCGTAAATCTAACAGACGACAACTTTATGATCGTAAGTCCCACACACCATGACATAATGATCGTAAGTCCAACACACCACGACATAATGATCGTAAGTCCAACACACTACACCATTATGATCGTAAGTCCAACACACCACGACTTAACGATCGGAAGTCAAACACACCATGACCTAATTGTTTCTACTTTAGGCACAAAGCCAGCAATTACCCAGTGTGTTACTGGTACTTTATTTTATCGACCCCGTAAGCATGAAAGGCAAAGTCAACCTGCGCGGGATTTGAACTCAGATCGTAAAGGGAAGTAACTATGCTGGAAAGCATGGCGTTCGACCCTCTACAGATATTGCCAATCCACACCAAGACATAATGATCGTAAGTCCAACACACCACAACATTATGATCGTAAGTCCAACACACCACAACATTATGATCGTAAGTACAACACACCATGACATAATGATCTTCTTAAGTCCAACACACCACAACATAATGATCGTAAGTCCAACCAACCACACCATTATACCATAATGATCGTAAGTCCAACACACCACACCATTATGACCGTAAGTCCAACACTCCATGACATAATGAACGTAAGTCCAACACACCACGACATAATGATCGTAAGTCAAACACACCACGACATAATGATCGCAAGTCAGACACACCATGACATTATGATCTTAAGTCCAACACACCACACCATTATGATCGTAAGTCCAACACACCATGACATTATGAGCGTAAGTCCATCACACTACGACATTATGACCTTAAGTCCAACACACCACGACATTGTGATCGTAAGTCAAACACACCATGACATTATGATCCTAAGTCTAACACACCATGATATTATGACCGTAAGCCTCTAAACACCACGACATAATGATTGTAAGTCCAACACACCACGACATAATGATCGTAAGTCAAACACACGATGACATTATGACCGTAAGTCCATCACACCACGACATTATGACCGTAAATCCAACACAGCACGACATTATGATCGTAAGTCCAACACACCATGATATTATGACCGTAAGCCCAAAACACCACGACATAGTGATCGTAAGTCAAACAAACAACGACAAAATGATCGTAAGTCAAACACACCACACCATTATGATCGTAGGCCCAACACACCACACCATTATGATCGTAAATGTAACAGACGACACCATAATGATCGTAAGTCCCACACACCATGACATAATGATCGTAAGTTCAACACATAACACCATTATCATCGTAAGTCAAACGCACCATGACATTATTATCTTCTTAAGTCCAACACACCACGACATAATTATCGTAAGTCCAATACACCATGACATTATGATCGTAAGTCCAAACCACCATGACGTTATGACCGTAAGTCTAACACACATTGACATAATGACCGTAAGTCCAACACACCATGACGTTGTGATCCTAAGTCAAACACACCATGACATTATGATCGTAAGTTCAACACACCACGCCAGGTTGACCGTAAGTCCAACACACCACACCATTATGACCGTAAGTCCAACACACCATGACATAATGAACGTAAGTCCAACACACCACGACATAATGATCGTAAGTCAAACACACCACGACATAATGATCGCAAGTCAAACACACCATGACATTGTGAGCGTAAGTCCATCACACCACGACATTATGATCTTAAGTCCAACCCTCCAGACCATTATGATCGTAAGTCCAACACACCATGACATTATGAGCGTATGTCCATCACACCACGACATTATGACCGTAAGTCCAATACACCACGACATCATGATCGTAAGTCCAACACACCATGACATAATGATCGTAAGTCAAACACACCATGATATTATGACCGTTATTCCATCACACCACGACATTATGACCGTAAGCCCAACACACCATGACATTATGATCGTAAGTCCAACACACCACGACATAATGATCGTAAGTCAAACACACCACGACATAATGATCGTAAGTCAAACACACCATGACATTATGATCGTAAGTCAAACACACCATGACATTATGATCGTAAGTCCAACACACCAGGACATAATGATCGTAAGTCCAACACACCACACAATTATGATCGTAGTCGAACACACCATGACATTATGACCGTAAGTCCATCACACCACGACATTATGACCGTAAGTCCAACACACCACACCATTATGATCGTAGTCCAACACACCATGACATTATGACCGTATGTCCATCACACAACGACATTATGATCGTAAGTCAAACACACCATGACATAATGATCGTAAGTCCATCACACCACACCATTATGATCGTAAGTCCAACACGCCACACCCTTATGATCGTAAGTCCAACACACCATGAGATAATGATCGTAATTCTAAGACATCACGACATAATGATCGTAAGTCAAAAACACCACACCATTATGATCGTAAGTCCAACACACCACACCATAATGATCGTAAGTCCAACACACCACACCATAATGATCTTAAGTCCAACACACCACATCATAATGATCGTAAGTCCAAAACACCACGACATAATGAACGTAAGTCCAACACACTACACCATTATGATCGTAAGTCCAACACACCACGACTTAACGATCGGAAGTCAAACACACCATGACCTAATTGTTTCTACTTTAGGCACAAAGCCAGCAATTACCCAGTGTGTTACTGGTACTTTATTTTATCGACCCCGTAAGCATGAAAGGCAAAGTCAACCTGCGCGGGATTTGAACTCAGATCGTAAAGGGAAGTAACTATGCTGGAAAGCATGGCGTTCGACCCTCTACAGATATTGCCAATCCACACCAAGACATAATGATCGTAAGTCCAACACACCACAACATTATGATCGTAAGTCCAACACACCACAACATTATGATCGTAAGTACAACACACCATGACATAATGATCTTCTTAAGTCCAACACACCACAACATAATGATCGTAAGTCCAACCAACCACACCATTATACCATAATGATCGTAAGTCCAACACACCACACCATTATGACCGTAAGTCCAACACTCCATGACATAATGAACGTAAGTCCAACACACCACGACATAATGATCGTAAGTCAAACACACCACGACATAATGATCGCAAGTCAGACACACCATGACATTATGATCTTAAGTCCAACACACCACACCATTATGATCGTAAGTCCAACACACCATGACATTATGAGCGTAAGTCCATCACACTACGACATTATGACCTTAAGTCCAACACACCACGACATTGTGATCGTAAGTCAAACACACCATGACATTATGATCCTAAGTCTAACACACCATGATATTATGACCGTAAGCCTCTAAACACCACGACATAATGATTGTAAGTCCAACACACCACGACATAATGATCGTAAGTCAAACACACGATGACATTATGACCGTAAGTCCATCACACCACGACATTATGACCGTAAATCCAACACAGCACGACATTATGATCGTAAGTCCAACACACCATGATATTATGACCGTAAGCCCAAAACACCACGACATAGTGATCGTAAGTCAAACAAACAACGACAAAATGATCGTAAGTCAAACACACCACACCATTATGATCGTAGGCCCAACACACCACACCATTATGATCGTAAATGTAACAGACGACACCATAATGATCGTAAGTCCCACACACCATGACATAATGATCGTAAGTTCAACACATAACACCATTATCATCGTAAGTCAAACGCACCATGACATTATTATCTTCTTAAGTCCAACACACCACGACATAATTATCGTAAGTCCAATACACCATGACATTATGATCGTAAGTCCAAACCACCATGACGTTATGACCGTAAGTCTAACACACATTGACATAATGACCGTAAGTCCAACACACCATGACGTTGTGATCCTAAGTCAAACACACCATGACATTATGATCGTAAGTTCAACACACCACGCCAGGTTGACCGTAAGTCCAACACACCACACCATTATGACCGTAAGTCCAACACACCATGACATAATGAACGTAAGTCCAACACACCACGACATAATGATCGTAAGTCAAACACACCACGACATAATGATCGCAAGTCAAACACACCATGACATTGTGAGCGTAAGTCCATCACACCACGACATTATGATCTTAAGTCCAACCCTCCAGACCATTATGATCGTAAGTCCAACACACCATGACATTATGAGCGTATGTCCATCACACCACGACATTATGACCGTAAGTCCAATACACCACGACATCATGATCGTAAGTCCAACACACCATGACATAATGATCGTAAGTCAAACACACCATGAAATTATGACCGTTATTCCATCACACCACGACATTATGACCGTAAGCCCAACACACCACGACATTATGATCGTAAGTCCAACACACCACGACATAATGATCGTAAGTCAAACACACCACGACATAATGATCGTAAGTCAAACACACCATGACATTATGATCGTAAGTCAAACACACCATGACATTATGATCGTAAGTCCAACACACCAGGACATAATGATCGTAAGTCCAACACACCACACAATTATGATCGTAGTCGAACACACCATGACATTATGACCGTAAGTCCATCACACCACGACATTATGACCGTAAGTCCAACACACCACACCATTATGATCGTAGTCCAACACACCATGACATTATGACCGTATGTCCATCACACAACGACATTATGATCGTAAGTCAAACACACCATGACATAATGATCGTAAGTCCATCACACCACACCATTATGATCGTAGGCCCAACACACCACACCATTATGATCGTAAATGTAACAGACGACACCATAATGATCGTAAGTCCCACACACCATGACATAATGATCGTAAGTTCAACACATAACACCATTATCATCGTAAGTCAAACGCACCATGACATTATTATCTTCTTAAGTCCAACACACCACGACATAATTATCGTAAGTCCAATACACCATGACATTATGATCGTAAGTCCAAACCACCATGACGTTATGACCGTAAGTCTAACACACATTGACATAATGACCGTAAGTCCAACACACCATGACGTTGTGATCCTAAGTCAAACACACCATGACATTATGATCGTAAGTTCAACACACCACGCCAGGTTGACCGTAAGTCCAACACACCACACCATTATGACCGTAAGTCCAACACACCATGACATAATGAACGTAAGTCCAACACACCACGACATAATGATCGTAAGTCAAACACACCACGACATAATGATCGCAAGTCAAACACACCATGACATTGTGAGCGTAAGTCCATCACACCACGACATTATGATCTTAAGTCCAACCCTCCAGACCATTATGATCGTAAGTCCAACACACCATGACATTATGAGCGTATGTCCATCACACCACGACATTATGACCGTAAGTCCAATACACCACGACATCATGATCGTAAGTCCAACACACCATGACATAATGATCGTAAGTCAAACACACCATGAAATTATGACCGTTATTCCATCACACCACGACATTATGACCGTAAGCCCAACACACCACGACATTATGATCGTAAGTCCAACACACCACGACATAATGATCGTAAGTCAAACACACCACGACATAATGATCGTAAGTCAAACACACCATGACATTATGATCGTAAGTCAAACACACCATGACATTATGATCGTAAGTCCAACACACCAGGACATAATGATCGTAAGTCCAACACACCACACAATTATGATCGTAGTCGAACACACCATGACATTATGACCGTAAGTCCATCACACCACGACATTATGACCGTAAGTCCAACACACCACACCATTATGATCGTAGTCCAACACACCATGACATTATGACCGTATGTCCATCACACAACGACATTATGATCGTAAGTCAAACACACCATGACATAATGATCGTAAGTCCATCACACCACACCATTATGATCGTAAGTCCAACACGCCACACCCTTATGATCGTAAGTCCAACACACCATGAGATAATGATCGTAATTCTAAGACATCACGACATAATGATCGTAAGTCAAAAACACCACACCATTATGATCGTAAGTCCAACACACCACACCATAATGATCGTAAGTCCAACACACCACACCATAATGATCTTAAGTCCAACACACCACATCATAATGATCGTAAGTCCAAAACACCACGACATAATGAACGTAAGTCCAACACACCACGAAATAATGATCGTAAGTCAAACACACCACGACATAATGATCGTAAGTCCAACACACCACACCATTATGATCTTAAGTCCAACATACCACACCATTATGATCGTATGTCCAACACGCCACACCCTTATGATCGTAAGTCCAACACACCATGAGATTATGATCGTAAGTCTAACACATCACGACATAATGATCGTAAGTCCAAAACACCACACCATTATGATTGTCAGTCCAACACACCACATTATAATGATCGTAAGTCCAACACACCACACCATAATGATCGTAAGTCAAACACACAACGACATAATGATCGTAAGTCAAACACACAACGACATAATGATCGTGAGTCAAACACACGATGACATTATGATCGTAAATCTAACAGACAACACCATTATGATCGTAAGTCCAACACACCACGACATAATTATCGTAAGTCCAACACACCATGACATTATGATCCTAAGTCCAAACCATCATGACGTTATGACCGTAAGTCTAACACACATTGACATAATGACCGTAAGTCCAACACAACATAACATTGTGATCCTAAGTCAAACACACCATGACATTATGATCATAAGTTCAACACACCACGCCAGGTTGACCGTAAGTCCAACACACCACACCATTATGATCGTAGTCCAACACACCATGACATTATGACCGTATGTCCATCACAAAACGACGTTATGACCGTAAGTCTAAGACATCACGACATAATGATCGTAAGTCAAAAACACCACACCATTATTATCGTAAGTCCAACACACCACACCATAATGATCGTAAGTCCAACACACCACACCATAATGATCTTAAGTCCAACACACCACACCATAATGATCGTAAGTCCAAAACACCACGACATAATGAACGTAAGTCCAACACACCACGACATAATGATCGTAAGTCAAACACACCACGACATAATGATCGTAAGTCAAACACAACACGACATAATGATCGTAAGTCCAACACACCACACCATTATGATCGTATGTCCAACACGCCACACCCTTATGATCGCAAGTCCAACACACCATGAGATAATGATCGTAAGTCTAACACATCACGACATAATGATCGTAAGTCCAAAACACAACACCATTATGATTGTCAGTCCAACACACCACATTATAATGATCGTAAGTCCAACACACCACACCATAATGATCGTAAGTCAAACACACAACGACATAATGATCGTAATTCAAACACACGATGACATTATGATCGTAAATCTAACAGACGACACCATTATGATCGTAAGTCCAACACACCACGACATAATTATCGTAAGTCCAACACACCATGACATTATGATCGTAAGTCCAAACCACCATGACGTTATGACCGTAAGTCTAACACACATTGACATAAGGACCGTAAGTCCAACACAACATAACATTGTGATCCTAAGTCCAACACACCACAACATTATGATCGTAACTCCAACACGCCACACCCTTATGATCGTAAGTCCAACACACCATGTGATAATGATCGTAAGTCTAAGACATCACGACATTATGATCGTAAGTCCAAAACACCACACCATTATGATCGTCAGTCCAACACACCACATTATAATGATCGTAAGTCCAACACACCAGACCATAACGATCGTAAGTCAAACACACAACGACATAATGATCGTAAGTCAAACACACCACGACATAATGATCTTAAGTCAAACACACGATGACATTATGATCGTAAGTTCAACACATAACACCATTATCATCGTAAGTCAAACGCACCATGACATTATTATCTTCTTAAGTCCAACACACCACGACATAATTATCGTAAGTCCAACACACCATGACGTTATGATCGTAAGTCCAAACCACCATGACGTTATGACCGTAAGTCTAACACACATTGACATAATGACCGTAAGTCCAACACACCATAACATTGTGATCCTAAGTCAAACACACCATGACATTATGATCGTAAGTTCAACACACCAGGACATGTTGACCGTAAGTCCAACACACCACACCATTATGACCGTAAGTCCAACACACCATGACATAATGAACGTAAGTCCAACACACCACGACATAATGATCGTAAGTCAAACACACCACGACATAATGAACGCAAGTCCATCACACCACGACATTATGAGCGTAAGTCCAACACACCACGACGTCATGATCGTAAGTCCAACACACCATGACATAATGATCGTAAGTCAAACACACAACACCATAATAATCGTAAGTCCAACACACCACACCATAATGATCGTAAATCCAACACACCACACCATTATGATCGTAAGTCCATCATCACCGCGACATTATGACCGTAGGTCCAACACACCACGACATGACGATCGTAAGTCAAACATACCATGACATAATGATCGCAAGTCAAACACACCATGACATTATGACCGTAAATCCAACACACCACGACATTATGATCGTAAGTCAAACACACCATGACATTACGATCCTAAGTCCAACACACCATGATATTATGACCGTAAGCCGAAAACACCACGACATAATGATCGTAAGACCAACACACCACGACAAAATGATCGTAAGTCAAACACACCACGACATAATGATCGTAAGTCAAACACACCATGACGTTATGATCGTAAGTCCAGCACACCACGACATATTGATCGTAAGTCAAACACACCACGACATAATGATCGTAAGTCCAACACACCACACCATTATGAACGTAAGTCCAACACACAACACCATAATAATCGTAAGTCCAACACACCACACCATAATGATCGTAAGTCCAAAACACCACGTCATAATGATCGTAATTCCAACACACCACGACATAATGATCGTAAGTCAAACATACCACGACATAATGATCGCAAGTCAAACACACCACGACATAATGATCGTAAGTCCAACACACCACACCATTATGATCGTAAGTCCAACACACCACACCATTATGATCGTAAGTCCAACACGCCACACCCTTATGATAGTAAGTCCAACACACCATGAGATAATGATCGTAAGTCTAAGACATCACGACATAATGATCGTAAGTCCAAAACACCACACCGTTATGATCGTCAGTCCAACACACCACATTATAATGATCGTAAGTCCAACACACCAGACCATAACGATCGTAAGTCAAACACACAACGACATAATGATCGTAAGTCAAACACACCACGACATAATGATCTTAAGTCAAACACACGATGACATTATGATCGTAAGTTCAACACATAACACCATTATCATCGTAAGTCAAACGCACCATGACATTATTATCTTCTTAAGTCCAACACACCACGACATAATTATCGTAAGTCCAACACACCATGACGTTATGATCGTAAGTCCAAACCACCATGACGTTATGACCGTAAGTCTAACACACATTGACATAATGACCGTAAGTCCAACACACCATAACATTGTGATCCTAAGTCAAACACACCATGACATTATGATCGTAAGTTCAACACACCAGGACATGTTGACCGTAAGTCCAACACACCACACCATTATGACCGTAAGTCCAACACACCATGACATAATGAACGTAAGTCCAACACACCACGACATAATGATCGTAAGTCAAACACACCACGACATAATGAACGCAAGTCCATCACACCACGACATTATGAGCGTAAGTCCAACACACCACGACGTCATGATCGTAAGTCCAACACACCATGACATAATGATCGTAAGTCAAACACACAACACCATAATAATCGTAAGTCCAACACACCACACCATAATGATCGTAAATCCAACACACCACACCATTATGATCGTAAGTCCATCATCACCGCGACATTATGACCGTAGGTCCAACACACCACGACATGACGATCGTAAGTCAAACATACCATGACATAATGATCGCAAGTCAAACACACCATGACATTATGACCGTAAATCCAACACACCACGACATTATGATCGTAAGTCAAACACACCATGACATTACGATCCTAAGTCCAACACACCATGATATTATGACCGTAAGCCGAAAACACCACGACATAATGATCGTAAGACCAACACACCACGACAAAATGATCGTAAGTCAAACACACCACGACATAATGATCGTACGTCAAACACACCATGACGTTATGATCGTAAGTCCAGCACACCACGACATATTGATCGTAAGTCAAACACACCACGACATAATGATCGTAAGTCCAACACACCACACCATTATGAACGTAAGTCCAACACACAACACCATAATAATCGTAAGTCCAACACACCACACCATAATGATCGTAAGTCCAAAACACCACGTCATAATGATCGTAATTCCAACACACCACGACATAATGATCGTAAGTCAAACATACCACGACATAATGATCGCAAGTCAAACACACCACGACATAATGATCGTAAGTCCAACACACCACACCATTATGATCGTAAGTCCAACACACCACACCATTATGATCGTAAGTCCAACACGCCACACCCTTATGATAGTAAGTCCAACACACCATGAGATAATGATCGTAAGTCTAAGACATCACGACATAATGATCGTAAGTCCAAAACACCACACCGTTATGATCGTCAGTCCAACACACCACATTATAATGATCGTAAGTCCAACACACCAGACCATAACGATCGTAAGTCAAACACACAACGACATAATGATCGTAAGTCAAACACACCACGACATAATGATCTTAAGTCAAACACACGATGACATTATGATCGTAAGTTCAACACATAACACCATTATCATCGTAAGTCAAACGCACCATGACATTATTATCTTCTTAAGTCCAACACACCACGACATAATTATCGTAAGTCCAACACACCATGACGTTATGATCGTAAGTCCAAACCACCATGACGTTATGACCGTAAGTCTAACACACATTGACATAATGACCGTAAGTCCAACACACCATAACATTGCGATCCTAAGTCAAACACACCATGACATTATGATCGTAAGTTCAACACACCAGGACATGTTGACCGTAAGTCCAACACACCACACCATTATGACCGTAAGTCCAACACACCATGACATAATGAACGTAAGTCCAACACACCACGACATAATGATCGTAAGTCAAACACACCACGACATAATGAACGCAAGTCCATCACACCACGACATTATGAGCGTAAGTCCAACACACCACGACGTCATGATCGTAAGTCCAACACACCATGACATAATGATCGTAAGTCAAACACACAACACCATAATAATCGTAAGTCCAACACACCACACCATAATGATCGTAAATCCAACACACCACACCATTATGATCGTAAGTCCATCATCACCGCGACATTATGACCGTAGGTCCAACACACCACGACATGACGATCGTAAGTCAAACATACCATGACATAATGATCGCAAGTCAAACACACCATGACATTATGACCGTAAATCCAACACACCACGACATTATGATCGTAAGTCAAACACACCATGACATTACGATCCTAAGTCCAACACACCATGATATTATGACCGTAAGCCGAAAACACCACGACATAATGATCGTAAGACCAACACACCACGACAAAATGATCGTAAGTCAAACACACCACGACATAATGATCGTAAGTCAAACACACCATGACGTTATGATCGTAAGTCCAGCACACCACGACATATTGATCGTAAGTCAAACACACCACGACATAATGATCGTAAGTCCAACACACCACACCATTATGAACGTAAGTCCAACACACAACACCATAATAATCGTAAGTCCAACACACCACACCATAATGATCGTAAGTCCAAAACACCACGTCATAATGATCGTAATTCCAACACACCACGACATAATGATCGTAAGTCAAACATACCACGACATAATGATCGCAAGTCAAACACACCACGACATAATGATCGTAAGTCCAACACACCACACCATTATGATCGTAAGTCCAACACACCACACCATTATGATCGTAAGTCCAACACGCCACACCCTTATGATAGTAAGTCCAACACACCATGAGATAATGATCGTAAGTCTAAGACATCACGACATAATGATCGTAAGTCCAAAACACCACACCGTTATGATCGTCAGTCCAACACACCACATTATAATGATCGTAAGTCCAACACACCAGACCATAACGATCGTAAGTCAAACACACAACGACATAATGATCGTAAGTCAAACACACCACAACATAATGATCTTAAGTCAAACACACGATGACATTATGATCGTAAGTTCAACACATAACACCATTATCATCGTAAGTCAAACGCACCATGAGATTATTATCTTCTTAAGTCCAACACACCACGACATAATTATCGTAAGTCCAACACACCATGAGGTTATGATCGTAAGTCCAAACCACCATGACGTTATATCCGTAAGTCTAACACACATTGACATAATGACCGTAAGTCCAACACACCATAACATTGTGATCCTAAGTCAAACACACCATGACATTATGATCGTAAGTTCAACACACCACGACATGTTGACCGTAAGTCCACCACACCACACCATTATGACCGTAAGTCCAACACACCATGACATAATGAACGTAAGTCCAACACACCACGACATAATGATCGTAAGTCAAACACACCACGACATAATGAACGCAAGTCCATCACACCACGACATTATGAGCGTAAGTCCAACACACCACGACGTCATGATCGTAAGTCCAACACACCATGACATAATGATCGTAAGTCAAACACACAACACCATAATAATCGTAAGTCCAACACACCACACCATAATGATCGTAAGTCCAACACACCACAACATTATGATCGTAAGTCCATCATCACCGCGACATTATGACCGTAGGTCCAACACACCACGACATGACGATCGTAAGTCAAACATACCATGACATAATGATCGCAAGTCAAACACACCATGACATTATGACCGTAAATCCAACACACCACGACATTATGATCGTAAGTCAAACACACCATGACATTATGATCCTAAGTCCAACACACCATGATATTATGACCGTAAGCCGAAAACACCACGACATAATGATCGTAAGTCCAACACACCACGACAAAATGATCGTAAGTCAAACACACCACGACATAATGATCGTAAGTCAAACACACCATGACGTTATGATCGTAAGTCCAGCACACCACGACATATTGATCGTAATTCCAACACACCACACCATTATGAACGTAAGTCCAACACACAATACCATAATAATCGTAAGTCCAACACACCACACCATAATGATCGTAAGTCCAAAACACCACGTCATAATGATCGTAATTCCAACACACCACGACATAATGATCGTAAGTCAAACACACCACGACATAATGATCGTAAGTCAAACACACCACGACATAATGATCGTAAGTCCAACACACCACACCATTATGATCGTAAGTCCAACACACCACACCATTATGATCGTAAGTCCAACACGCCACACCCTTATGATAGTAAGTCCAACACACCATGAGATAATGATCGTAAGTCTAAGACATCACGACATAATGATCGTAAGTCCAAAACACCACACCGTTATGATCGTCAGTCCAACACACCACATTATAATGATCGTAAGTCCAACACACCACACCATAATGATCGTAAGTCAAACACACAACGACATAATGATCGTAAGTCAAACACACCACGACATAATGATCGTAAGTCAAACACATGATGACATTATGATCGTAAGTCAAACACACCACACCATTATGATCGTAGGCCCAACACACCACACCATTATGATCGTAAATCTAACAGACGACTCCATTATGATCGTCAGTCCCACACACCATGACATAATGATCGTAAGTTCAACACGTAACACCATTATCATCGTAAGTCAAACGCACCATGACATTATTATATTCTTAAGTCCAACACACCACGACATAATTATCGTAAGTCCAACACACCATGACATTATGATCGTAAGTCCAAACCACCATGACGTTATGACCGTAAGTCTAACACACATTGACATAATGACCGTAAGTCCAACACACCATAACATTGTGATCCTAAGTCAAACACACCATGATATTATGATCGTAAGTTTAACACACCACGGTATGTTGACCGTAAGTCCAACACACCACACCTTTATGACCGTAAGTCCAACACACCATGACACAATGAACGTAAGTCCAACACACCACGACATAATGATCGTAAGTCAAACACACCACGACATAATGATCGTAAGTCAAACACACCACGACATAATGAACGCAAGTCCAACACACCACACCATAATGATCGTAAATCCAACACACCACACCATTATGATCGTAAGTCCATCATCACCGCGACATTATGACCGTAGGTCCAACACACCACGACATGACGATCGTAAGTCAAACATACCATGACATAATGATCGCAAGTCAAACACACCATGACATTATGACCGTAAATCCAACACACCACGACATTATGATCCTAAGTCCAACACACCATGATATTATGACCGTAAGCCGAAAACACCACGACATAATGATCGTAAGTCCAACACACCACGACAAAATGATCGTAAGTGAAACACACCATGACATAATGATCGTAAGTCAAACACACCATGACGTTATGATCGTAAGACCAGCACACCACGACATATTGATCGTAAGTCAAACACACCACGACATAATGATCGTAAGTCCAACACACCACACCATTATGAACGTAAGTCCAACACACAAAACCATAATAATCGTAAGTCCAACACACCACACCATAATGATCGTAAGTCCAAAACACCACGTCATAATGATCGTAATTCCAACACACCACGACATAATGATCGTAAGTCAAACACACCACGACATAATGATCGTAAGTCAAACACACCACGACATAATGATCGTAAGTCCAACACACCACACCATTATGATCGTAAGTCCAACACACCACACCATTATGATAGTAAGTCCAACACACCATGAGATAATGATCGTAAGTCTAAGACATCACGACATAATGATCGTAAGTCCAAAACACCACACCGTTATGATCGTCAGTCCAACACACCACATTATAATGATCGTAAGTCCAACACACCACACCATAATGATCGTAAGTCAAACACACAACGACATAATGATCGTAAGTCAAACACACCACGACATAATGATCGTAAGTCAAACACATGATGACATTATGATCGTAAGTCAAACACACCACACCATTATGATCGTAGGCCCAACACACCACACCATTATGATCGTAAATCTAACAGACGACTCCATTATGATCGTCAGTCCCACACACCATGACATAATGATCGTAAGTTCAACACGTAACACCATTATCATCGTAAGTCAAACGCACCATGACATTATTATATTCTTAAGTCCAACACACCACGACATAATTATCGTAAGTCCAACACACCATGACATTATGATCGTAAGTCCAAACCACCATGACGTTATGACCGTAAGTCTAACACACATTGACATAATGACCGTAAGTCCAACACACCATAACATTGTGATCCTAAGTCAAACACACCATGATATTATGATCGTAAGTTTAACACACCACGGTATGTTGACCGTAAGTCCAACACACCACACCTTTATGACCGTAAGTCCAACACACCATGACACAATGAACGTAAGTCCAACACACCACGACATAATGATCGTAAGTCAAACACACCACGACATAATGATCGTAAGTCAAACACACCACGACATAATGAACGCAAGTCCAACACACCACACCATAATGATCGTAAATCCAACACACCACACCATTATGATCGTAAGTCCATCATCACCGCGACATTATGACCGTAGGTCCAACACACCACGACATGACGATCGTAAGTCAAACATACCATGACATAATGATCGCAAGTCAAACACACCATGACATTATGACCGTAAATCCAACACACCACGACATTATGATCCTAAGTCCAACACACCATGATATTATGACCGTAAGCCGAAAACACCACGACATAATGATCGTAAGTCCAACACACCACGACAAAATGATCGTAAGTGAAACACACCATGACATAATGATCGTAAGTCAAACACACCATGACGTTATGATCGTAAGACCAGCACACCACGACATATTGATCGTAAGTCAAACACACCACGACATAATGATCGTAAGTCCAACACACCACACCATTATGAACGTAAGTCCAACACACAAAACCATAATAATCGTAAGTCCAACACACCACACCATAATGATCGTAAGTCCAAAACACCACGTCATAATGATCGTAATTCCAACACACCACGACATAATGATCGTAAGTCAAACACACCACGACATAATGATCGTAAGTCAAACACACCACGACATAATGATCGTAAGTCCAACACACCACACCATTATGATCGTAAGTCCAACACACCACACCATTATGATAGTAAGTCCAACACACCATGAGATAATGATCGTAAGTCTAAGACATCACGACATAATGATCGTAAGTCCAAAACACCACACCGTTATGATCGTCAGTCCAACACACCACATTATAATGATCGTAAGTCCAACACACCACACCATAATGATCGTAAGTCAAACACACAACGACATAATGATCGTAAGTCAAACACACCACGACATAATGATCGTAAGTCAAACACATGATGACATTATGATCGTAAGTCAAACACACCACACCATTATGATCGTAGGCCCAACACACCACACCATTATGATCGTAAATCTAACAGACGACTCCATTATGATCGTCAGTCCCACACACCATGACATAATGATCGTAAGTTCAACACGTAACACCATTATCATCGTAAGTCAAACGCACCATGACATTGTTATATTCTTCAGTCCAACACACCACGACATAATTATCGTAAGTCCAACACACCATGACATTATGATCGTAAGTCCAAACCACCATGACGTTATGACCGTAAGTCTAACACACATTGACATAATGACCGTAAGTCCAACACACCATAACATTGTGATCCTAAGTCAAACACACCATGATATTATGATCGTAAGTTTAACACACCACGGTATGTTGACCGTAAGTCCAACACACCACACCTTTATGACCGTAAGTCCAACACACCATGACACAATGAACGTAAGTCCAACACACCACGACATAATGATCGTAAGTCAAACACACCACGACATAATGATCGTAAGTCAAACACACCACGACATAATGAACGCAAGTCCAACACACCACACCATAATGATCGTAAATCCAACACACCACACCATTATGATCGTAAGTCCATCATCACCGCGACATTATGACCGTAGGTCCAACACACCACGACATGACGATCGTAAGTCAAACATACCATGACATAATGATCGCAAGTCAAACACACCATGACATTATGACCGTAAATCCAACACACCACGACATTATGATCCTAAGTCCAACACACCATGATATTATGACCGTAAGCCGAAAACACCACGACATAATGATCGTAAGTCCAACACACCACGACAAAATGATCGTAAGTGAAACACACCATGACATAATGATCGTAAGTCAAACACACCATGACGTTATGATCGTAAGACCAGCACACCACGACATATTGATCGTAAGTCAAACACACCACGACATAATGATCGTAAGTCCAACACACCACACCATTATGAACGTAAGTCCAACACACAAAACCATAATAATCGTAAGTCCAACACACCACACCATAATGATCGTAAGTCCAAAACACCACGTCATAATGATCGTAATTCCAACACACCACGACATGATGATCGTAAGTCAAACACACCACGACATAATGATCGTAAGTCAAACACACCACGACATAATGATCGTAAGTCCAACACACCACACCATTATGATCGTAAGTCCAACACACCACACCATTATGATAGTAAGTCCAACACACCATGAGATAATGATCGTAAGTCTAAGACATCACGACATAATGATCGTAAGTCCAAAACACCACACCGTTATGATCGTCAGTCCAACACACCACATTATAATGATCGTAAGTCCAACACACCACACCATAATGATCGTAAGTCAAACACACAACGACATAATGATCGTAAGTCAAACACACCACGACATAATGATCGTAAGTCAAACACATGATGACATTATGATCGTAAGTCAAACACACCACACCATTATGATCGTAGGCCCAACACACCTCACCATTATGATCGTAAATCTAACAGACGACTCCATTATGATCGTCAGTCCCACACACCATGACATAATGATCGTAAGTTCAACACGTAACACCATTATCATCGTAAGTCAAACGCACCATGACATTATTATATTCTTAAGTCCAACACACCACGACGTAATTATCGTAAGTCCAACACACCATGACATTATGATCGTAAGTCCAAACCACCATGACGTTATGACCGTAAGTCTAACACACATTGACATAATGACCGTAAGTCCAACACACCATAACATTGTGATCCTAAGTCAAACACACCATGATATTATGATCGTAAGTTTATCACACCACGGTATGTTGACCGTAAGTCCAACACACCACACCTTTATAACCGTAAGTCCAACACACCATGACACAATGAACGTAAGTCCAACACACCACGACATAATGATCGTAAGTCAAACACACCACGACATAATGATCGTAAGTCAAACACACCACGACATAATGAACGCAAGTCCATCACACCACGACATTATGACTGTAAGTCCAACACACCACGACATCATGATCGTGAGTCCAACACACCATGACATAATAATCGTAAGTCAAACACACCATGACATTATAACCGTAAGTCCATCACACTGCGACATTATGACCGTAAGTCCAACACACCACGACATTATGATCGTAAGTCAAACACACCATGACATAATGATCGCAAGTGAAACACACCATGACATTATGATCTTAAGTCCAACACACCACACCATTATGATCGTAAGTCAAACATACCATGACATTATGACCGTAAGTCCATCACACCACGACATTATGACCGTAAATCCAACAAACCACGACATTATGATCGTAAGTCAAACACACCATGACATTATGATCCTAAGTCCAACACACCATGATATTATGACCGTAAGCCGAAAACACTACGACATAATGATCGTAAGTCCAACACACCACGCATAATGATCGTAAGTCAAACACACCACGACATAATGATCGTAAGTCAAACACACCATGACATTATGATCGTAAGTCTAGCACACCACGACATAATTATCGTAAGTCAAACACACCACGACATAATGATCATGAGTCCAACACACCACACCATTATGATCGTAAGTCCAACACACCACACCATTATGATCGTAAGTCCAACACACCATGAGATAATGACCGTAAGTCTAAGATATCACGACATAATGATCGTAAGTCCAAAACACCACACCATTATGATCGTAAGTCCAACACACCACACAATATCGATCGTAAGTCCAAAACACCACACCATTATGATCGTAAGTCCAACACACCACACAATATCGATCGTAAGTCCAACACACCACACCATTATGACCGTAAGTCCAACACACCATGACATAATGAACGTAAGTCCAAAATACCACGACATAATGATCGTAATTCCAACACACCACGACATAATGATCGTAAGTCAAACACACCACACCATTATGATCGTAAGTCCAACACACCACACCATTATGATCGTAAGTCCAAAACGCCACACCCTTATGATAGTAAGTCCAACACACCATGAGATAATTATCTTAAGTCTAAGACATCACGACATAATGATCGTAAGTCCAAAACACCACACCATTATGATCGTAATTCTAACACACCACAAGATATTGATCGTAAGTCCAACACACCACACCATTATGACCGTCAGTCCAACACACCACATTATAATGATCGTAAGTCCAACACACCACACCATAATGATCGTAAGTCAAACACACAACGACATAATGATTGTAAGTCCAACACGCCATGAGATAATGATCGCAAGTCTAAGACATCACGACATAATGATCGTAAGTCCAAAACACCACACCGTTATGATCGTCAGTCCAACACACCACATTATAATGATCGTAAGTCCAACACATCACACCATAATGATCGTAAGTCAAACACACAACGACATAATGATCGTAAGTCAACCACACCACGACATAATGATCGTAAGTCAAACACATGATGACATTATGATCGTAAGTCAAACACACCACACCATTATGATCGTAGGCCCAACACACCACACCATTATGATCGTAAATCTAACAGACGACTCCATTATGATCGTCAGTCCCACACACCATGACTTAACATTGTGATCCTAAGTCAAACACACCATGATATTATGATCGTAAGTTCAACACACCACGGCATGTTGACCGTAAGTCCAACACACCACACCTTTATGACCGTAAGTCCAACACACCATGACACAATGAACGTAAGTCCAACACACCACGACATAATGATCGTAAGTCAAACACACCACGACATAATGATCGTAAGTCAAACAAACCACGACATAATGAACGCAAGTCCATCACACCACGACATTATGACTGTAAGCCCAAAACACCACGACGTAATGATCGTAAGTCCAACACACCACGACATAATGATCGTAAGTGAAACACACCACGACATAATGATCTTAAGTCAAACACACCATGACATTATGATCGTAAGTCCAGCACACCACGACATAATGATCGTAAGTCCAACACACCACACCATTATGATCGTAAGTTCAACACACCACACCATTATGATCGTAAGTCCAACACGCCACACCCTTATGGTCGTAAATCCAACACACCATGAGATAATGATCGTAAGTCTAACACACATTGACATAATGACCGTAAGTCCAACACACCATAACATTGTGATCCTAAGTCAAACACACCATGACATTATGATCGTAAGTTCAACACACCACGGCATGTTGACCGTAAGTCCAACACACCACACCATTATGACCGTAAGTCCAACACACCATGACACAATGAACGTAAGTCCATCACACCACCACATTATGACCGTAAGTCCAACACACCACGACATCATGATCGTGAGTCCAACACACCATGGCATAATGATCGTAAGTCAAACACACCATGACATTATGACCGTAAGTCCATCACACCGCGACATTATGACCGTAAGTCCAACACACCACGACATTATGATCGTAAGTCAAACACACCATGACATAATGATCGCAAGTCAAACACACCATGACATTATGATCTTAAGTCCAACACACCACACCATTATGATCGTAAGTCCAACACACCATGACATTATGACCGTAAGTCCAACACACCACACCATTATGACCGTAAGTCCAACACACCATGACACAATGAACGTAAGTCCATCACACCACCACATTATGACCGTAAGTCCAACACACCACGACATTATGACCGTAAATCCAACACACCACGACCTTATGATCGTAAGTCAAACACACCATGACATTATGATCCTAAGTCCAACACACCATGATATTATGACCGTAAGCCCAAAACACCACGGCGTAATGATCGTAAGTCCAACACACCACGACATGATGATCGTAAGTCAAACACACCACGACATAATGATCTTAAGTCAAACACACCATGACATTATGATCGTAAGTCCAGCACACCACGACATATTGATCGTAAGTCAAACACACCACGACATAATGATCGTAAGTCCAACACACCACACCATTATGATCGTAAGTCCAACACACCACACCATTATGATCGTAAGTCCAACACGCCACACCCTTATGATCGTAAATCCAAAACACCACACCATTATGATCGTCAGTCCAACACACCACACCATAATGATCGTAAGTCAAACACACAACGACATAATGATCGTAAGTCCAACACACCACGACATAATGATCGTAAGTCAAACACACGATGACATTATGATCGTAAGTCAACACACCACACCATTATGATCGTAGGCCCAACACACCACACCATTATGATCGTAAATCTAACAGACGACACCATTATGATCGTAAGTCCCACACACCATGACATAATGATCGTAAGTTCAAAACATAACACCAATATCATCGTAAGTCAAACGCACCATGACATTATTATCTTCTTAAGTCAAACACACCACGACATACTTATCGTAAGTCCAACCCACCATGATATTATGATCGTAAGTCCAAACCACCATGACGTTATGACAGTAAGTCTAACCCACATTGACATAATGACCGTAAGTCCAACACACCATAACATTGTGATCCTAAGTCAAACACACCATGATATTATGATCGTAAGTTCAACACACCACGGCATGTTGACCGTAAGTCCAACACACCACACCATTATGACCGTAAGTCCAACACACCACGACATAATGAAAGTAAGTCAAACACACCACGACATAATGAACGCAAGTACATCACACCACGACATTATGACCGTAAGTCCAACACACCACAAACATCATAATCGTAAGTCCAACACACCATGACATAATGATCGTCAGTCAAACACACCACGACATAATGATCGTAAATCCAACACACCACACCATTATGATCGTAAGTCCAACACACCACACCATTATGATCGTAAGTCCAACACGCCACACCCTTATGATCATAAGTCCAACAAACCATGAGATAATGATCGTAAGTCTAAGACATCACGACATAATGATCGTAAGTCCAAAACACCACACCATTATGATCGTCAGTCCAACTCACCACATTATAATGATCGTAAGTCCAACACACCACACCATAATGATCGTAAGTCAAACACAAAACGACATAATGATCGTAAGTCAAACACACCACGACATAATGATCCTAAGTCAAACACACGATGACATAATGATCGTAAGTCAAACACACGATGACATTATGATCGTAAGTTAAACACACCACACCATTATAATTGTAGGCCCAACACACCACACCATTATGATCGTAAATCTAACAGACGACACCATTATGATCGTAAGTCCCACACACCATGACATAATGATCGTAAGTTCAACACATAACACCATTATCATCGTAAGTCAAAAGCACCATGACATTAATATCTTCTTAAGTCAAACACACCACGACATAATTATCGTAAGTCCAACACACCATGACATTATGATCGTAAGTCCAAACCACCATGACGTTATGACCGTAAGTCTAACACACATTGACATAATGACCGTAAGTCCAACACACCACACCATTATGACCGTAAGTCCAACACACCATGACATAATGAACGTAATTCCAAAACACCACGACATAATGATCGTAATTCCAACACACCACGACATAATGATCGTAAGTCAAATACACCACACCATTATGATCGTAAGTCCAACACACCACACCATTATGATCGTAAGTCCAAAACGCCACACCCTTATGATAGTAAGTCCAACACACCATGAGATAATTATCGTAAGTCTAAGACATCACGACATAATGATCGTAAGTCCAAAACACCACACCATTATGATCGTAAGTCTAACACACCACAACATATTGATCGTAAGTCCAACACACCACACCATTATGACCGTCAGTCCAACACACCACATTATAATGATCGTAAGTCCAACACACCACACCATAATGATCGTAAGTCAAACACACAACGACATAATGATTGTAAGTCCAACACGCCATGAGATAATGATCGCAAGTCTAAGACATCACGACATAATGATCGTAAGTCCAAAACACCACACCGTTATGATCGTCAGTCCAACACACCACATTATAATGATCGTAAGTCCAACACATCACACCATAATGATCGTAAGTCAAACACACAACGACATAATGATCGTAAGTCAACCACACCACGACATAATGATCGTAAGTCAAACACATGATGACATTATGATCGTAAGTCAAACACACCACACCATTATGATCGTAGGCCCAACACACCACACCATTATGATCGTAAATCTAACAGACGACTCCATTATGATCGTCAGTCCCACACACCATGACTTAACATTGTGATCCTAAGTCAAACACACCATGATATTATGATCGTAAGTTCAACACACCACGGCATGTTGACCGTAAGTCCAACACACCACACCTTTATGACCGTAAGTCCAACACACCATGACACAATGAACGTAAGTCCAACACACCACGACATAATGATCGTAAGTCAAACACACCACGACATAATGATCGTAAGTCAAACACACCACGACATAATGAACGCAAGTCCATCACACCACGACATTATGACTGTAAGCCCAAAACACCACGACGTAATGATCGTAAGTCCAACACACCACGACATAATGATCGTAAGTGAAACACACCACGACATAATGATCTTAAGTCAAACACACCATGACATTATGATCGTAAGTCCAGCACACCACGACATAATGATCGTAAGGCCAACACACCACACCATTATGATCGTAAGTTCAACACACCACACCATTATGATCGTAAGTCCAACACGCCACACCCTTATGGTCGTAAATCCAACACACCATGAGATAATGATCGTAAGTCTAACACACATTGACATAATGACCGTAAGTCCAACACACCATAACATTGTGATCCTAAGTCAAACACACCATGACATTATGATCGTAAGTTCAACACACCACGGCATGTTGACCGTAAGTCCAACACACCACACCATTATGACCGTAAGTCCAACACACCATGACACAATGAACGTAAGTCCATCACACCACCACATTATGACCGTAAGTCCAACACACCACGACATCATGATCGTGAGTCCAACACACCATGGCATAATGATCGTAAGTCAAACACACCATGACATTATGACCGTAAGTCCATCACACCGCGACATTATGACCGTAAGTCCAACACACCACGACATTATGATTGTAAGTCAAACACACCATGACATAATGATCGCAAGTCAAACACACCATGACATTATGATCTTAAGTCCAACACACCACACCATTATGATCGTAAGTCCAACACACCATGACATTATGACCGTAAGTCCAACACACCACACCATTATGACCGTAAGTCCAACACACCATGACACAATGAACGTAAGTCCATCACACCACCACATTATGACCGTAAGTCCAACACACCACGACATTATGACCGTAAATCCAACACACCACGACCTTATGATCGTAAGTCAAACACACCATGACATTATGATCCTAAGTCCAACACACCATGATATTATGACCGTAAGCCCAAAACACCACGGCGTAATGATCGTAAGTCCAACACACCACGACATGATGATCGTAAGTCAAACACACCACGACATAATGATCTTAAGTCAAACACACCATGACATTATGATCGTAAGTCCAGCACACCACGACATATTGATCGTAAGTCAAACACACCACGACATAATGATCGTAAGTCCAACACACCACACCATTATGATCGTAAGTCCAACACACCACACCATTATGATCGTAAGTCCAACACGCCACACCCTTATGATCGTAAATCCAAAACACCACACCATTATGATCGTCAGTCCAACACACCACACCATAATGATCGTAAGTCAAACACACAACGACATAATGGTCGTAAGTCCAACACACCACGACATAATGATCGTAAGTCAAACACACGATGACATTATGATCGTAAGTCAACACACCACACCATTATGATCGTAGGCCCAACACACCACACCATTATGATCGTAAATCTAACAGACGACTCCATTATGATCGTCAGTCCCACACACCATGACTTAACATTGTGATCCTAAGTCAAACACACCATGATATTATGATCGTAAGTTCAACACACCACGGCATGTTGACCGTAAGTCCAACACACCACACCTTTATGACCGTAAGTCCAACACACCATGACACAATGAACGTAAGTCCAACACACCACGACATAATGATCGTAAGTCAAACACACCACGACATAATGATCGTAAGTCAAACACACCACGACATAATGAACGCAAGTCCATCACACCACGACATTATGACTGTAAGCCCAAAACACCACGACGTAATGATCGTAAGTCCAACACACCACGACATAATGATCGTAAGTGAAACACACCACGACATAATGATCTTAAGTCAAACACACCATGACATTATGATCGTAAGTCCAGCACACCACGACATAATGATCGTAAGGCCAACACACCACACCATTATGATCGTAAGTTCAACACACCACACCATTATGATCGTAAGTCCAACACGCCACACCCTTATGGTCGTAAATCCAACACACCATGAGATAATGATCGTAAGTCTAACACACATTGACATAATGACCGTAAGTCCAACACACCATAACATTGTGATCCTAAGTCAAACACACCATGACATTATGATCGTAAGTTCAACACACCACGGCATGTTGACCGTAAGTCCAACACACCACACCATTATGACCGTAAGTCCAACACACCATGACACAATGAACGTAAGTCCATCACACCACCACATTATGACCGTAAGTCCAACACACCACGACATCATGATCGTGAGTCCAACACACCATGGCATAATGATCGTAAGTCAAACACACCATGACATTATGACCGTAAGTCCATCACACCGCGACATTATGACCGTAAGTCCAACACACCACGACATTATGATTGTAAGTCAAACACACCATGACATAATGATCGCAAGTCAAACACACCATGACATTATGATCTTAAGTCCAACACACCACACCATTATGATCGTAAGTCCAACACACCATGACATTATGACCGTAAGTCCAACACACCACACCATTATGACCGTAAGTCCAACACACCATGACACAATGAACGTAAGTCCATCACACCACCACATTATGACCGTAAGTCCAACACACCACGACATTATGACCGTAAATCCAACACACCACGACCTTATGATCGTAAGTCAAACACACCATGACATTATGATCCTAAGTCCAACACACCATGATATTATGACCGTAAGCCCAAAACACCACGGCGTAATGATCGTAAGTCCAACACACCACGACATGATGATCGTAAGTCAAACACACCACGACATAATGATCTTAAGTCAAACACACCATGACATTATGATCGTAAGTCCAGCACACCACGACATATTGATCGTAAGTCAAACACACCACGACATAATGATCGTAAGTCCAACACACCACACCATTATGATCGTAAGTCCAACACACCATGAGATAATGATCGTAAGTCTAAGACATCACGACATAATGATCGTAAGTCAACCACACCACGACATAATGATCGTAAGTCAAACACATGATGACATTATGATCGTAAGTCAAACACACCACACCATTATGATCGTAGGCCCAACACACCACACCATTATGATCGTAAATCTAACAGACGACTCCATTATGATCGTCAGTCCCACACACCATGACTTAACATTGTGATCCTAAGTCAAACACACCATGATATTATGATCGTAAGTTCAACACACCACGGCATGTTGACCGTAAGTCCAACACACCACACCATTATGATCGTAAATCTAACAGACGACACCATTATGATCGTAAGTCCCACACACCATGACATAATGATCGTAAGTTCAAAACATAACACCAATATCATCGTAAGTCAAACGCACCATGACATTATTATCTTCTTAAGTCAAACACACCACGACATACTTATCGTAAGTCCAACCCACCATGATATTATGATCGTAAGTCCAAACCACCATGACGTTATGACAGTAAGTCTAACCCACATTGACATAATGACCGTAAGTCCAACACACCATAACATTGTGATCCTAAGTCAAACACACCATGATATTATGATCGTAAGTTCAACACACCACGGCATGTTGACCGTAAGTCCAACACACCACACCATTATGACCGTAAGTCCAACACACCACGACATAATGAAAGTAAGTCAAACACACCACGACATAATGAACGCAAGTACATCACACCACGACATTATGACCGTAAGTCCAACACACCACAAACATCATAATCGTAAGTCCAACACACCATGACATAATGATCGTCAGTCAAACACACCACGACATAATGATCGTAAATCCAACACACCACACCATTATGATCGTAAGTCCAACACACCACACCATTATGATCGTAAGTCCAACACGCCACACCCTTATGATCATAAGTCCAACAAACCATGAGATAATGATCGTAAGTCTAAGACATCACGACATAATGATCGTAAGTCCAAAACACCACACCATTATGATCGTCAGTCCAACTCACCACATTATAATGATCGTAAGTCCAACACACCACACCATAATGATCGTAAGTCAAACACAAAACGACATAATGATCGTAAGTCAAACACACCACGACATAATGATCCTAAGTCAAACACACGATGACATAATGATCGTAAGTCAAACACACGATGACATTATGATCGTAAGTTAAACACACCACACCATTATAATTGTAGGCCCAACACACCACACCATTATGATCGTAAATCTAACAGACGACACCATTATGATCGTAAGTCCCACACACCATGACATAATGATCGTAAGTTCAACACATAACACCATTATCATCGTAAGTCAAAAGCACCATGACATTAATATCTTCTTAAGTCAAACACACCACGACATAATTATCGTAAGTCCAACACACCATGACATTATGATCGTAAGTCCAAACCACCATGACGTTATGACCGTAAGTCTAACACACATTGACATAATGACCGTAAGTCCAACACACCACACCATTATGACCGTAAGTCCAACACACCATGACATAATGAACGTAATTCCAAAACACCACGACATAATGATCGTAATTCCAACACACCACGACATAATGATCGTAAGTCAAATACACCACACCATTATGATCGTAAGTCCAACACACCACACCATTATGATCGTAAGTCCAAAACGCCACACCCTTATGATAGTAAGTCCAACACACCATGAGATAATTATCGTAAGTCTAAGACATCACGACATAATGATCGTAAGTCCAAAACACCACACCATTATGATCGTAAGTCTAACACACCACAACATATTGATCGTAAGTCCAACACACCACACCATTATGACCGTCAGTCCAACACACCACATTATAATGATCGTAAGTCCAACACACCACACCATAATGATCGTAAGTCAAACACACAACGACATAATGATTGTAAGTCCAACACGCCATGAGATAATGATCGCAAGTCTAAGACATCACGACATAATGATCGTAAGTCCAAAACACCACACCGTTATGATCGTCAGTCCAACACACCACATTATAATGATCGTAAGTCCAACACATCACACCATAATGATCGTAAGTCAAACACACAACGACATAATGATCGTAAGTCAACCACACCACGACATAATGATCGTAAGTCAAACACATGATGACATTATGATCGTAAGTCAAACACACCACACCATTATGATCGTAGGCCCAACACACCACACCATTATGATCGTAAATCTAACAGACGACTCCATTATGATCGTCAGTCCCACACACCATGACTTAACATTGTGATCCTAAGTCAAACACACCATGATATTATGATCGTAAGTTCAACACACCACGGCATGTTGACCGTAAGTCCAACACACCACACCTTTATGACCGTAAGTCCAACACACCATGACACAATGAACGTAAGTCCAACACACCACGACATAATGATCGTAAGTCAAACACACCACGACATAATGATCGTAAGTCAAACACACCACGACATAATGAACGCAAGTCCATCACACCACGACATTATGACTGTAAGCCCAAAACACCACGACGTAATGATCGTAAGTCCAACACACCACGACATAATGATCGTAAGTGAAACACACCACGACATAATGATCTTAAGTCAAACACACCATGACATTATGATCGTAAGTCCAGCACACCACGACATAATGATCGTAAGGCCAACACACCACACCATTATGATCGTAAGTTCAACACACCACACCATTATGATCGTAAGTCCAACACGCCACACCCTTATGGTCGTAAATCCAACACACCATGAGATAATGATCGTAAGTCTAACACACATTGACATAATGACCGTAAGTCCAACACACCATAACATTGTGATCCTAAGTCAAACACACCATGACATTATGATCGTAAGTTCAACACACCACGGCATGTTGACCGTAAGTCCAACACACCACACCATTATGACCGTAAGTCCAACACACCATGACACAATGAACGTAAGTCCATCACACCACCACATTATGACCGTAAGTCCAACACACCACGACATCATGATCGTGAGTCCAACACACCATGGCATAATGATCGTAAGTCAAACACACCATGACATTATGACCGTAAGTCCATCACACCGCGACATTATGACCGTAAGTCCAACACACCACGACATTATGATTGTAAGTCAAACACACCATGACATAATGATCGCAAGTCAAACACACCATGACATTATGATCTTAAGTCCAACACACCACACCATTATGATCGTAAGTCCAACACACCATGACATTATGACCGTAAGTCCAACACACCACACCATTATGACCGTAAGTCCAACACACCATGACACAATGAACGTAAGTCCATCACACCACCACATTATGACCGTAAGTCCAACACACCACGACATTATGACCGTAAATCCAACACACCACGACCTTATGATCGTAAGTCAAACACACCATGACATTATGATCCTAAGTCCAACACACCATGATATTATGACCGTAAGCCCAAAACACCACGGCGTAATGATCGTAAGTCCAACACACCACGACATGATGATCGTAAGTCAAACACACCACGACATAATGATCTTAAGTCAAACACACCATGACATTATGATCGTAAGTCCAGCACACCACGACATATTGATCGTAAGTCAAACACACCACGACATAATGATCGTAAGTCAAACACACCACGACATAATGAACGCAAGTCCATCACACCACGACATTATGACTGTAAGCCCAAAACACCACGACGTAATGATCGTAAGTCCAACACACCACGACATAATGATCGTAAGTGAAACACACCACGACATAATGATCTTAAGTCAAACACACCATGACATTATGATCGTAAGTCCAGCACACCACGACATAATGATCGTAAGGCCAACACACCACACCATTATGATCGTAAGTTCAACACACCACACCATTATGATCGTAAGTCCAACACGCCACACCCTTATGGTCGTAAATCCAACACACCATGAGATAATGATCGTAAGTCTAACACACATTGACATAATGACCGTAAGTCCAACACACCATAACATTGTGATCCTAAGTCAAACACACCATGACATTATGATCGTAAGTTCAACACACCACGGCATGTTGACCGTAAGTCCAACACACCACACCATTATGACCGTAAGTCCAACACACCATGACACAATGAACGTAAGTCCATCACACCACCACATTATGACCGTAAGTCCAACACACCACGACATCATGATCGTGAGTCCAACACACCATGGCATAATGATCGTAAGTCAAACACACCATGACATTATGACCGTAAGTCCATCACACCGCGACATTATGACCGTAAGTCCAACACACCACGACATTATGATTGTAAGTCAAACACACCATGACATAATGATCGCAAGTCAAACACACCATGACATTATGATCTTAAGTCCAACACACCACACCATTATGATCGTAAGTCCAACACACCATGACATTATGACCGTAAGTCCAACACACCACACCATTATGACCGTAAGTCCAACACACCATGACACAATGAACGTAAGTCCATCACACCACCACATTATGACCGTAAGTCCAACACACCACGACATTATGACCGTAAATCCAACACACCACGACCTTATGATCGTAAGTCAAACACACCATGACATTATGATCCTAAGTCCAACACACCATGATATTATGACCGTAAGCCCAAAACACCACGGCGTAATGATCGTAAGTCCAACACACCACGACATGATGATCGTAAGTCAAACACACCACGACATAATGATCTTAAGTCAAACACACCATGACATTATGATCGTAAGTCCAGCACACCACGACATATTGATCGTAATTCAAACACACCACGACATAATGATCGTAAGTCCAACACACCACACCATTATGATCGTAAGTCCAACACACCACACCATTATGATCGTAAGTCCAACACGCCACACCCTTATGATCGTAAATCCAAAACACCACACCATTATGATCGTCAGTCCAACACACCACACCATAATGATCGTAAGTCAAACACACAACGACATAATGGTCGTAAGTCCAACACACCACGACATAATGATCGTAAGTCAAACACACGATGACATTATGATCGTAAGTCAACACACCACACCATTATGATCGTAGGCCCAACACACCACACCATTATGATCGTAAATCTAACAGACGACTCCATTATGATCGTCAGTCCCACACACCATGACTTAACATTGTGATCCTAAGTCAAACACACCATGATATTATGATCGTAAGTTCAACACACCACGGCATGTTGACCGTAAGTCCAACACACCACACCTTTATGACCGTAAGTCCAACACACCATGACACAATGAACGTAAGTCCAACACACCACGACATAATGATCGTAAGTCAAACACACCACGACATAATGATCGTAAGTCAAACACACCACGACATAATGAACGCAAGTCCATCACACCACGACATTATGACTGTAAGCCCAAAACACCACGACGTAATGATCGTAAGTCCAACACACCACGACATAATGATCGTAAGTGAAACACACCACGACATAATGATCTTAAGTCAAACACACCATGACATTATGATCGTAAGTCCAGCACACCACGACATAATGATCGTAAGGCCAACACACCACACCATTATGATCGTAAGTTCAACACACCACACCATTATGATCGTAAGTCCAACACGCCACACCCTTATGGTCGTAAATCCAACACACCATGAGATAATGATCGTAAGTCTAACACACATTGACATAATGACCGTAAGTCCAACACACCATAACATTGTGATCCTAAGTCAAACACACCATGACATTATGATCGTAAGTTCAACACACCACGGCATGTTGACCGTAAGTCCAACACACCACACCATTATGACCGTAAGTCCAACACACCATGACACAATGAACGTAAGTCCATCACACCACCACATTATGACCGTAAGTCCAACACACCACGACATCATGATCGTGAGTCCAACACACCATGGCATAATGATCGTAAGTCAAACACACCATGACATTATGACCGTAAGTCCATCACACCGCGACATTATGACCGTAAGTCCAACACACCACGACATTATGATTGTAAGTCAAACACACCATGACATAATGATCGCAAGTCAAACACACCATGACATTATGATCTTAAGTCCAACACACCACACCATTATGATCGTAAGTCCAACACACCATGACATTATGACCGTAAGTCCAACACACCACACCATTATGACCGTAAGTCCAACACACCATGACACAATGAACGTAAGTCCATCACACCACCACATTATGACCGTAAGTCCAACACACCACGACATTATGACCGTAAATCCAACACACCACGACCTTATGATCGTAAGTCAAACACACCATGACATTATGATGCTAAGTCCAACACACCATGATATTATGACCGTAAGCCCAAAACACCACGGCGTAATGATCGTAAGTCCAACACACCACGACATGATGATCGTAAGTCAAACACACCACGACATAATGATCTTAAGTCAAACACACCATGACATTATGATCGTAAGTCCAGCACACCACGACATATTGATCGTAAGTCAAACACACCACGACATAATGATCGTAAGTCCAACACACCACACCATTATGATCGTAAGTCCAACACACCATGAGATAATGATCGTAAGTCTAAGACATCACGACATAATGATCGTAAGTCAACCACACCACGACATAATGATCGTAAGTCAAACACATGATGACATTATGATCGTAAGTCAAACACACCACACCATTATGATCGTAGGCCCAACACACCACACCATTATGATCGTAAATCTAACAGACGACTCCATTATGATCGTCAGTCCCACACACCATGACTTAACATTGTGATCCTAAGTCAAACACACCATGATATTATGATCGTAAGTTCAACACACCACGGCATGTTGACCGTAAGTCCAACACACCACACCATTATGATCGTAAATCTAACAGACGACACCATTATGATCGTAAGTCCCACACACCATGACATAATGATCGTAAGTTCAAAACATAACACCAATATCATCGTAAGTCAAACGCACCATGACATTATTATCTTCTTAAGTCAAACACACCACGACATACTTATCGTAAGTCCAACCCACCATGATATTATGATCGTAAGTCCAAACCACCATGACGTTATGACAGTAAGTCTAACCCACATTGACATAATGACCGTAAGTCCAACACACCATAACATTGTGATCCTAAGTCAAACACACCATGATATTATGATCGTAAGTTCAACACACCACGGCATGTTGACCGTAAGTCCAACACACCACACCATTATGACCGTAAGTCCAACACACCACGACATAATGAAAGTAAGTCAAACACACCACGACATAATGAACGCAAGTACATCACACCACGACATTATGACCGTAAGTCCAACACACCACAAACATCATAATCGTAAGTCCAACACACCATGACATAATGATCGTCAGTCAAACACACCACGACATAATGATCGTAAATCCAACACACCACACCATTATGATCGTAAGTCCAACACACCACACCATTATGATCGTAAGTCCAACACGCCACACCCTTATGATCATAAGTCCAACAAACCATGAGATAATGATCGTAAGTCTAAGACATCACGACATAATGATCGTAAGTCCAAAACACCACACCATTATGATCGTCAGTCCAACTCACCACATTATAATGATCGTAAGTCCAACACACCACACCATAATGATCGTAAGTCAAACACAAAACGACATAATGATCGTAAGTCAAACACACCACGACATAATGATCCTAAGTCAAACACACGATGACATAATGATCGTAAGTCAAACACACGATGACATTATGATCGTAAGTTAAACACACCACACCATTATAATTGTAGGCCCAACACACCACACCATTATGATCGTAAATCTAACAGACGACACCATTATGATCGTAAGTCCCACACACCATGACATAATGATCGTAAGTTCAACACATAACACCATTATCATCGTAAGTCAAAAGCACCATGACATTAATATCTTCTTAAGTCAAACACACCACGACATAATTATCGTAAGTCCAACACACCATGACATTATGATCGTAAGTCCAAACCACCATGACGTTATGACCGTAAGTCTAACACACATTGACATAATGACCGTAAGTCCAACACACCACACCATTATGACCGTAAGTCCAACACACCATGACATAATGAACGTAATTCCAAAACACCACGACATAATGATCGTAATTCCAACACACCACGACATAATGATCGTAAGTCAAATACACCACACCATTATGATCGTAAGTCCAACACACCACACCATTATGATCGTAAGTCCAAAACGCCACACCCTTATGATAGTAAGTCCAACACACCATGAGATAATTATCGTAAGTCTAAGACATCACGACATAATGATCGTAAGTCCAAAACACCACACCATTATGATCGTAAGTCTAACACACCACAACATATTGATCGTAAGTCCAACACACCACACCATTATGACCGTCAGTCCAACACACCACATTATAATGATCGTAAGTCCAACACACCACACCATAATGATCGTAAGTCAAACACACAACGACATAATGATTGTAAGTCCAACACGCCATGAGATAATGATCGCAAGTCTAAGACATCACGACATAATGATCGTAAGTCCAAAACACCACACCGTTATGATCGTCAGTCCAACACACCACATTATAATGATCGTAAGTCCAACACATCACACCATAATGATCGTAAGTCAAACACACAACGACATAATGATCGTAAGTCAACCACACCACGACATAATGATCGTAAGTCAAACACATGATGACATTATGATCGTAAGTCAAACACACCACACCATTATGATCGTAGGCCCAACACACCACACCATTATGATCGTAAATCTAACAGACGACTCCATTATGATCGTCAGTCCCACACACCATGACTTAACATTGTGATCCTAAGTCAAACACACCATGATATTATGATCGTAAGTTCAACACACCACGGCATGTTGACCGTAAGTCCAACACACCACACCTTTATGACCGTAAGTCCAACACACCATGACACAATGAACGTAAGTCCAACACACCACGACATAATGATCGTAAGTCAAACACACCACGACATAATGATCGTAAGTCAAACACACCACGACATAATGAACGCAAGTCCATCACACCACGACATTATGACTGTAAGCCCAAAACACCACGACGTAATGATCGTAAGTCCAACACACCACGACATAATGATCGTAAGTGAAACACACCACGACATAATGATCTTAAGTCAAACACACCATGACATTATGATCGTAAGTCCAGCACACCACGACATAATGATCGTAAGGCCAACACACCACACCATTATGATCGTAAGTTCAACACACCACACCATTATGATCGTAAGTCCAACACGCCACACCCTTATGGTCGTAAATCCAACACACCATGAGATAATGATCGTAAGTCTAACACACATTGACATAATGACCGTAAGTCCAACACACCATAACATTGTGATCCTAAGTCAAACACACCATGACATTATGATCGTAAGTTCAACACACCACGGCATGTTGACCGTAAGTCCAACACACCACACCATTATGACCGTAAGTCCAACACACCATGACACAATGAACGTAAGTCCATCACACCACCACATTATGACCGTAAGTCCAACACACCACGACATCATGATCGTGAGTCCAACACACCATGGCATAATGATCGTAAGTCAAACACACCATGACATTATGACCGTAAGTCCATCACACCGCGACATTATGACCGTAAGTCCAACACACCACGACATTATGATTGTAAGTCAAACACACCATGACATAATGATCGCAAGTCAAACACACCATGACATTATGATCTTAAGTCCAACACACCACACCATTATGATCGTAAGTCCAACACACCATGACATTATGACCGTAAGTCCAACACACCACACCATTATGACCGTAAGTCCAACACACCATGACACAATGAACGTAAGTCCATCACACCACCACATTATGACCGTAAGTCCAACACACCACGACATTATGACCGTAAATCCAACACACCACGACCTTATGATCGTAAGTCAAACACACCATGACATTATGATCCTAAGTCCAACACACCATGATATTATGACCGTAAGCCCAAAACACCACGGCGTAATGATCGTAAGTCCAACACACCACGACATGATGATCGTAAGTCAAACACACCACGACATAATGATCTTAAGTCAAACACACCATGACATTATGATCGTAAGTCCAGCACACCACGACATATTGATCGTAAGTCAAACACACCACGACATAATGATCGTAAGTCCAACACACCACACCATTATGATCGTAAGTCCAACACACCACACCATTATGATCGTAAGTCCAACACGCCACACCCTTATGATCGTAAATCCAAAACACCACACCATTATGATCGTCAGTCCAACACACCACACCATAATGATCGTAAGTCAAACACACAACGACATAATGGTCGTAAGTCCAACACACCACGACATAATGATCGTAAGTCAAACACACGATGACATTATGATCGTAAGTCAACACACCACACCATTATGATCGTAGGCCCAACACACCACACCATTATGATCGTAAATCTAACAGACGACTCCATTATGATCGTCAGTCCCACACACCATGACTTAACATTGTGATCCTAAGTCAAACACACCATGATATTATGATCGTAAGTTCAACACACCACGGCATGTTGACCGTAAGTCCAACACACCACACCTTTATGACCGTAAGTCCAACACACCATGACACAATGAACGTAAGTCCAACACACCACGACATAATGATCGTAAGTCAAACACACCACGACATAATGATCGTAAGTCAAACACACCACGACATAATGAACGCAAGTCCATCACACCACGACATTATGACTGTAAGCCCAAAACACCACGACGTAATGATCGTAAGTCCAACACACCACGACATAATGATCGTAAGTGAAACACACCACGACATAATGATCTTAAGTCAAACACACCATGACATTATGATCGTAAGTCCAGCACACCACGACATAATGATCGTAAGGCCAACACACCACACCATTATGATCGTAAGTTCAACACACCACACCATTATGATCGTAAGTCCAACACGCCACACCCTTATGGTCGTAAATCCAACACACCATGAGATAATGATCGTAAGTCTAACACACATTGACATAATGACCGTAAGTCCAACACACCATAACATTGTGATCCTAAGTCAAACACACCATGACATTATGATCGTAAGTTCAACACACCACGGCATGTTGACCGTAAGTCCAACACACCACACCATTATGACCGTAAGTCCAACACACCATGACACAATGAACGTAAGTCCATCACACCACCACATTATGACCGTAAGTCCAACACACCACGACATCATGATCGTGAGTCCAACACACCATGGCATAATGATCGTAAGTCAAACACACCATGACATTATGACCGTAAGTCCATCACACCGCGACATTATGACCGTAAGTCCAACACACCACGACATTATGATTGTAAGTCAAACACACCATGACATAATGATCGCAAGTCAAACACACCATGACATTATGATCTTAAGTCCAACACACCACACCATTATGATCGTAAGTCCAACACACCATGACATTATGACCGTAAGTCCAACACACCACACCATTATGACCGTAAGTCCAACACACCATGACACAATGAACGTAAGTCCATCACACCACCACATTATGACCGTAAGTCCAACACACCACGACATTATGACCGTAAATCCAACACACCACGACCTTATGATCGTAAGTCAAACACACCATGACATTATGATCCTAAGTCCAACACACCATGATATTATGACCGTAAGCCCAAAACACCACGGCGTAATGATCGTAAGTCCAACACACCACGACATGATGATCGTAAGTCAAACACACCACGACATAATGATCTTAAGTCAAACACACCATGACATTATGATCGTAAGTCCAGCACACCACGACATATTGATCGTAAGTCAAACACACCACGACATAATGATCGTAAGTCCAACACACCACACCATTATGATCGTAAGTCCAACACACCACACCATTATGATCGTAAGTCCAACACGCCACACCCTTATGATCGTAAATCCAAAACACCACACCATTATGATCGTCAGTCCAACACACCACACCATAATGATCGTAAGTCAAACACACAACGACATAATGGTCGTAAGTCCAACACACCACGACATAATGATCGTAAGTCAAACACACGATGACATTATGATCGTAAGTCAACACACCACACCATTATGATCGTAGGCCCAACACACCACACCATTATGATCGTAAATCTAACAGACGACTCCATTATGATCGTCAGTCCCACACACCATGACTTAACATTGTGATCCTAAGTCAAACACACCATGATATTATGATCGTAAGTTCAACACACCACGGCATGTTGACCGTAAGTCCAACACACCACACCTTTATGACCGTAAGTCCAACACACCATGACACAATGAACGTAAGTCCAACACACCACGACATAATGATCGTAAGTCAAACACACCACGACATAATGATCGTAAGTCAAACACACCACGACATAATGAACGCAAGTCCATCACACCACGACATTATGACTGTAAGCCCAAAACACCACGACGTAATGATCGTAAGTCCAACACACCACGACATAATGATCGTAAGTGAAACACACCACGACATAATGATCTTAAGTCAAACACACCATGACATTATGATCGTAAGTCCAGCACACCACGACATAATGATCGTAAGGCCAACACACCACACCATTATGATCGTAAGTTCAACACACCACACCATTATGATCGTAAGTCCAACACGCCACACCCTTATGGTCGTAAATCCAACACACCATGAGATAATGATCGTAAGTCTAACACACATTGACATAATGACCGTAAGTCCAACACACCATAACATTGTGATCCTAAGTCAAACACACCATGACATTATGATCGTAAGTTCAACACACCACGGCATGTTGACCGTAAGTCCAACACACCACACCATTATGACCGTAAGTCCAACACACCATGACACAATGAACGTAAGTCCATCACACCACCACATTATGACCGTAAGTCCAACACACCACGACATCATGATCGTGAGTCCAACACACCATGGCATAATGATCGTAAGTCAAACACACCATGACATTATGACCGTAAGTCCATCACACCGCGACATTATGACCGTAAGTCCAACACACCACGACATTATGATTGTAAGTCAAACACACCATGACATAATGATCGCAAGTCAAACACACCATGACATTATGATCTTAAGTCCAACACACCACACCATTATGATCGTAAGTCCAACACACCATGACATTATGACCGTAAGTCCAACACACCACACCATTATGACCGTAAGTCCAACACACCATGACACAATGAACGTAAGTCCATCACACCACCACATTATGACCGTAAGTCCAACACACCACGACATTATGACCGTAAATCCAACACACCACGACCTTATGATCGTAAGTCAAACACACCATGACATTATGATCCTAAGTCCAACACACCATGATATTATGACCGTAAGCCCAAAACACCACGGCGTAATGATCGTAAGTCCAACACACCACGACATGATGATCGTAAGTCAAACACACCACGACATAATGATCTTAAGTCAAACACACCATGACATTATGATCGTAAGTCCAGCACACCACGACATATTGATCGTAAGTCAAACACACCACGACATAATGATCGTAAGTCCAACACACCACACCATTATGATCGTAAGTCCAACACACCACACCATTATGATCGTAAGTCCAACACGCCACACCCTTATGATCGTAAATCCAAAACACCACACCATTATGATCGTCAGTCCAACACACCACACCATAATGATCGTAAGTCAAACACACAACGACATAATGGTCGTAAGTCCAACACACCACGACATAATGATCGTAAGTCAAACACACGATGACATTATGATCGTAAGTCAACACACCACACCATTATGATCGTAGGCCCAACACACCACACCATTATGATCGTAAATCTAACAGACGACACCATTATGATCGTAAGTCCCACACACCATGACATAATGATCGTAAGTTCAAAACATAACACCAATATCATCGTAAGTCAAACGCACCATGACATTATTATCTTCTTAAGTCAAACACACCACGACATACTTATCGTAAGTCCAACCCACCATGATATTATGATCGTAAGTCCAAACCACCATGACGTTATGACAGTAAGTCTAACCCACATTGACATAATGACCGTAAGTCCAACACACCATAACATTGTGATCCTAAGTCAAACACACCATGATATTATGATCGTAAGTTCAACACACCACGGCATGTTGACCGTAAGTCCAACACACCACACCATTATGACCGTAAGTCCAACACACCACGACATAATGAAAGTAAGTCAAACACACCACGACATAATGAACGCAAGTACATCACACCACGACATTATGACCGTAAGTCCAACACACCACAAACATCATAATCGTAAGTCCAACACACCATGACATAATGATCGTCAGTCAAACACACCACGACATAATGATCGTAAGTCCAACACACCACACCATTATGATCGTAAGTCCAACACACCACACCATTATGATCGTAAGTCCAACACGCCACACCCTTATGATCATAAGTCCAACAAACCATGAGATAATGATCGTAAGTCTAAGACATCACGACATAATGATCGTAAGTCCAAAACACCACACCATTATGATCGTCAGTCCAACTCACCACATTATAATGATCGTAAGTCCAACACACCACACCATAATGATCGTAAGTCAAACACAAAACGACATAATGATCGTAAGTCAAACACACCACGACATAATGATCCTAAGTCAAACACACGATGACATAATGATCGTAAGTCAAACACACGATGACATTATGATCGTAAGTTAAACACACCACACCATTATAATTGTAGGCCCAACACACCACACCATTATGATCGTAAATCTAACAGACGACACCATTATGATCGTAAGTCCCACACACCATGACATAATGATCGTAAGTTCAACACATAACACCATTATCATCGTAAGTCAAAAGCACCATGACATTAATATCTTCTTAAGTCAAACACACCACGACATAATTATCGTAAGTCCAACACACCATGACATTATGATCGTAAGTCCAAACCACCATGACGTTATGACCGTAAGTCTAACACACATTGACATAATGACCGTAAGTCCAACACACCACACCATTATGACCGTAAGTCCAACACACCATGACATAATGAACGTAATTCCAAAACACCACGACATAATGATCGTAATTCCAACACACCACGACATAATGATCGTAAGTCAAACACACCACACCATTATGATCGTAAGTCCAACACACCACACCATTATGATCGTAAGTCCAAAACGCCACACCCTTATGATAGTAAGTCCAACACACCATGAGATAATTATCGTAAGTCTAAGACATCACGACATAATGATCGTAAGTCCAAAACACCACACCATTATGATCGTAAGTCTAACACACCACAACATATTGATCGTAAGTCCAACACACCACACCATTATGACCGTCAGTCCAATACACCACATTATAATGATCGTAAGTCCAACACACCACACCATAATGATCGTAAGTCAAACACACAACGACATAATGATTGTAAGTCCAACACGCCATGAGATAATGATCGCAAGTCTAAGACATCACGACATAATGATCGTAAGTCCAAAACACCACACCGTTATGATCGTCAGTCCAACACACCACATTATAATGATCGTAAGTCCAACACATCACACCATAATGATCGTAAGTCAAACACACAACGACATAATGATCGTAAGTCAACCACACCACGACATAATGATCGTAAGTCAAACACATGATGACATTATGATCGTAAGTCAAACACACCACACCATTATGATCGTAGGCCCAACACACCACACCATTATGATCGTAAATCTAACAGACGACTCCATTATGATCGTCAGTCCCACACACCATGACTTAACATTGTGATCCTAAGTCAAACACACCATGATATTATGATCGTAAGTTCAACACACCACGGCATGTTGACCGTAAGTCCAACACACCACACCTTTATGACCGTAAGTCCAACACACCATGACACAATGAACGTAAGTCCAACACACCACGACATAATGATCGTAAGTCAAACACACCACGACATAATGATCGTAAGTCAAACACACCACGACATAATGAACGCAAGTCCATCACACCACGACATTATGACTGTAAGCCCAAAACACCACGACGTAATGATCGTAAGTCCAACACACCACGACATAATGATCGTAAGTGAAACACACCACGACATAATGATCTTAAGTCAAACACACCATGACATTATGATCGTAAGTCCAGCACACCACGACATAATGATCGTAAGTCCAACACACCACACCATTATGATCGTAAGTTCAACACACCACACCATTATGATCGTAAGTCCAACACGCCACACCCTTATGGTCGTAAATCCAACACACCATGAGATAATGATCGTAAGTCTAACACACATTGACATAATGACCGTAAGTCCAACACACCATAACATTGTGATCCTAAGTCAAACACACCATGACATTATGATCGTAAGTTCAACACACCACGGCATGTTGACCGTAAGTCCAACACACCACACCATTATGACCGTAAGTCCAACACACCATGACACAATGAACGTAAGTCCATCACACCACCACATTATGACCGTAAGTCCAACACACCACGACATCATGATCGTGAGTCCAACACACCATGGCATAATGATCGTAAGTCAAACACACCATGACATTATGACCGTAAGTCCATCACACCGCGACATTATGACCGTAAGTCCAACACACCACGACATTATGATCGTAAGTCAAACACACCATGACATAATGATCGCAAGTCAAACACACCATGACATTATGATCTTAAGTCCAACACACCACACCATTATGATCGTAAGTCCAACACACCATGACATTATGACCGTAAGTCCAACACACCACACCATTATGACCGTAAATCCAACACACCACGACCTTATGATCGTAAGTCAAACACACCATGACATTATGATCCTAAGTCCAACACACCATGATATTATGACCGTAAGCCCAAAACACCACGGCGTAATGATCGTAAGTCCAACACACCACGACATGATGATCGTAAGTCAAACACACCACGACATAATGATCTTAAGTCAAACACACCATGACATTATGATCGTAAGTCCAGCACACCACGACATATTGATCGTAAGTCAAACACACCACGACATAATGATCGTAAGTCCAACACACCACACCATTATGATTGTAAGTCCAACACACCACACCATTATGATCGTAAGTCCAACACGCCACACCCTTATGATCGTAAATCCAAAACACCACACCATTATGATCGTCAGTCCAACACACCACACCATAATGATCGTAAGTCAAACACACAACGACATAATGATCGTAAGTCCAACACACCACGACATAATGATCGTAAGTCAAACACACGATGACATTATGATCGTAAGTCAACACACCACACCATTATGATCGTAGGCCCAACACACCACACCATTATGATCGTAAATCTAACAGACGACACCATTATGATCGTAAGTCCCACACACCATGACATAATGATCGTAAGTTCAAAACATAACACCAATATCATCGTAAGTCAAACGCACCATGACATTATTATCTTCTTAAGTCAAACACACCACGACATACTTATCGTAAGTCCAATCCACCATGATATTATGATCGTAAGTCCAAACCACCATGACGTTATGACAGTAAGTCTAACCCACATTGACATAATGACCGTAAGTCCAACACACCATAACATCGTGATCCTAAGTCAAACACACCATGATATTATGATCGTAAGTTCAACACACCACGGCATGTTGACCGTAAGTCCAACACACCACACCATTATGACCGTAAGTCCAACACACCACGACATAATGAAAGTAAGTCAAACACACCACGACATAATGAACGCAAGTACATCACACCACGACATTATGACCGTAAGTCCAACACACCACAAACATCATAATCGTAAGTCCAACACACCATGACATAATGATCGTCAGTCAAACACACCACGACATAATGATCGTAAGTCCAACACACCACACCATTATGATCGTAAGTCCAACACACCACACCATTATGATCGTAAGTCCAACACGCCACACCCTTATGATCATAAGTCCAACAAACCATGAGATAATGATCGTAAGTCTAAGACATCACGACATAATGATCGTAAGTCCAAAACACCACACCATTATGATCGTCAGTCCAACTCACCACATTATAATGATCGTAAGTCAAACCATAATGATCGTAAGTCAAACACAAAACGACATAATGATCGTAAGTCAAACACACCACGACATAATGATCCTAAGTCAAACACACGATGACATAATGATCGTAAGTCAAACACACGATGACATTATGATCGTAAGTTAAACACACCACACCATTATAATTGTAGGCCCAACACACCACACCATTATGATCGTAAATCTAACAGACGACACCATTATGATCGTAAGTCCCACACACCATGACATAATGATCGTAAGTTCAACACATAACACCATTATCATCGTAAGTCAAAAGCACCATGACATTAATATCTTCTTAAGTCAAACACACCACGACATAATTATCGTAAGTCCAACACACCATGACATTATGATCGTAAGTCCAAACCACCATGACGTTATGACCGTAAGTCTAACACACATTGACATAATGACCGTAAGTCCAACACACCATAACATTGTGATCCTAAGTCAAACACACCATGATATTATGATCGTAAGTTCAACACACCACGGCATGTTGACCGTAAGTCCATCACACCACCACATTATGACCGTAAGTCCAACACACCACGACATCATGATCGTGAGTCCAACACACCAAGACATAATGAACGTAAGTCAAGCACACCATGACATTATGACCGTAAGTCCATCACACAACAACATTATGACCGTAAATCCAACACACCACGACATTATGATCGTAAGTCAAACACACCATGACATTATGATCCTAAGTCCAACACACCATGATATTATGACCGTAAGCCCAAAACACCACGACGTAATGATCGTAAGTCCAACACACCACGACATAATGATCGTAAGTCAAACACACTACGATATAATGATCTTAAGTCAAACACACCATGACATTATCATCGTAAGTCCAGCACACCACGACATATTGATCGTAAGTCAAACACACCACGACATAATGATCGTAAGTCAAACACACCACGACATAATGATCGTAAGTCCAACACACCACACCATTATGATCGTAAGTCCAACACGCCACCCCCTTATGATCGTAAATCCAACACACCATGAGATAATGATCATAAGTCTAAGACATCACGACATAATGATCGTAAGTCCAAAACACCACACCGTTATGATCGTCAGTCCAACACACCACATTATAATGATCGTAAGTCCAACACACCACACCATAATGATCGTAAGTCAAACACACAACGACATAATGATCGTAAGCCAAACACACCACGACATAATGATCATAAGTCAAACACACGATGACATTATGATCGTAAGTCAACACACCACACCATTATGATCGTAGGGCCAACACACCACACCATTATGATCGTAAATCTAACAGACGACACCATTATGATCGTAAGTCCCACACACCATGACATAATGATCGTAAGTTGAACACATAACACCATTATCATCGTAAGTCAAACGCACCATGACATTATTATCTTCTTAAGTCAAACACACCACGACATAATTATCGTAAGTCCAACACACCATGATATTATGATCGTAAGTCCAAACCACCATGACGTTATGACCGTAAGTCTAACCCACAATGACATAATGACCGTAAGTCCAACACACCATAACATTGTGATCCTAAGTCAAACACACCATGACGTTATGATCGTAAGTTCAACACACCACGGCATGTTGACCCTATGTCCAACACACCACACCATTATGACCGTAATTCCAACACACCACGACATAATGATCGTAAGTCAAACACACCACGACATAATGAACGCAAGTACATCACACCACGACATTATGACCGTAAGTCCAACACACCACGACATCATGATCGTAAGTCCAATACACCATGACATAATGATCGTAAGTCAAACACACCATGACATTATGACCGTAAGTCCATCACACCGCGACATTATGACCGTAAGTCCAACACACCACGACATTACGATCGTAAGTCAAACACACCATGACATAATGATCGCAAGTCAAACACACCTTGACATTATAATCTTAAGTCCAACACACCACACCATCATGATCGTAAGTCCAACACACCATGATATTATGACCGTAAGTCCAACACACCACGACATAATGATAGTAAGTCAAACACACCTTGACATTATGACCGTAAGTCCATCACACCACGACATTATGACCGTAAATCCAACACACCACGACATTATGATCGTAAGTCAAACACACCATGACATTATGATCCTAAGTCCAACACACCATGATATTATGACTGTAAGCCGAAAACACCACGACATAATGATCGTAAGTCCAACACACCACGACATAATGATCGTAACTCAAACACACCACGACATAATGATCGTAAGTCAAACACACCATGACATAATGATCGCAAGTCAAACACACCATGACATTATGATCGTAAGTCCAACACACCACACCATTATGATCGTAAGTCCAACACACCATGACATTATGACCGTAAGTCCAACACACTACGACATTATGACCGTAAGTCCAACACACCACGACATAATGATCGTAAGTCAAACACACCTTGACATTATGACCGTAAGTCCATCACACCACGACATTATGACCGTAAATCCAACACACCACGACATTATGATCGTAAATCAAACACACCATGACATTATGATCCTAAGTCCAACACACCATGATATTATGACCGTAAGCCGAAAACACCACGACATAATGATCGTAAGTCCAACACACCACGACATAATGATCGTAAGTCAAACACACCACGACATAATGATCGTAAGTCAAACACACCACGACATTATGACCTTAAATCCAACACACCACACCATAATAATCGTAAGTCCAACACACCACAACATAATGATCGTAAGTCCAAAACACCACCACTTAATGATCGTAATTCCAACACACCACGACATAATGATCGTAAGTCAAACACACCACGACATAATGATCGTCAGTCAATCACACCACGACATAATGATCGTAAGTCCAACACACCACACCATTATGATCGTAAGTCCAACACACCACACCATTATGATCGTAAGTCCAACACGCCACACCCTTATGATCGTAAATCCAACACACCATGAGATAATCATCGTAAGTCTAAGACATCACGACATAATGATCGTTAGTCCAAAACACCACACCATTATGATCGTCAGTCCAACACACCACATTATAATGATCGTAAGTCCAACACACCACACCATAATGATCGTAAGTCAAACACACAACGACATAATGATCGTAAGTCAAACACACCACGACATAATGATCGTAAGTCAAACACACGATGACATTATGATCGTAAGTCAAACACACCACACCATTATGATCGTAGGCCCAACACACCACACCATTATGATCGTAAATCTAACAGACGACACCATTATGATCGTAAGTCCCACACACCATGACATAATGATCGTAAGTTCAACACAAAACACCATTATCATCGTAAGTCAAACGCACCATGACATTATTATCTTCTTAAGTCCAACACACCACGACATAATTATCGTAAGTCCAACACACCATGACATTATGATCGTAAGTCCAAACCACCATGACGTTATGACCGTAAGTCTAACACACATTGACATAATGACCGTAAGTCCAACACACCATAACATTGTGATCCTAAGTCAAACACACCATGATATTATGATCGTAAGTTTAACACACCACGGCATGTTGACCGTAAGTCCAACACACCACACCATGATGACCGTAAGTCCAACACACCATGACACAATGAACGTAAGTCCAACACACCACGACATAATGATCGTAAGTCAATCACAACACGACATAATGATCGTAAGTCAAACACACCATGACATTATGACCGTAAGTCCATCACACCGCGACATTATGACCGTAAGTCCAACACACCACGACATTATGATCGTAAGTCAAACCCACCATGACATAATGATCGCAAGTCAAACACACCATGACTTTATGATCTTAAGTCCAACACACCACACCATTATGATCGTAAGTCCAACACACCATGACATTATAACCGTAAGTCCATCACACTACGACATAATGATCGTAAGTCCAACACACCACGACATAATGATCGTAAGTCCCACACACCACGACATAATGATCGTAAGTCAAAAACACCATGACATTATGATCGTAAGTCCAGCACACCACGACATAATTATCGTAAGTCAAACACACCACGACATAATGATCGTAAGTCCAACACACCACACCATTATGATCGTAAGTCCAACACACCACACCATTATGATCGTAAGTCCAACACACCACGACATAATGATCGTAAGTCAAAAACACCATGACATTATGATCGTAAGTCCAGCACACCACGACATAATTATCGTAAGTCAAACACACCACGACATAATGATCGTAAGTCCAACACACCACACCATTATGATCGTAAGTCCAACACACCATGAGATAATGATCGTAAGTCTAAGACATCACGACATAATGATCGTAAGTCCAAAACACCACACCATTATGATCGTAAGTCCAACACACCACACCATATTGATCGTAAGTCCAACACACCACACCATTATGATCGTAAGTCCAACACACCATGACATAATGAACGTAAGTCCAAAACACCACGACATAATGATCGTATGTCCAACACACCACGACATAATGATCGTAAGTCAAACACACCACGACATAATGATCGTAAGTCAAACACACCACGGCATAATGATCGTAAGTCAAACACACGATGACATTATGATCGTAATTCAAACACACCACACCATTATGATCGTAGGCCCAACACACCACACCATTATGATCGGAAATCTAACAGACGACACCATTATGATCGTAAGTCCCACACACCATGACATAATGATTGTAAGTTAAACACATAACACCATTATCATCGTAAGTCAAACGCACCATGACATTATTATCTTCTTAAGTCCAACACACCACGACATAATTATCGTAAGTCAAACACACCATGACATTATGATCGTAAGTCCAACACACCATGACATTATGATCGTAAGTCCAAACCACCATGACATTATGACCGTAAGTCTAACACACATTGACATAATGACCGTAAATCCAACACACCATGACATTGTGATCCTAAGTCCAACACACCACGACATTATGATCCTAAGTCAAACACACCATGACATTATGATCGTAAGTTCAACACACCACGGCATGTTGACCGTAAGTCCAACACACCACACCATTATGACCGTAAGTCCAACACACCATGACATAATGAACGTATGTCCAAGACACCACGATATAATGATCGTAAGTCAAACACACCACGACATAATGATCGCAATTCAAACACACCATGACATTATGATCGTAAGTCCAACACACCATGACATTATGACCGTAAGTCCATCACACCACGACATTATGACCGTAAGTCCAACACACCACGACATTATGATCGTAAGTCAAACACACCATGACATTATGATCCTAAGTCCAACACACCATGATATTATGACCGTAAGCCCAAAACACCACGTCATCATGATCGTAAGTCAAACACACCACGACATAATGATCGTAAGTCCAACACACCACACCATTATGATCGTAGTCCAACACACCATGACATTATGACCGTAAGTCCATCACACCGCGACATTATGACCGTCAGTCCAACACACCATGACATTATGATCCTAAGTTCAACACATCATGATATTATGACCCTAAGTCCAACACATTTACCACATTATGATCTTAAGTCAAATAGACTTAACACGAGAGTTCATGAGAAAGTGTTAACTTACCTTAAATAAATTATAATACCGAAACTCCATCTTACAGCTAAACAGTACGTATGTTAGTGTTAACATCGTGTAGCTCAAAGCTAACTAACTGTCGTTGTTCATCCTGGAAAGCCCAATAATGCTTAACTTCTAATATTGTTTTCATATTCCTAACAACTCTAATTTAACCATCATTTCTATGCATCATTTTTATATCGCCTTTAAATTATTTATTCTTCAAATAATTCTGTTTTTTTCTTTGCTGAATAACATACTATGTTTCATATTATATCCGAAAGTCTTTTGACGGCGATATTGCACTGGTGTCGAGATAACAAAAAGAAAAGAAAACGAAACGTTCCCGGAAATGTCTACTGTACTTGTCGAAGAAAAATGACAATACCATTACTCTTTAGCTATATTACGTAAGAAGGCGGCGAATTGTTATAGTCGTTAGAACGTCAGATAGAATGTTTTGCGGTATTCATTCCAGCTCTCTGCTCTCTGAGTTCAAATCCCACCAAAGTCAACTTTATCTTTTATCCATTACAAGTCGATAAAAAGTACCAGTCAAGTACCGGGTTCGATTATTCTTCTATATCTCTTTCTCATTTCCATACTCTCATTCAAAATTCTTCTCTGGAAAAAAATCAGCTGTATTCAAACCTGGAGAGGGGATGAGCTCCGCCACGTTTAACAATGCTCTAGAAAATCTGTCTCTGGGAATAAGATTTTTATGTCCGTAGGTTTTTTTCTCCGGGACAAACTTATGGCATATAGTTTGCTTTGTTGGCATGAAATGTTGGAAATGTGTGTTGGTGTCTTGTGTGGTGATGTTGTCGCTCCATTTTGTTTCCGTATCTCTTTCTTGGTCTTTTTCCAGTTAGCCTTGTGAAAGTTTAGGCTGGATAAATTGCCAGTGCGTCTTAATGATTGACTCTCTGCTGACTCTCTCAGACTACATATCATTAGTTCTACGAAGTTATGATCCGAGAAAATCGTTGGTGTCACATTTACATTGTGGATGAGCACTGCTTTTTTTGTAAAGCAAAGATCCAGGACATTCTCGCCTCTTGTTGGGAGAAGAACTGCTTGTTCCATGAAAAGCATGTGTGTGAGGGCCAGCAAGGACTCCGTCTGTTCGAGTGATGTCATTCCCGGGAGGAGGTGGCCATTTGACCTTTGGTAGATTAAAGTCTCCCAGCAGCAGAATGTTGAAACCCTGGTCCAGTTTGTCGAGGACATCTTCCATCCTTCTGACGCTATCCTCAAACTTACCTTCGTGTCTAGTGGCGTCGGGTGGCCGATATATGAAACATATTACCATTTTCAGTTGCTTCATATGTAGTATAAGTGTGTCACAGACTGAGTTTGAATGTGTCAACAGTACAATGGATGTGACATTACGGATGTAGAGGGCAACCCCACCATGCGTTCCTGTCTGAACGAAAAACAGTATAATTTGGTATATGTATTTCCGCATCTGCTATACTGCTTTCAGGTGCGTTTTGGTTAGTGCCATGCATATTGCTTGGTTGTTTATGGCTAACTCTCTCAGGTAGAGAATTTTACTCATGTTCGTGAGTATTAAACAAAATTACTATTTACATGACACACTTCTCTTATTAAGTGAGGGATAATTAAGTGAACTAGGTAAAAAAAAATCCAATGTAATGTAAGTTTCAACTAGATATCTCGGATTTTCTTAATGGCAATATTCCCACTTGAAGTGACACTCACAGAAGTTGAATTCAATGGAACAAAGAAACTAAATTCTCATTCATTCTAGAGCGCTCACTCTGCTTATGGCAACCATGCTCTTTCTCTCTCTTGTGTTATGTATTTCCATCAACTTAGTGCAGACCATTTCAAAATCATAAGTGTTAAAAATGGCTATATATCAGTACCGCTGCTTGGATTCAAACATTATTCTAACAGCCATTCCCTTTATGATTATCAGTTAAGTGTGTGAAAATAAATTTACTTCTAAGAACAATTAATTATAAGCAAAATAGGTAAGATTAAATGTGCGGTAAAATTAAAATATAATTAGTTGATAACTAATATAGTATTTTCTCTGGTATATATTGGAGACAATTCCCAGTATATTTTGTTCTTCTGGAACATTCCAGCAGGCGTTCTGACTCACCGTACGTATTAGTAATAAGGTCATTGAGTAAACACACAAAAATATATAGTCTTTGACTTAGAATAATAAAAAGAAATTAATGGAAAACAATAATTAACAGTTAAGTAATAAAAGTACATTTATATTGAGAATATCAAATTAGATTATTGTGAGATGCCATTCGCAAAGGTTAACCAAGTAGCCGGTTTCTAATGTTGATGATGTGCTAGACATTTCCAAACGTTTTCAAAAAGAAACAAGATTATTTTGTCTTAAATAACTCTCTTATTATTAAATAATTTCTTCTATTTTAGATTTTTTTGAAAACGTATTTCATTTTCTTTATCATTTTTATGTATTTTTAACCGTTATTTCTATCATTGTTATATTTTCTTAGTTTCACTTAGAGAATACTTGATATCCTCATGCTATAGAGAAAACGACAAAAATATAAGAATATAAAAACACAGAATTAACAATAAAGAAAAATACTAAAACATTGAGACTATTCAGTTTTGAGTAAATATCGAAAAAATCTTTTATTCAAAAGTAGTATTTCGTGTAAAAAGTTAACAGAGTGGGAGAAAACTTAATTGGTGAACTGATGACGTCAAAAGATTACTCTGCACTAGGAAGACTTAAGACTTGTTTATCAGACATTTGAAATCATAGGATGCTGTCCTACGTCAAATAATAAAATGCCTAAACATCTCGAAATCGTCGTTATGAGAGTCTTAATTAAGCTAAAAAGATTTATCGATCTGAAATGCTATATTATCAGTAACAATGTATCCGTACAAGCTTTTGCAAAAACCACTTGAAGTTTCGTATATATATTCAGTCAGATGTAAATTGAACGTGTTTTATTTTGCAAAATTGGCGATGTTTTAAAAGAAAGACATTCAGAAAGCTATTTTGGAGATATATCCAATATCATTATTGGAAATATAAGGATTTATGCTCTAAAATATTTTTTACGTCGTATAAATGTGAACATATGTGTGAATGGGTGTGTGTACATGTGTATTAGTATTTGTAAACAGCTATTTGTGTTACATATATATATATATATATATGTATATATATATATATACGTGAAATTCCATGTGTACTTGTCATAGCTTAATTGTTATAAGTTGCGGTTTTGTCTCGTCTCTTAATCCTTAGGACAGAGCTTTGACTTGTACCAGACACTGATACCCTGGGTGAGCCAGCAGTAGTGTTCGTAGGGGTCGAAACTGCCAAATTCCATCTCAACTGCCAATGGAGTTCTGTGTCTTTCGTTTGTATTTTCATTTTCAAAAAACAATGTTTTAAGGTTTCACCCTTAAAAAATTGTTTTTCGTTTTGCCTTGTATATATATATATATATATATATATATATATATGTGTGTGTGTGTGTGTGTGTGTGTGTGTGTGTGTGTGTGTGTGTGTGTGTGTGTGTGTGTGTGTGTGTGTGTGTACATACGTATATATATATATAAAGAGAGAGATAAATAGATGTCATATTTAATATAGAAATAAAGTCTACAGGACTATAACATTCATTCGCATGAAATCATCAGTATTGCTCGGGATTACAGATCTATATATATATAAGAGTGGTGCTGAAAGGTTCCTGGCTTTAAGAGTATACAGAGGCCTCGCTGGAAACCCAACCTTCCGGGAATTTTTTTATAGGGCTTAGAAAAGGACCGATGCAAATATTGTGTGAATCTGAAAGGGGAATATGTGGAATAAAATCATAATTACCTGATCCTCCTGTATTCTCCTTTCAGCACCCCCTCGTATATATATATATATATATATATATATATATATATATATATATATATATATATATATATAATTAGAATTTTACGTGTTCATACCCCCCCCCCCCACACACACACACATATATATATATATATATATATATATATATAAGAAATTGCAATTCTGAAGAAATATATTGATCGACACCTGTCGATTATGTTTTCTGTGATAGAGATGCAGTGTTATGAAAATCTTAGCATGTATAACCTGTTCTTTATTTACCGTATGGTTTACATAAAATATTATATGAAACGACATTTAATCGTTCTCAGGGTTCCCTAAAACTGGAACATAGGATATTTACCGAGTAACATGGCAAAATATAACTGAAACTTTCTAAAGTGAAACGTAGAGTGTCAACTTTACCAATAACATAGAAGTTATCGTGAAAAGGGGAACGTAGTTATGTTTACAGATAAAGTGAAAGGTTTTGTTTTTTTTAATCGGGAAGTAGAATGCTAGCTTCACTCGAAATAATCCCCCACACAAACCCGCTTTTTAATTTTTCTGATTTTTCTGATTTTTCTGATTTTTCCACCCCTCCGGCTCTTATTTTACCCGACCGCACTGTTCCACTTATTAAATTTTGCTAATCTGTCTCGGACTAAATTCTATTTTAACTGGTAGCATTCCTGCGAAAATTGACTTTATACATTAAAAAGACATTATGCATGATCAAAAAAGTACATAACTAAAAATCTTATACGTTGTCAAATAAATAGGATGGGTTGGGGTCACAATGTGTAAACTAAACGACTAATTCTGGTTTTTTAAATTCAACGGAGACAACCTAGAAAAATTACCGAATTTTCACCTCCTCCCCTGCTTATTCCAGACCCTCCCCTTATTATTTGGGATCTAAGCGTATATACTATAAACTTCCAGTGTATCGTTCTCATTATTAAGGTTTTATGCACAAATATTTTATCAGATTCTTAATTTATTTTAGAAAAGAGGAAATACTATAAACATCAAATACACGAGAGGATTATTTTCTTCAAATATATGACCAACGCATTATGCATTTGCCTGTTATGCATTTGAACGAGTATTTAAAGATAATAAATTCATGCATCATTTAACCTGAACAGTGGATATCATCCGTGTATTATTCATATAAAAGCTTTCATATAAATTTTAATTTTTACCTATGAAAATCTTCCATTATTTTCTTAAAACCTGTGGATTGGTAGTATCGGTAGAGAGTCGGACACCATGCTTTGCCGCATAGAGTTACGTCCCTTTACGATATGAGTTGAAATCCTGCCGAGGTTAACTTTGCCTTTAATCCTTACGGGGTCGATAAAATAAAGTGCCAGTCACGCACTGGGGTCAATTTCATCGATTTTTCCCTCCCCCAAAATTGCTGGCCTTGTGCCTATATAAGAAACCATTATTTTCTTAAAACCTCTTTTACATTCAATATCCTTGACGTCAAAGTGAAAATCTCTGATCGTGTCTGATAATAGACGTTTACATTTAAAGACTTTACCTAAAATGCATATTACCAATTTATGAAGATACTCAGAGGTAATTTGAGAGTGTAATAGCTTCTCGAATTTAATTATTAATAAGAGGTACACCCCGAGAAAATTGGTTGGATAACATCCATGAGCTCGGATGGTCTCGCTTGGAGATCGAGGTACATCAATTGTAGATAGTTGCTTCTGACAGGACACGGTGAGGACTCTGCCTCCACGAACCAAGAAGAAGAAGAAGAAGAAGAGGAGGTGTATGTGTGTGTATGTTTGTGTACATATTTACAAAAGTAAATAGTTTTCGAAGTTCACTCCTAAACCACGTAGTTTCATGTTCGGTCCCATGATTTGTTGCATAGAGCACGTGACTTTTACTTTTCCTATGTCTTACAAATAATTTGATACACTGAAACTACAGAATTATAGGGAAATCTCCAGATATTACCAAATATTAAAAGCAGCTAACATATATTTTTAGATTAAAACGCAGAAAATGGTATTGAAATGACAGATGTTTTAAACAGTGGACACCTTCAAAACTTGTTACACACAGCATATTCACTAATTCAAATACAGAGACACACTCATCAATGCAGCTTGATGCATTAACAGAAGAGGAATCAATAATGTGCAAATAAGTGGAACATTGTCGTAAAAGCTATTACAGGAAATAAATATTATACATAGAGAAATAAAATATATTCACATCTGACAATATTTTTGTTACGTCAGATAAAACGTTTACAACACGCTGCATACAAAATTATTTAACTTTGCATCATTCAAGAACGTTTTTCGTTTGCATTCCACTTTATGTATAATCGGGATAAATCTTCTTCTGTCAACTATTCCTGAGGAGGTCGTGAGGGCAGAGTCCTACAGCAGGTCTTCCAGTGGGTCCTGTCTGAAGCAACCGTCTCCAATTGATCCGGCTGGATCCCCAAGCCAAACCAGCTGAGCTCATGGATGTTACCAACTACTTTGCTTGCTCGGGGGTGTACCTCTGGGTCTCCTGCCAGTTGGTTTTGCCCATAAAATCTGTCCAGCGATTCTTTCCTGAGACATTCTAACCACGTGTCTATAGTATCGGAGCTGTGATCTCTCAATTCGGAGAAGTAGCGGCTCTACCTGGAGCGACTCTATCCAGTAAACGTTATTACAGGAGATAAATATTATACATAACAGAGAAATAAAATATATTCACAATATCAGACAATATTTTGGATATGTCAGATAAAATTATTATAACACGTTGCACACAAAATTATTTAACTTCGTGAACGTTTATACTTTGCACTCCCCTTTATGAATAACCGGGATAAATCTTGCCACTTAAGAGTTGTCTATATCTCCTGTTTAGTCATTATTTCCCTGTCAACATGTTGCAGTGTTTTGGTGGTTTTATTAACCCCCACCCACCAATCAAGTACTTTTCTCAGACATATGAAGACTAGCCTTTCTTTAGAGGCAGCCTTTACGTACCTCGTCGTAGCTACATCACTGGGTGGTGGGAGTTTTTTTTAGGTAAATAAGGTGTTACCCATTGCTCCATCTCTCCTAGTAGTTTAGTGCTGTTGGTCCGGGGTTACGTATTTGTCTGTCAGATGCTCACTAATATCACTACTAACCGTCATATATGGTGGCCATGTCGCTATCCACCACCTGCGACCCGTTCTCTAGTGGAAGAATACGATCACGAATACAAGTAGCCGAAATGAGGTTCCTCCGAAGGGTCTTTGGAGTAACGTTACTTGGACATCAGACAGGCGCTCCAGGTAGTGCCACTACTTCTCCGAATTGAGAGATCATAGCTCCGATAATACGGACATGTTGTTAGAATGTTTCGAGATGGAATCGCAGGACAGGCATTTCGGGCAATACTAACCGATAGGAAACCCAGGGGTGGACTCCGAGCAAATAATTTGATAAGAGAAGGATAAAGAGTGAGAGAATGGAAGTCAGAAAGAAATGTAAAAGAAATATCGACCCCACTACTAGACTAGTAGCTTTTTATCGACCTTGAATGGTAGAAAGGCAAAGTTCACCTAGGTGGGATTTGAAATCAGAGAGCAAAGAGCCAAAACGGATAACACAAAACATTCTAGCCGACATTCTAACGACCCTGTTAATTCGCATTAAAGATTAACACTAATTTGTAGGAAAACTAAACTGTTATTTCATCATAATAGAATCATACAATAAATATAATTATGTTGTTTTACAAAGTAACATAAAAGTCCATTTAACCTGGTTTTATCGTCTTTCTTTATGATGGAGAAAGTTTTGCTAAACCGGAATGTATTTCGTACTATTTAGGACCATCTCAAATTATCTAAATTCACATTATTAAGCATTTAATTTGAAAAGTAATTTGACAGAAGTTGTTCTTCGTGAATTAAACATTAAATAATGACTCGTATTGACATGGAATAAACTATGATTGTGTGAACCAAAGAGGTCTGTTTAAAGAAATTTTCTATTAAGCCAGGAGTTGTAGTTTGTGAAGAAAAGAATTAAAAGCGATTACCATTATATAAACATAAGAACTGTCTGGAATTACTTTAAATTACTGAATGTTATCAAAGAACATCATCAGTCGCTTTTGTGTGATAGAATATCTATTGATAAGTATCGAGTGAAAACACAATCTTTTATAACAAACTACTACTAGACAGATTTCGATGAAAGCAAAATTATTCAATACAGCTGATCAGGCCTAAGAATGTTTTTAATCTAACGACAAACTTTCTATTATTGGGGGTAAATAGAATATTTTGGTGTTTATACCTTTTTCAACAAGTGAAATAATTAGAAGATATTTTAGCAGTGTTCGTTTACATGAGATTCATTCTTACACTTCAGCTTTCGTGGCTGTACATAAAACGACGGGATGACTGATAGTGGGGCAATGTGCAATATAATTGCTAAGGAATTAGAGATAATGGAATGGTGTTTAACGAATTGTTTACCTTGATGATGAGGATGATGATGATGGTGGTGGTGATGATGGTGATGATGTTGGTGATGATGATGATAGTGATTATGATGATGAGCTGTCGGGATCTGGCTGATCTTTTTCTTCCCAGTTAAGTTGGTTGGTTATTGTACAATGGCAATAACTAATCAGATCTGTCTGCGTGAAACATCACTTCCCCCAGACAGAACATTCTTATTCGTTGCTTAGGGGTGGTGGTGGGGTCTTGTATATTGCCGTAGCAGAACACACGACGCTTCCGGGGTTGATTAATGCGGTGGAGTTCAAAACACCTTATAAAGAGTAAAAACTTTGATTGCCACTCTGACCTGCTAAGTTCTGATTTTTCTAACGTCACCGGGAATGTCACATGCTTTGAGTGTAAATTTCAAGTATTTATATTTCATTTAGAAGCGGCGAATTGCCAGAGTCGCTAGAACGTCGGATAGAATCGTTTCCATTATCTTACTGTCTCTATCCTTCTCTGGAAGAAATGTGCTGTATTCAAGCCTGGGGAGGAGATGGGCTCCGTCAGATGTAGAAACTGCCCTAGAAATGCTGTATGTTTGCATGGCGCCTCTACGACTTCCTTAGGAGTTAGGACACCATGCATGTATGTCAGCAGCAACCAGCCAGAGATTGGGCAGGGAGCTTAAAACACTAGGAGACTGGTTAAATAAAGTAAAGAGACCATAAAGTTCTTTAGAGGATATGTGATAAACGAGTAAAAATAAAATCTACTGATATTCGGATTTTATCGCACCCCTAAATTAAAGAATTAAGAAAACTTGTTGAAAAGGCACTACTTTTCAAACATTGGCTCAGCGCTATTTTTCAAACATTGGCCCAGGGAGAGAGTGGGGGGGAGGTCACCGCCTTTCACCTCCACTAGTTGTGTATATCATTTGTAGACATTTTTACTCGACGCTATCTACTTTTTCTAGTTGAATAGATCATTACAAACGTAATAATCTTTACCATTTTCAAAATACACTGTTATAATAAGAATGCAAAACTCTACAGTTTTATTGGTTGCTCCTGGAGCATTAACATAAGACAATACCATCGATAGGAATCTGTATGTAATGCTACAGATCCTCCCTCAGCTACAGAAACAATTCACAGATATTGAGATTATTTATATCACTTGCCGTTCTACCTAGTATCCCTCAATCAAAAACTGTTTTTTGTTTCAGTATTTTATGTATGTAGGGTTCCGTAAATCCTTATGGCATTGTATGGGTACCGTATTGACATAAGATGTTTCATGGACATTTTAAGACTGGCGGAGCTTATCTCCTCTCCAGATCTGAATACAGCAGATTTCTTCCAGAGAATGAAAGGGAGTAAAAGAATGGAAGTAGGAAAGAGATATAGAGGAGGAATCGATCACAGTACTAGACTGGTACTTTTTTATCCACCTCAAAACTATGAAAGACATAGTTGAACTCGACAGGATTTGAACTCAGAGAGCAGAGGGCCGGATTGAATACCACGAAGCATTTTACCCGACGTTCTAAAGACTGTCAATTCGCTGCCTATATTTTCAATATATTACTGACATACAAACTTAGAATAAATGTGTTCGTCTTTCCAATTTTGAAAGTTACTCTGGGGGATATCCTCCCTCCTGATTAAACACACTAAATATTTGGCATGAACTCATGAATATACACAGGAGTTGGACAAAATAGTAGAAACACCTAGCATCATAGCATCATAATTTTGAAATATCTATAAAACCGTCAAAAGCTTGTTTATTTTTATTGTTCTCGAGGTGGTCATTCAGCTCTGCAGTAATTTTGGGAGCTGTACTTTTGTGATCCTTTCTAACAATTCGCGTAAGAGTCCGACGGTCCCTATCTGAAAGTTTTGGTTTTCTTCCGGAGTTTTGTTTCGACGAGGAGGTTTTTCCCTTTTTCTCAAAGTTATTACTTTCGAGACAGTACTTCTTGATACACCAAACATTTCGGTTGTTTTCATTACGCTAGCGCCTGCCATACGAGCACCAACAATTTGACCTCTTTGAAAGTCCGATACATCTGTCATTTTAATGAATTTTAATTACCTTTTTCTGATGATATCTGAAAAGAAACAGCAATTTTAACAAAACATATTAAGCAACACTAATAATAAATCAAAAAACATAAAAATAAACAAGCTTTTGACGGTTTTATAGATATTTCAAAATTATGATGCTAGGTGTTTCCATTATTTTGTCCAACCCTGTATATGCTACAGACAGATACAGTTTCTCATTAGGGAGAGATTTGGTTTTCAAGAGTTTAATATTTAAAGGCTGCAACACCTCTATCCACCACACCTAAACTACAGAGCAAAGTATTGCTTATAAGTATGGAATATACACAAGGATCTGTGGAGAAAATGTTTTCTCCAACTGCGTTCAATTAACTGTTGCTAATGGTATTTCAAAAAGAAATATGAATTAAAACAATAATGTTTTTATTGATAATATTATTGGCTGCTTTTGGTTCTGTTGGGCTGTTTCCAAGCGTGTTCACAGTTTATACGTAAGTTCAGTATGCATCATCAAAATGTAAGAGAATGCACCTTCCAAAGAATGTGTTTGTTAGAAAGATATCCCAAGGGTAAGAATGGATAAATACAAGAACAACAAACTTTAAATTGCTTCATTAGTAGAGAAAATCTACATAGTCATGTTCTATTTTATTACAGATGTAAACGAATTAATAGTGACTTTTATTTACCCACATCCCCTCTCAACGCACACGCACACACTCACGCACATACACACACACACATGTGCTGTTTGTTTGTCTGTTATATTTATATTATATATATATGTGTGTGTGTGTGTGTACGTGTGTGTGTGTGATTCAGTTTGGGTGTGGGTGCGCGTGGGAATGAGTGTATATATATATATATGTGTGTGCATCCTTATCTTTCTGTTCTCAAACAGAGCTATAGCCACACGCTGCTCCTATGAAGCACAGACTATGATTTAAATCAAGTATTCAATGGTTGTCTGCTGATGAACATTTAATAAGCCATGAAACATGTATTGATGAAGTTTTGTCTTTGTACAAAAAAAGGTTAACAAAATGTTCTTCACATATATTTTGTTTTTCAGAGAGGCTTATAGATTACGGTTATACCTAGATTAAATTAAATATTTATATACAATTATATATTCATATGTACATAGTATATACACACATCATATATATATATATACATATATAAATAATATAATTATACATATATACGTTATATATATGCCGAACCACTTCATTACTGTTTGGACATGCATGGCCACTTGTATATCACAATGATTGCATAACTGCATCAATGATTGCGTAACCTTCTGACGAAGTCACATGGATAACCATATAACAAAAATACATATAATGCAATAAACAATTATGGTGATTTAATCCCGTCTTAACTACCATATTTGATACACACACACACCATACTTCCCTGTGGAAAAGACGTGTGTTTTTCGAACAAAAATCCAACAAATCACACAGCGTTCAATTATTGAAACGACAGAATCTAGAGAACAATTAACAGCAATTAACAGCGGGATCCACTTCGGCCATATTGTGTCATTTATTATCAAAGACTCTGTTAATATCTGAAGTATTTCAATACTTCTTTCAATTGAAAGGAAATTAATGACATTTCTTCAATCGACTCTCAATTGTTACCTTGTCCTAATTCTATTTATTTGTTTCTCCTCTAGGTGTCTGCATTGCTCGCTCGTTAAAAATTCCACGCAGTGTGAACGAAGAGAAGTTTGATAATTTGGTCAGAGATTTACTTGGCGTTGCAAATTCCCGTGTGGTTGTGATGTTTGTTAATGAAGACAACAGTCGAGGTATTTTGCGAGCGTTAAAAAAAAGCAACCGAACATCGGAATTATCATTCTTAGCCAGTGATAGTTGGGGTGCCAAGATTCATCCAGTATTTGAACAAGAGAATGTGGCAGAAGGAGCAGTGACGATCCTTCCGAAAAGACAGAAAATAGTGGGTATGTCTTTTTAATAATATAAACACGTTTTATCTTTACGTCCCTTTACATTCTGAGTTGAAACCCTGTCCATAATAGCTATGCCTTTCATCCTTACGGAGTCAATAAAATAAAGTACAAGTAACGCACTGAGGTTGATTTTATCGAATTGCATAAATCAGAAACCATATATAACCATGCTTTCCGGCATATATGTACGTCATTTTATCTTTTAAATTCAAATGCCATCGAGGTTAGCTTTGCTTTTTATCCTTACGCGGTCGATAAAATAAAGTACAAGTAATCCACTTCATTGAAGTTGGATGAAGTAACTGTGTAATCAAAGATATTTATATATGTAAACATGTAATATTTATGTATTTCTCCATAGATAGAAAAAAATGAAACAGCTTCACCCGAGTTTCTATCCCTGTTCCGGGTTTATAAATGGGTTTGTTTACAATT
>OZ024743.1:178551093-178556093 GCA_964016885.1 Eledone cirrhosa
ATATATATATATAAATATATATTCAGCTTTGAGGTTCACCACTGTATAGAGCTGGTCTATTCCGTATGGTCAATCGTAATGTAATAATATAGAGAGCACTCAACGTAAAGCTGTTCAACCGTCTTTGTTCTTGTAGTTGGTGGTGATATTACGGAGTTAAATATTATAATGAAATGACAGGAGGCTGGATTTGTGTAAATCCTTGAAAGGTTTATTATACTATGATAATTTCAATGACCGGCTTCATACGGAACCCGGTCATTGCAATGATCATAGTATAATAAATTTATATATATATATTTATATATATATATCTATATATATATATTTATATATATATTTATATATATATATATTTATATATATATTTATATATATATTTATATATATATTTATATATATATTTATATATATATATTTATATATATATATATTTATATATATATTTATATATATATAAACAATTAAGTTAAAAATGTACATCTACATATGCATACTGAAATACTAGTATGCATATGAATACACACACGTATACATATGTAGATGTAACAAGTCTTTCATTGGTTACTTTACTGTGAGTAACCCAGCTATTCTGTATGTAAACACACAGACAAACCGGTTTTTAGAGTCATACTGGTTTTCGAGGAAACACCTTTCCTCTATTCTCCAGAAAAACAGACAAGGAATATTGAACTAGTTTCGTTGTTGTTACAACTCATCAGCAATATTTACCTATCTACCGGCCTTTCTGGAGAATTGTAAAAGCACATTATTTGTTTTTATATATATATATTTATATATATATATTTATTTCGTTTCTGAATTTGTTTAGCAAGATTCTTTATCTGAAATCGTGTGTTGAAACCGATATTGTTATACTTTGGGAGGGTCATGTTGCCAATAAGAAACACACGCACCAGTTGCTTTCACTTCAATTTATTATATATTTATAAATTTATAAATCTACAAATTTATAAATTTCTGGTTGGTTGGTTGGTTGGTTCCACAACCAGATAGTTGTCTATATATAGTCATAGTCCTTTCGTCACACACTCTGTGACCTCTTCAGTGACTGGAGATTCCTTTCTTTTTTTTTTTTTTTCTGTGCCTTTTCTTTCTTCTGTCCTACGCCATTTTTGTGCCTTTCCTTTCTTTTCCAAAAATGGCGTAGGACAGAAGAAAGGAAAGGCACAGAAACAAAAAAAGGAATCCCCAGTCACTGAAGAGGTAACAGAGTGTGTGACGAAAGGACTATGACTATATATAAACAACTATCTGGTTGTGGAACCAACCAACCAACCAGAAATTTATAAATTTGTAGATTTGTAAATTTATAAATTTATAAATATATAATAAATTGAAGTGAAAGCAACTGGTGCGTGTGTTTCTTATTGGCAACATGACCCTCCCAAAGTATAACAATATCGGTTTCAACAGACGATTTCAGATAAAGAATCTTGCTAAACAAATTCAGAAACGAAATAAATATATATATATAAATATATATATATAAATATATATATAAATATATATATATAAATATATATATAAATATATATATATATAAATATATATATATAAATATATATATATAAATATATATATAAATATATATATATAAATATATATATAAATATATATATATATAAATATATATATATAAATATATATATAAATATATATATAAATATATATATATAAATATATATATAAATATATATATATATAAATATATATATATATAAATATATATATATATAAATATATATATATAAATATATATATAAATATATATATATAAATATATATATAAATATATATATAAATATATATATATAAATATAAATATATATATAAATATATATATATAAATATATATATAAATATATATATATAAATATATATATATAAATATATATATATAAATTTATATAAATATATATATATAAATATATATAAATATATATATATAAATATATATAAATATATATATATAAATATATATAAATATATATATATAAATATATATAAATATATAAATATATATATATATAAATATATAAATATATATATATATAAATATATATATATATAAATATATATATAAATATATATATATATATAAATATATATATATATATAAATATATATATATATATAAATATATATATATATATAAATATATATATATATATATAAATATTTATATATTTATATATAAATATATATATATATATAAATATATATATATTTATATATAAATATATATATATATAAATATATATATATATATAAATATATATATATATATATATAAATATATATATATATATATATATATATATATAAATATGTATATATATGTATATATATATAAATATATACAATATAAAATGGAAACTATATTTATAAAACCATATTTATTTCATTATATATATTTCGGGGATATCATATTAACAATATGCTATGCCTTCCTCAGACAAAATACAATATAAACAGTTTTATAGATAAATAGATTCGACATACCGTAACAACACCGACTTGCATTTGAAGAGGTTGATTTGGCAGTGAAAATATTTTACACAGAGAGAAAGAAAGAGAGAGAAAAAAAGAAAGAAAGACAGAAAACGAAGAAAAGGAAGAAAAAGAAGAAATGCATGGAACAAAATAGAGAGATGGAAAGATAGATAAAGAGAAGAACTTCATGTAAAGAAACAGAAAGATATATATATATAGAGAGAGAGAGAGGAAATAGAGATAGATACATATATATAGAAAATTAGGTAGTGGGAGGTCAGTTGAGTAAATGTATCAATGATACATTTATTTATTTATTTATTTATTTATTTATTTATTTATTTAGCTCTAGTATTAATGTAATGGAGATATATAGAGAGAGCAAAAATATAGAGAGAGAAAAAAATAGCGAGAGAAAAAAATTTAAAAATAGCCAGATATATTCGAGGCGTAAAAACCCTATGTTTTAATGTATTAGTATTTATAAAACTTCCACTATATTGTAAATATCAGTATTCCTGAATGAGACAAGTATCCATAGTGTGTGGAAATTAATTATCTTATGTTTAGTTTTCTAAAAAAATTCATATGTTTATGTGATAGCTACAAACATCCATGTGAATCCACATGATCAACTCTGCAAACTCTAAGTTCACGGAAAACATTCTCAATGTGGTATAAAAATTTGAGTATACATATATGTGTATTATTATTCCTGTCTTTACTCTACAAGATTATCTATCAAGCAGAAATAGAGAGCAGATTTCAATATACTAATAAAAATATATATCAGAAACAAAACTAAAAAAATAACAATAATAATAATAAGTAATAATAAAATAGAAAACTAAAAAAATATTACGAAAGAATATTACATATTAAAAATATTACATATTAAAAAATTTACATATTAAAGATATTAAAAATAAAAATAAAAATAAAAATAAAAATAAAAAATATTAGAAAATACTACAATAATAAAAAATAAAAATAAACCACAAAGATCAACCCTTCAAAATTAATTGACAATATATTGCCAAGTTCATTATAAGCATCAGAGTCGAAAAACAGACAAAGCCAAAAATTATCTATCAAATCACATCTAGCAAAGATCATTTCAAAAAGTTCAAAAAGTTTATGATGCCCAATTTGGTCTACATGTGTTCTTATATTTAATATAGAAGTTTATCTAGTGTAAGGTTTATTCGAAATATTTGGAGCATCAGCTTTTAGGGTAGCTTAATTTTTCATGAGGAATGTTTAAATAAAAATAAAATAAAAATAAAAAATAAAAAAAGAATAAAAAGAAGGAATCAAAGATTTATCGGCTAGTTTCCCATATAAATATAAATCAAACTAAATATACTACATTTTAAATTTAAATTTATATTTAAACGTTGAGTTTAATCTATGTTTGCAACAACTGAATAAATTTGTCCGTAGATTAAGGGAATTTTTAGATTTTAGTATAAAGAATATCTCCTCTGCGCAGAGGTCACATGTCTCAGAGGATGAATTAAAAGGAATCCCTCTTGAGACTATATTCCAAGCCGTCGAATATCTAACGTTATCTAGCTTAAGTTGCCAGAGTACGCCTGATAGTGCCGTTGAAGATTTTTTTACTTGGATCTGTGAAAGAATTCTTGTGGTTATTATAGCGAAGTTTAAATTCCGTCGATGTGGAACCGACGTAGTTAAAAGAATTAAAGTCAGTATTAACATTACAATTGTATACTATATTTTTAACTAAGCAGTTGTTATTTAACGGACATTTAGATCTATCTCTACAGTTACATTTGTTAACTTGTATATTATTTATGCTATTATCACTAGGTTTTAAGTTCCTATTATTTATTCTATTAATATTTTGTGCTAAATTTTTGGTGGATGAGTAGGTTAATTTAATTGTATGCCTATTGAAAATTGAGTGATACCTATGTGTTCTAGGGAAGCGATTATCAAGAGCTTTGAAAAATAGTTTAGCGATGTGGGTTTTAATGTTTAGTGAGAAAGGGGGGGCAAACCAAATTATGTTCCTAGTTCTATTTCTTTTTTGGTCTTTGGAATTATTGTAATGCTTTCTATTATAGTTGTTAAGGTTGTTGCCGTAATTAAAAAAGTTGTTACTTTGTTTAGTTTGTCTATCATTATCTATGTACACAATCTTATCAGCATATCCTGCTCTAGCTAATGCTTCATTATAGTATTGGGCCTTTTCGTCGAAAATCTTTCTATTCGACGAGATCCTAGAGATACGTTCCACATCGACGGAATTTAAACTTCGCTATAATAACCACAAGAATTCTTTCACAGATCCAAGCAAAAAATCTTCAACGGCACTATCAGGCGTACTCTGGCAACTTAAGCTAGATAACGTTAGATATTCGACGGCTTGGAATATAGTCTCAAGAGGGATTCCTTTTAATTCATCCTCTGAGACATGTGACCTCTGCGCAGAGGAGATATTCTTTATACTAAAATCT
>OZ024743.1:178566093-178573593 GCA_964016885.1 Eledone cirrhosa
TAAAAACGCCAAGAATATTTCACTCCCCAGAATATCTAGGGCCGTAAAAAACACATTGTGCCCCGCATATCAATCAATCCTTCCAATTTATTTGACAATATATTGCCAAGTTCATTAGAAGCAATCAGAATCAAAAGCAAACAAAACCAAAATTATTCACCAAACTTATTTAGCAGAAATCATTCAAAAAAACTTTAGGATACCCGGTTGTTCTACAGATGCTCTTATATTTATTATAGAAGTTTATCTAGCTTAAAAAATTAATATCGTAAAATACTCCAAAATCTGTTGAGTGCTTTCATATCAGTTATAAAATATTTACTCGTTGTAACCCAACAATTTTAAATAAATTTTTGCATATATATATATATAAAAAATATATATATTCATAAAAACTGTGATAATTATTGCTATTTTGCTGAACTCCTTTGTAGAGTTTTTTTCAGAATGTATTTGACTGCTATTTCTTGTAAATAAACATTCACTTCCATCCTGACGTCACTAGCCCCGTTTTTTCCTCATGTGCTTTTACATAAATACACATGAAGGCGAACTAGTCAGTTTTAGAATTCCCTTTTTCGGACTATATTACTGTGAGAGCCCTGGTTTTCTGTTGAGCTCTGCTGATGAATGATATTCCAACCGTGACCATCTCCACTGAAAGTTTTCATGAAATAGTCATTTAAGACTATACAGAGCATTTGATGTTATTCCAAATTGAAGGATAAGTGTTTCAAACTTTGTTTTATCATGAGTTAAAGGTCTATAGATTTTTCCCTGGATTTTACTAAATTCTGTGGATGAATTTGTATCCTGATTCTCTTTTGAGATGAGTTTGAGTTATTTTTCCTAAATCTTTCGTTAACTACTTTTCCCATCTTGACGTTATAGTCGCATATATGTTATAGAATGCCGTTAGCTTCTTGCTAAAACAATCTCTATACCTTTCATTTATATATAAATATATATATATATATATGTAAATATATATATATATGTAAATATATATATATATATATAAATATATATATATATATATAAATATATATATATATATATAAATATATATATATATATATAAATATATATATATATATGTAAATATATATATATATAAATATATATATATATATATAAATATATATATATATATATAAATATATATATATATATATAAATATATATATATATATATATATAAATATATATATATATATATAAATATATATATATATATATAAATATATATATATATATATAAATATATATATATATATAAATATATATATATATATATAAATATATATATATATAAATATATATATATATAAATATATATATATATATATAAATATATATATATATAAATATATATATATATATATATAAATATATATATATATATATATATAAATATATATATATATATATATAAATATATATATATATAAATATATATATATATATATATATAAATATATATATATATATATATAAATATATATATATATATATATAAATATATTGGTAAACGGAATAGAAAATGCTGACAAATTGTTCACAGTTGAAAAATGGTTTAATTAGGAATAAAAGAGTATTAGTGATTGTATGGGTTAGTATTCAGTTGTGGTTTTAAGTTTTTAAGTTTTTACCGGTTGCGCATTTCTAAATGCTTTTCAAAAATAATAGATCTTGGAGAACAATTACTTCGTTTTCAATAACAAACCCTACAGGCAGAAATCTGGGACCGCTATGGGAACGAAAACAGCCCCTACGTATGCCAACCTAGTCATGGGATACCTGGAAATCACCCTCTACACTAAAGTCCTAAACAAATTTGGAAACACCTTCCACTTACACATTGAAAGGAACTGGAAGCGATATCTTGATGACTGCTTCATCCTTTGGCACGAAAACATCGAAAAACTTAAAGAATTTCACACCCTTATAAATGGGCTCAACACAAATATTAACTTCACAATGGAATACAGCCATCAACAACTCCCCTTCCTCGACATCCTCATTAAGATCCATAACAAAAAAATAGAAACAGACATATACTACAAGCCCACAGACTCCAAGCAATACCTCCCCTTCAACTCTTGCCACCCTAGACACGTTAAAATTAATATTCCCTACAACTTAGCCAAGAGAATCTGTACTATAGTCTCCAATAAAAACATCTGCTACTTACGGCTACAAGAACTAAAGGACACACTCATAGGCAGGGACTACCCTGCATCACTAATTGACAATGGAATCCAACGTGCCCTAAAACTCAGTACCCAGGACCTTAGACACCCTAAAGTAAATCAACCAAAACTAAAAGCTCTTCCATACATCTCCACACACAACCCCCTCAACAACGAGGCCTTTGACACCATCCTCCAGAACATCCCTGTATTGAAAAAGGACCATAGAATGAACCAAATTCTACGAACACACGATATCATAAAAAGCAAAAGACAATCCAAGTCAATGAAAAACATCTTAACACATGCCAAAGTACTGCCAACCACAACAACGAAACCCACAGTAAAAAAATGCGATAGACCCAACTGTGGCATTTGCATCAACCTAATAGAGGGTTCGGAATTCTATTTCAAAGATGGACAACGTTTTATAGTAAAACACAATTTCACATGTGCATCGGAAAATTTAATATATGTATTAACTTGTTCAGGTTGTCGAGAACAATACATAGGCCAGACCAAAAACAGCCTCCGCCAACGCATGACTGTCCATAGATCCCAAATTAAAATACGGGAATACAGGAAAATACCACTGAGTGAACACATTGATACCTGCGCCGCCCAAAATCATCCCAACTTCAGAATCTTTCCCCTCTACAAATTTAAAGATAATGCCACCCACACCCAGCGCATCAGCAAGGAATCTTACTTCATTAACAAATACGGACCCCGTCTAAACACTTCTCCCTAAGACGAACCCACAACATACACACGTCAACATACATACCTACATCAGCACACATCTCTACCCACATATAGACACAATGACACACGTAAACACACATGCTCTATGGTGCAATACAAAAAAATATATGTGCATATATATGTATGTATATATGTATATATATATATATATGTATGTAGTGAAAATATATATATATATATGTGTGTGTGTGTGTGTGTGTATATATGTGTATATAGTGAATATCATTTCACACCTTTTATTGTTAAGATTGTTGATGTTCTATTAAGAGAACCGATTTTACTGAAAAAATCGAATAATGTACACCATTTTACCAAGGGGGGAAAAAAATACTGGTCCACCCACACACGCACACACACACACACACACATATATACACAGACACATACACACGCGTACATCAACATACAAAGAGACTTATACACACACACACACACACACACGCACTTCTCCGTATAAGACAAAAGCTGAAAAATATCTTTTGACCTTCGAATGACTCTGCTGTGTGTATGTACGCACACACACACACACACACACACACACTTATCTTAATAGCCATTTGACACACATCGCTGGTGGCTATTGTCGCAGCATCGAATACCTTACTACTACTACTACACACACACACACACACACACACACACACACACACACACACACACACACACATTTGTTGTGAAAGAGTCATTTCTCAATCTTGGCGCAAAACCAATTTTTTATCCACATGACCTCTACCGACCAATCAAAATTGTTTTGACCATAATCTTTGCTGGAGCCACTTTTCTAACATTTTAACATAAAAACAGTCTTGGCGCAAAATCAACTTTTTACATTCACATGACCTCTACCGACCAATCAAAATTGTTTTGACCACAAGCATTTTTACAACACAAAAATAACGCTGGAGCCATTTTTTTAACATAAAAACAGGTAGAATTCCCAAAACTAATCAGATCAGAGCAAACAGCACGGACACTCTATCTCAAAATTATTTTTGAAAAGCATTTAGAAATGCGCAACCGGTAAAAACTTAAAAACTTAAAACCACAACTGAATACTAACCCATACAATCACTAATACTCTTTTATTCCTAATTAAACCATTTTTCAACTGTGAACAATTTGTCAGCATTTTCTATTCCGTTTACCAATATATAATAACTTGTGTGTTACACCTCTATTCTTTTAACTATATAAATATATATATATATAAATATATATATATATAAATATATATATATATATAAATATATATATATATATAAATATATATATAAATATATATATATATATATAAATATATATATATATATAAATATATATATACATATAAATATATATATAAATATAAATATATATATATAAATATATATATATATATAAATATATATATATATATAAATATATATAAATATATAAATATATATATATATAAATATATATATATATATAAATATATAAATATATATACATATAAATATATATATATATATAAATATATATATATATATATATATATATATATATATATAAATATATAAATATATATATATATAAATATATATATATATAAATATATATATATGTATAAATATATATATATATATATATATATATATATAAATATATATATATATAAATATATATATATATAAATATATATATATATAAATATATATATATATATATAAATATATATATATATATATATATATATATATAAATATATATATATATATAAATATATATATATAAATATACATATATATAAATATATATATATATATATAAATATATATATATATATATATAAATATATATATATATAAATATATATATATATAAATATATATATATATATATATATAAATATATATATATATAAATATATATATATATATATATAAATATATATATATAAATATATATATATATATATATATAAATATATATATATAAATATATATATATAAATATAAAATATTAAACAAATAATGAATAAACAATTCCTTATATTAAACAAAAAAAGTTCATTATTTAACGATCGTTTCTAGGATATATATGTGTTAGAATTGGTATGCATATTCAACAGATCTATGTACAAAATTATACAAAATTATACAAATTATCAAGATTAAATATACATACCAAACACATATATACGCCGTCTTCAGAAATAATTATTTCTGAAGACGGCGTATATATGTGTTTGGTATGTATATTTAATCTTGATAATTTGTATAATTTTGTATAATTTTGTACATAGATCTGTTGAATATGCATACCAATTCTAACACATATATATCCTAGAAACGATCGTTAAATAATGAACTTTTTTTGTTTAATATAAGGAATTGTTTATTCATTATTTGTTTAATATTTTATCTTGACTCTGTATACCGTTTATCTTTCACCGAAAGTGATTTTTCATTACATCTCTTCTTTCCATGATATCCGGAATACATTGAGTTCTTCATACGGATTGGACACTACCGTAAACTCTTGGTAGATTTATCTACATATATATAAATATATATATATATATATATATATATATAAATATATATATAAATATATCATAAAACATGTCTATAGAATCACAAGATAAAATATATACTATTTCCTCTCCCAATTAGCATAATTAACTATATAAAAAATCGAATAGACCAGGCTATACGAATGAGGTTTCTATGAAAGAATCTCCAACAAATAACCAAAACTAGCGCTTCGCGTCGGCTGCATTGGAATATTTATCGAATATTTCGACAGCGTAATCGCCTAGATACAGTCAACTAAGCAGAATTGGGTTTAAAATAAACTAGGAGAAAATAGAATACACTTAAATACCTCTACCATGGTTTCGTCCGTGTTTTGAGTTATCCAATAATTATGTAATAATTATATGAACTCGAGCGCCGGATTCTTCAGGAAGCTCGCTCATATCTAGACATTAAATTTTCCAAGACGATCGCGCCAAGAATTCATTTCAAAATGGTTAAAAATCGTGACGTAGTCGCGGTCAATTTGGAAGGGGTGTGTTAGTTGCTTACGACTGGTGGCATTTTTGCTAGAAAGCACAGCGCAATACAGCCAAATTTATGGCGCAACCTAGTGGGAGATTATTACATATAAAAGTTTACATATATATATACATACACATACATATACGTGTTTTACAACTGGTCACTTTTTGGCTCAATGAAAAATTAATAAATTAAACAATCAGAGCTATATATCATAAAACATGTCTATAGAATCACAAGATGAAATATATACTATTTCCTCTCCCAATTAGCATAATTAACTATATAAAAAATCGAATAGACCAGGCTATATGAATGAGGCTTCTATGAAGGAATCTCCAACAAATAACCAAAACTAGCGCTCAACCCACTAGGTTGAGACACAAATTTGGCTGTATTGTGCTGTGCTTTCTAGCAAAAATGCCACCAGTCGTAAGCAACTACCACACCCCTTCCAACTTGACCGCGACTACGTCACGATTTTTAGCCATTTTGAAATGAATTCTTGGCGCGATCGTTTTGGAAAATTTAATGTCTAGATATGAGCGAGCTTCCTGAAGAATCCGGCGCTCGAGTTTATATAATTATTACATAATTATTGGATAACTCAAAACACGGACGAAACCATGGTAGAGGTATTTAAGTGTATTCTATTTTCTCCTAGTATATTTTAAACCTAATTCTGCTTAGTTGACTGTATCTACGCGATTACGCTGTCGAATTATTCGATAAATATTCCAATGCGGCCGACGCGAAGCGCTAGTTTTGGTTATTTGTTGGAGATTCCTTCATAGAAGCCTCATTCGTATAGCCTGGTCTATTCGATTTTTTATATAGTTAATTATGCTAATTGGGAGAGGAAATATTATATATTTTATCTTGTGATTCTATAGACATGTTTTATGATATATAGCTCTGATTGTTTAATTTATTAATTTTTCATTGAGCTAAAAAGTGACCAGTTGCAAAACACGTATATGAATGTGTATGTATATATGTAAACTTTTATATGTATATATAAATATATATATATATATATAAATATATATATATATATATATATATATATATATATATATATATATATATATATATATATATATATAAATATATATATATTTATATATATATATAAAATATATATATATTTATATATTTATATATATATATTTATATATTTATATATATTTATATATTTATATATATATATTTATATATATATATATATATATTTATATATATATATATATATATATATTTATATTTATATATATTTATATTTATATATATATTTATATTTATATTTATATATATATATATATTTATATTTATATATATAAATATATATATATTTATATATATATATATATATATATACGGTATTAAATAAATGGAAACTATATTTATAAAACCATATTTATTTCATTATATATATTTCAGGGATATCATATTAAAAATATGTTATGCCTTCTTCAGACAAAATACAATATAAACAGTCTTATAAATAGATAGATTCGACATAC
>OZ024743.1:178581093-178591093 GCA_964016885.1 Eledone cirrhosa
TTCATCCTTAATTTATTATTATATATTTTTTTTAATATATACTCATATATTCTTTAAAATATACCCATCTACCTTACTTTAAAGGGCATTATACACTCTATAATACCCGTTTACTCATCACCCTCATTATATCTCCTCGTAAAACAATAACATTTGTTTTTGACATTTTGAGTATTCATCCGCAATCATTATTATTTTTTCTCTCTATCATAAATCTTTTTAATCTCAATTTCATCCTTAATTTATTATTATTTTTTTCTCCCCATCAACGAACTCATTATTAATACATATGAATTCAATATAAAAACTTTAACTTCACATTATTTTTTTCAAATCCTTCTACACAAACTTTTTCTCTTTGCTAATTTAAAAATTCCTACATTTCTCCTTTTGACGTTAGAATATTCACCCACAATTATTATTTTTTTTTCTCTCTATCTCCATACATAATCTCCCTTCGTTATTTTTTTCTCTCTATCTCCATACATAATTTCCCTTCGTTAATTTTCAAATTCCTTTAATTTATACATTATCCTCCAACGGTTCCCAACCTCTCTATATTAAAACATTATATCTTTTTCTCAGTTATAAAAACTATCTCTTTCTCTCTATCACCCATCTCTCCCTTTCCACCTTCACTCTCATCTCCTCCCCTTTTTTTCATCCTTTCCACCCCCACCCCTCCCTAAATATAATATATTTTTTCCTCGCACATATCCTCCCTTCGTTAATTTTCAAAAATTTTTAATTTATACAGTATCTTCCAACGGTTTTCAACCCCTCTATATAAAATATATCTCCTCTCTGTTATAAAAACTATCTCTTTCTCTCTATCACCCATCTCTCCCTCTCATCTCCTTCCCTTTTCATCCTTTTCTCTCCCCCCCTCTCTAAATAAAATATTTTTCCCAATATCACACATCAATCTAAAACCACTTTTCATATGTTGATTTAAAACTGCACTATCAACAAGTGTTTTTTTTAGCCTTCATATCATGTTCTCCTGTTTTATCTGATGAAAACACAAATATTATTGTTTGATGATGTTTGTTTTTGAAATGCGCATAATAAAATATATTGAACTCCTTTAACCATCTTTTGATCTTATATTATAGATATATATATATATATAGATAAAAATATATATCGGAATATAAAAAACAACAACGCAGTGAGAGTAGGCGGGTGCGACGTTTCGGGCATAAGCCCTTCACCAGTATCATAACATATACAATATGTATGATGAATATGTTTCTCAGTGACAAAGCTCATTGAATGTTTGTCCAGAGCATCAATAATTCAAATTTAAAAAGATATATGTATATAGTCATATATCTTCAGAGAAACATATAGTATTCTGGAAATATATATAACAAAAAAGATATTTTGGAAACATATAATATTTTAAAACATGTTTTAAGGTGTGGAAAATTAATATTTCTTACAGAACTGTTACATAGTTCCTAGAACCAGATTGAAAATCGATCTAAGTAATCGATTATCGATTACCAAATATCGATTTTGGTATAGCTCCGGGAGACGTGGAACTAATCGACAGAGGAAATCGTCTCGTTATAAAATCCAATAAAATACAAAATACCTTTAATTCTGTCGTGTACTTATTCATACATAAATGTAAAGATACATACATACATATATCTATCTATCTATCTATATATATATAAAAAGAAAGTGAGCTATATATATATATATATATATATATATATATATATATATGCAGCCACTAGTACAGTCAATGCCCGTCTCTAATATAGTTACTAGACTTAGATGTTCCTAAAATGATGGGGGGAGGGTCACGGGTTAAATGATTTTGGTCTTGCGTTTACTTATTTACTTCTGAAAACTGTCTTACCTTATCTTCGTGCAAACGATTCAACTCTCATCAGTTAAACAACTCACACACTGAATTTAACCGCCAAACTAATAAATCGTTCGGAGTAAAAAGCAGAAACCTAACATATTCATGCAAATATACATAAAACTCTAGTTGTCAGCAGTCATAGGCTATACAACTTAAAGATCAAATAGAAATAACTCTCCATGAAACATTTCAACAACCACATTAATTAGCATCTATTGAAGACACTTCCACTGCATTAGTGCGAATACTTTGGTGGAAGGAATGTTTAAAACCACGACAGATCGATCCTTTAATAATGGCAAGTCTGAACATAAAATGCAGAACAATCATCCTGTTAAGAAAAAAATGTTTTTACCGTCACATAAGATATAGGAACATTAAACGAAAATACTCATTTTAGTTACTCTGTTTCTTTTCCTTTTCAAATATATATATCAGAAAGAAAGAGGTGATTAATGATATAAAAATAAACTGAGATAGTGAATCCATATTTTAATGTTCCAGGTGAATGAAGATTACAACATTAATAGTCTCTAGATGAAAACTAACAGTACGCAAAACACCATCGTTAATTCAAGATCGAAATGTTATTTTAACTATCCGATAAAGTATAAATTAAGTATATAATAATCACCCTCAATAAGCTACAGCCCATTAATATAATCTATTAATTTTCTATAGAAAGTTAGAAACCTCTTAACTTCACTACGTAAATATTATTAGATATTAGACTTTCAATGTGTTCCTAAAGCTTAAGCAAATTGTATTCTATATACCACATAATGAATGAAAGTTGAGCGTCAGTCGGCCTTGTGGTCCAGGGTGGACAGGATGGAAAAGACATTGCCCCAGAGGATGCTGAAGGAAACCCGCTGGAAGAGCTACTCCAACTGGCAGGGCTCACACTTGCACGTAACCAATTCCGCTCCCTTAGCAGTGAGTAGGGATGTGGTCCGAGGTCCATGAACACCAGTTTCCACTGTCACTAATAATGTTTTTTCTGCTTAAGGTACAAATCCAACAATTTGGGGGGAGGAGAAACTCGATTAAATCGACCCCAATTACTCCGTAAGGACGAAAAGCAAAGCTAACCTCGGCGGGATTTGAACTCAGAACGTAAAGGGCCGTAACTTTATGCCACACAACATTTTGTCCGACGCTCTACCGATTCTACTGCCAATCCACTGAGAGTAATAATGGTTTCCCATTTAGGCACAAAGCTAACAATTTTGGGGTGAGAGAAAAGTCTATTAAATCGACCCCAGTGCGTTACCAGTACTTTATTTTATCGAGCCAGTAAGGATGTAATGTGAAGCTAACCTTGGCAAAATTTGATCTCGGGACGTAAATGGCCGTAGATATAAGCCAAACAGCATGTTGTCCAATGCTCTACTGATTCTTCCAATTTACTGCCCTTCCACTGGCACTCATAATACTAGCCATAAAATTTCAGCATTGATCTATTAATAAAAATAAAATAAGCTTGCTTATTTACAAGCATTAACAAATAGTGATCTATTTGTGTAAAAGCCTGGCACTGTTTTGTTAACACTAATTTAGTCTTCTGAATAAATGTTTCAACGTTTTAAATCCTCCTGCGGTGAATATTTCCATTATTTGATTCGACTTTTCAAGTAAACATAAAGCTGTTAATATCTCCGACTGGAGTCGAACAGAAGAGAAGTGTTTACGTTGTTTCAGTTAGTCCTTTATGTAATGGACGTTAAATGCTGAAAGTTAGGAATGAAATGTTATAGAGAACATCGAAATAACGAGTTTTATTGCAATTGAAATTAGTTTGTAAGTGGCTCCCATTTGCTCACAATACTGAGAGATGTAGATATATGAGATTACACATACAATACAGAGAGAGACAGATAGAGAACCACCATGGATGTACATGATAAAATGACAAGTCAGTCAATCATGATGATGGCCACCCCACTGCCCCGGCGGACAGAATGGATACCGTATATTTTATTTATTTTACTCGAAGAGATAATTGTTTCTACATTTGGCACAAGGCCAGCAATTACCCAGTACATTACTGGTACTTTATTTTATCGACCCCGTAGGGATAAAAGGCAAAGTTAACCTCGGCGGGATTAGAACTCAGAATGGCAAGGGCCGTAACTCAATGCGTCAAAACATGGTGTCCGAATCTCTACCGATATTGCCAATCCACCGCAATGACCTAGAATATTAAGTGACTATCATTCACTGTGTGATAAAATGTTTTAAAAGTGTTCATAATAGATAGAAGCTTGGCTGCGTGAGTAGTTCACCCGTGATCATATTTCTAATGAAATACACTCCATTTCAATTAATTAATGAAGTATTTTGAAAGGTTTATTTAAATAAATAATTATTTCATTACTAAAAGAGTAATTTAACATATCAATTATATAAATTTATGTTGGAAGCTTTTAAATTAAATAGGAACCATTTAAATGAGTAACTTTGTTTCATATAACTAGAGACATCTTTAGTCTGGTTGGTATGAAAAGGGTTAAGAAACTCGCTTTGCAACCACATGATTTCGGATGGACGAGGGCAGTGGGTTGGCAGTAGAATAGAAAGAACGTCGGACAATCATATAGTTACGGCCCTTTACGTTCTAAGTTCAAATCCCGCCAAGTTTAGCTTTGGCTTTATTCCTTACAGAGTCGATAAAATAAAGTACCAGTAATGCACTGGGTCGATATAATCGACTTACACCTCCACTCAAAATGGTTGGCCTTGTGCCTAATTCAGAAACAATTATGAGAAATGGATATTTATAGATTCATACTATTTCTTTTAGATTACCAACTGTAAGGAGTACTCGATGTTTCACGAAGTCTACCATGGCTTACTAGCACTATACGGAGGTTTAAATTGATTAAATGATTAATTAAATAGATAAATTTACTCTTATCATCTCCCACTCGCTCCCTTTCTCTCCTACCCCGCCCCCCTCCTCTCTCTCACACACACACATACATACACACATACACACTGACACAATGACACACGTGGAAATGAATTAAAAATAAATTCTCCGTTGGTTTAGACCCGCTACGTATACTAGTTGTACAATCTATTAAACTACTTCCAGATTGAAATGTACTGTAAATGGCTAAGTGTTCCAATCACACATGTACTCATAACGCAACTCTCGTGCAGAAAACATAACTTCAGTGAGTAGCAAAGCTAGTCCTTTGAATTAGAGGCGAGGGGCCGTTCACCGGACGGATTTCCATACACAGTTTCAGCCTACTCACACAACTCCAGCTGAATGTTATAGTAGAAGATATTTGCCTACATCGTGGGATTGAATCAGAAACCTGTTGATTGCAAAGGGAACTTCTAAGACAATTGGTCATATCAATTTTCTTTTCCTCCTATACACATAAACGGTTGATGGACCTCCGTCGATTTCGATGAGTCATGCTGCAATGTTTGACCAACGAAACATGGAAGTAACGTACAAGTAGCTGAACCTTTCACAGAGTATATATTTATACATACAACATATATATATATACATGCATATATATATATATTAATTCAAAATATTAATAAATATAGACATTCATGTGATCAAATATATTTTATTATATATATTTCAGAGGTACTGTGCTGTTTCCTTAGTTCGTCCTCATCAGATAAAATAAATATATGTCTGACATACCTCAATTCCAGTTTTGGCAGTGATTAGTTGTGACAAAACTCAATATTTATATACCATGACTAGTAACATGACAAACTACATATAATTGAGAGGGTACGTAGGAAAACGTGTAGAAAAAATAAAATAAATACATATATAACTTTCTTTTTATTTGCCACCAGGGCATCAAAAGTGGGACAAGTACAATGGGGGGGGGGTTACATAGCAAGGCGTCCTCAATATGGAGGAGGCAATAACAAAGTATAAAAATAAAATAAAATATAACAAAATAAATTTTATAACAAAATCCTCCATAGGGAGGAGGTGCCTTGGGGGGTCTCACACACCCCCGAAAAAAAGTGTGCAACCCTTCTCCTCAGGAGCACAGAGAGGGGGTGCTCCCTTGATCTTTCCTCTTCCTCACCTATAGTCTGATGTAGAGTGAAGGCCCATTTACACGGGCCATTCTCGCCACTTTCACCTATCTTTCATAGAAACGGCTGGGGTGCAGCACCTCTCTCTCCATCCTGATCCTTCTTCCGAAATTATATCGGAAGATACGGACCAGTTGTTGGCCAGAGAGAAAGGTGTCTGACCTCAGTCCTTTCAGACGCGTCCACCATACAACCTCTTTCGCCATGGCTATTACGCACAGAAACACCGCCTCTCCTTCGTTTTTGAAGAGGGGAGGCGGCTTGATCGTTACAATAGACTCGGTGGTCAACCGGATCGGTCCCACCCTTGACAGGAGTTGTTCGACATAGCCCCACTAATCGGCAATGCCCGAGCAGTGTACCAGTGCGTGTGCAACGGTTTCCTCGTTGCACACGCATCTGGGACAGATCTTTTTCGAGGGGTCCCTACCCGGGCGCCCGTGTCTGTAGAGCCTTTCTCGAACGGACAGAGCCCTTTGGTAGCACTGCCAGGCCAGGGACCTTTGGAAGTTATCAATGGGTCCCGGGCTGAATGTCCTACCGAACAGGTTGACCAGTTCGTCTTCCTCCATACCTAGGGCTTCTCGGAGGGCGTCGTCGCACCTACTAACCACCAGACCTCTATAGAATGACGAGGTGGATTCTCCACTGACAGCCGGATCCGCCTGCCAGAGAGCCGTGAGCGCCTGGGCACACTCGGTGTGCCAGGCGCCCAGTTTCCTCGGTCTTTGCTTGACCCAGGATTGCAGCTCGGTGAGTGAGACGAGTCTGGGAAAGGCTCGCCTCACAAACAGGGCCCACACCGGTTGACCGGTGAGGAATACCTGGAGGTGCCGTAGCCTTAATGCGTGTTTACGTATCATTAGTCACGGCATCCCCAGCCCTCTTTTCGAAGGGTGTTGACAGCAGATGGATCTCCTCACCATAGGAGCCCGCTTATTCCAAAGGAATTGGAAGAGTGCGCGCTCCATTTTGGCGAGCGTTTCCCTTGGGCAAGGCACAACGGCCAGGCGGTAGTAGATGACGGACGCTATATAAGTGTTCGCCACCTCCGCCCGACCTTTCAGGGACAGTTTGCACTCAGCCCACTTCTGGGTCAGTGCAAACACCCTGTTCGTTACCTCACCCCAGTTCTTCTCCACCTGGAGGTCTGGTCCGAACCAGACCCCGAGCAACTTTACCGGACCCTCCGTCCAGCGCCCGACGACGCCATCGGAGGGCATCGATCTGCCCCTCCACGTGCCGAGTTGCAGACCGATCGACTTGTCCCGGTTCAGCTTAGCCCCTGTAAACCTTTCGTACTCCTCCAGTAAGGTGCCGATCGCCCCGATTTCCGAGGCCGTCGACACCATTACTGTTACGTCATCGGCGTAGGCTGACACCGCTTTCCGCAATCCCGATTCCAACGGGATGCCCTGCAACAACTCCAACTTCCGCAGCAGTGGCTCTAGAGTCATTACATACAGAAGGGAGGAGAGAGGGCACCCTTGTCGAATGGACCGCGCGATTTCGAACGGGTCCGAAGCCTGCCGCCGCTAGCACCGCATCCAGGTAAACATGGTCGACCCTATCGAACGCCTTAGATTGATCCAAGTTGATCAGGGCCCCACCAAAGCCGGGTTCGTTCCCAAACCTCTCTATGATGTATCGCATGAGGTGGAGGTTGTCGTGGATGGACTTGGACGGGATAGCACATGTCTGCGCATCTCCCAGCAGGTTGCCCACGACAAGCGCCAACCTCTTTGCTAGCACCTTGGCCAAAATCTGTAACTCTGTATTTAGCAGAGTTATGGGCCTGACATTATTTATATCGACCCCCTTGTTCTCGTCCTTCTTCACTAGCGTGACTACGCCCTTGGTCACAGCACAGGGAATTCTCCCGTTCTGTTGCCAGTTGCAGTAGACCGCCTCGAGGAGATTGGGGAACAAGTCCGGCATAACTAGATACAGTTCGTATGGAAGACCATCGAGACCCGGAGATTTGCGTTTGCCGCATTGGCTTAGCACGTCCTCTATCTCAGCGGCTGAAATCGGCTCCTCGCAGGACTTCGCCTCCCTGTCCGAGAGAGGCAGCAGGCCGTCGAGGTATGGACCGAAGTCCACATCCCCAACCGGCTCCCCGCTCCTTCCGAACAATCCGGCAAAGTGCTTTTGAAAAGCCTCGCACATCTGCTTAGGTTCAAGGATCACCCGTCCATCCTGGTCTCGCAAAGACCGGATAGTGGATTTGCTCCCTCTTTTGGCTTCTGTCACGCGGGCCCAGCTAACAGCTTTGGTCCCCTCGTTTCCCAGAGCACGTATTTTGCTTCGGACGATGCAGCCTTCGTGCTTCGCGTCGAAGAACTGGCCCAGGGCCGTTCTCGACGCTAGCACTCTGGCCACGTCGCCGCTTCTAATTGCCTCTTCTACACTATCTAGCAGCTCCCTTTCCTTCCTATTTCTATTTGAGGCTAACTCCTTACTAAATTCTATAGACTACTCTAATCTCTCTTTTGAGAGATCCCCACCACCTGCTGTTGACGATGGCGCCCGTCAACCGCTCCTTAACTAAAGTGCTAATCCGGTTCCTGTAAGCCTTACTTGCCGGTAAGGACAAGTTGAGCTTCCAGTAACCGGGCTCCTGTCTATACGTTCTGTCAAGGTTGACCATGCAGCTCACTAACTTGTGGTCTGAATAGCCAACCATGCTCATTTTTGGACAACTTAAAAAGTCCTTATCCTTATTTCTAACTAAGAACCTATCTAGGTACGACCTAGATGATACGCTGCGATTTGCCCAAGTCCAGGTTGGCGCTGTCGGAAAATTTAGTCGATATCTATCGGCCAGGTCAAATCGATTAACCCTTTGAGGCTATTACACCGCTCTCTATCGGGACAGGCCCCTACGTAGTCCCAGCGTGCATCTAGGATACCATTCCAGTCCCCCACTAAAAGCAAGGAGCGGGACGTCCCTAAAAAAGTCTCCAGACGATGGAAGAAGTCCGGCCGCATTGACCCGAAAGGGCCGTAGGCGGCTACCAACCTAAACGCTCCGCCTTCACCACTGCCAAGATCCAGGACCACTAGTCGACCCTCCGGGTCCAAATGTACCGTCTGTGTTGCGAGACCCAGATGTTTTTGCAGCAGAACGACAACCCGACCCCCACCTCCGGGCTGACAGAGAGATGCGTGCATCTCAAAGTCATCAAAGGTGGGGGCCAGCTGTCGCACGTTGCTGATCCGGGCCTCGCAAATAGCCATCACATCTATACGTTGTGACCTGAGGTCATTTAGAAGCATTGCTTGCTTCCAAGTTGAGCCCAGGCCACGCGCATTTAAACAGCCTACTCTTAGCATAGCCATGTTGGTGGTGAAGAGAAAAGGCACTTACCTCTCTGCGTCCCGGGTATCGGGCTGCACAATTTCCATGAGGGTGGGGGATGGGTTGTTGGGTGGGGTGGGGTGGTGGTTTGTGGAAGTGTAGGGGCATCAGTGTGTTGTGTGGTTGGGGTGTTTGGAGTGGTGTGGGTGTTTGGGGAGGGGGTGGGGTAGTTGTTTAGGAGGACGCGGTTAATGGGCCCGACGCAAGGGGGCCCACGTCCTCTTTAAAGTTGTCTTTTAGAGTTTTATAAGTGTCCTTTGGGGCCTTAATCATTTTGAGGTGGGGGAAATCCCCTGCCTGGGTGAAGTTAGGCCTTGGGTTTTTATTAAATTGTTGTTGTAAACAATGTTTAACAGTTTTTTGTTTCTTGTGTTTATGTATGTGTATGCATGTTTTTGTTTTTGTGCGGTGTTTTTTGTTTGCTGTTGTTGTGTGCTCTTTTGTGTTGGTGTCAGTGTTATGTTTTGGGGAGGGGTTGTTTTCATTTGTGTGTCTGAGGTGTGTTTTCCTTTTTTTCTTTTGATTGTGTGGAAGTGCTCCTCCTCGTCTGACGACGAACCAGGGTCATCTTCCTCGTTGGAGGGGAGGGGTATATTTTTGGGTTGTGTTTGCGGTGCGGGTGTTTTGGGAATTGTTTTTTTTTTGAGTGGGGGGGATGGGTTGGACATTGT
>OZ024743.1:178596093-178598593 GCA_964016885.1 Eledone cirrhosa
ACACACACAGAAATAAATATCTAAAAATAAAAGAGGTGGGTATGTAAAGAGTAAGGTAGAAAGTAGGGGGGAATAAGGAAAATAAATGACATAGGAAAATGTTTAAATATAAGGGGAGATAAGGGAGAAAAAGAATATATGAGTACAGAAAGTGAGTTCAGAAAGTAATAAAAATGGTAGTGGATGTAAGGCGTAGAGAGCAGAGAAGAAGTTCAAGGTGGTTGAGTCATCGTAGGAATGTCAATCCAGTTACAGATCAGATGTGATTTCAGGTGAGGACAACATCTGAAGATATCGGTCTTGGAGTTCAGGCAAGTTGAAGTGGCTTTCAAGTTTTGTAAAATCCTAAATTTTTCAGTGGTACACAAAGAACAATTCTTTGTGCCCCTTTGGTACTCCCTCGAATGGTCTAAAATAGACCAATCGATAGAGTACGGGATGTTTTTATCCTTGAATTCCCACACCTTATTTGCGAGAGCCGTTGCTGTTCTTTTATCGGAGTGTTTAAAAGAAGCGACATGTGCATAAAACCTGGTTTTAAACCTATCCTGAGTCATGCCAACATATCGTTCACTCCTGGCTGGCTGGTTGTTAATTAAAGGTGTTACTTTGGCCTCATATACAACGGATTTGGTGTTACATTTGCCCTGTAATGGGCATTCATCCGGCTTCCTGCAACTGCATCCTGGATTTATTCTCGTACGATTAGAATTTGATATTGCGAACTACTATTCTTCAATAACACCTAATCTACTTAATAAAGCACTAGTTTATGCATCAAAACATACTGACTTATCTAGCGAGGAAATAAACCTTATTTTAACTGCACGTAACACTCTTATTGAATTCAACAACCACCTCTGGACAAGGGCTGATAGACAGAACAACTTTGATATCACAATTGGGTCATCTAACTCAGCGGAGGTAACAGACCTCGTTGGAATATTTATTCTTAATGTATTACATAGAAAACTGCCGGAGATTGCCGGAGATTTATATCGCGACGATGCGTTATTTATAGTTGATAAATATAGCAATAGTGAACTTAGTAGGAAAAAGAAAATGATCATAGATTTTTTAAATAATTATAACCTTAAATTAGAAATTGAAATGATAATAAAATTGTTAATTTCTTATATGTTACTTTAAACCTTAACTCAGGCCTATATTACCCTTTCCATCAGATTAATGAAAACCTGAACTACGTAAGCTTCCATGTTAACCACCCTAGAAATGTCAAAAATGCTATAGTCAATAGCGTCCAGCAAAGAATATCAGGCATTTCAGCTAATAAAAATATATATGATAACAAAGCAGAATATTACAACGATGCTTTACACAGAGCTGGTCACACGAATAAAATTAAATACATAGATAAGAATAGTATACAAAAACCTCCTAGAATTTACTATAATATTAATAATAAGCAAATTAACCTAAATAGTAAATCAAACAAAAAAGCTAGAACTAGAAATATTATTTGGTATTCTCCTCCAATCTCCTTAGGAATTAAGACACCTTTAGCAAACCTATTTTTCAAGGTGTTAGATAAGTGTTTTCCTAAATTCCATAGATACCACTCTATTTTTAACAGGCATACAACCAAACTCTCTTACTCTACTACTATGAATATAGCACAAAATATTAATAGAATTAATAGTAGGAACTTAAAATTAAACGCAACCCAAACCAACCATAATAGCATTAATAATATTACTAGTAACAATACTTATAATAATCATACCGTTCCTCTAGACAACAACTCTAGAAAGTGCAACTGCAGAAACAAATTATGTTGCCCTCTACAGAATAATTGTCTAGATAAAAACTTAGTATACAAATGCACCATAAAAACTAGAGATAAATTATATAACTATATAGGATCCACTTCTACAAAATTTAAGGAACGCTGGTATAATCATAAACACACATTTAATAGATCGGAAAAAAATTCTCAACATCACTTTCACATTTAATTTGGTCCTTAAAAGATAATAATATTGACTATTCGATCTCTTGGAGAATGATTTTGAAAGCGCACGCATACCAGAATATGGCTCTCTCAAGAATTTGTCATCTCTGTATTGTAGAAATTTTTCACATAATTAGCAATCCTAAGAATGCTATGAACAAAAAAAAAAATTATTTAATTCTTGTTTGCATCGACAGTCCAAGACTTTTAAAAGTATGTATAATCTATAGAAAATATTACATATAGCCTCTATATCTTGCCCAGTTACAATTTATATGGCTTCGCTGCTTTTTGTGATGTTTTTTTGTGATGTTTTTAATGATATATTTGAAGGTACCTTTGATGTTTGTTGAATTGTTTTCTAATAGGCTTTATAGGTCTTTTAAATGCATACATACAAATACTTAATATCATCAAATTTATACATAGGTATAAGTAATGTTATCAAAATATATACATAAAATGTTTATCTTAGAACATATGTAATATATGATGCTCTAAAATCATATATAAAATCATTTTTCCATA
>OZ024743.1:178603593-178616093 GCA_964016885.1 Eledone cirrhosa
CCTGGGCGTCGAAGACGATCAGCTGTTCGCTCTCTTCCAGAAATCCCTGGCCTGGCAGTGCTGCCGGGGAACGTTGCCAGTTTGGGATAATCTCTACATGCACGGAGGTGCTGTCAGCCGAGTCTATCCGTGATCGCGCAGGGCGACGAATCCGTCCTGCACGCACTCGTTCGGTGCCCGAGGATTGCTGACTTGTGGAGCTATGTCGAACAGCTGCTGTCGCGTGTAGGACGGATCCGGTTATCGACTGAGTCCATTGTGAAGATAGCCCCGCCATCCTCCTTTAAAGAGGAGGTAGCGCAGTGGCCATGGCGAAAGAAATTGTGTGGTGGACAAGATTGAAAGGGTTGAAAACGAACACTTTCCTCTCCGGCTAATCTCTGATTAACTTTTTCAAGTTTCACTTGAAGAGGAAAATCAGGTGGAGAGGCAAGTGCTGTCTTCTAGTAAGTTTGTTGAAAGGTGGGTGAAAGTGGCGAGTCTGGTCCGAGTGAACGGGCTCGCTCTGAGTATACGCCTGTAGACTGAGAAGTGGGAAAAGTGAGAGAGGGCGCTTGCCCTGGTGGTCAGGGTGGCCGTTGTCTTTTGCGTGGTTTTCACCACGAGTGACTCTCGGAGGTTTCCCCCTTCTTGGGGAATTTTTGTTGTTTGAATTCTTTTGGATTTCTAGCCCGATTTTGTTATAACCTGTTTATACGACCAAAACCCACATCGTACCGTCCTGTAACGTCCTGTGCCGTTTGTAATCTTTTTCTTGATGTCAGCACCCGTGGCCAATAAAGAAACCATTATTATTATTATTATTATTATTATTATTATTATTATTGGCGACCTACGTAGGAAATCGTATTATCGTGAGCTCCGCAAAGGTTTGTTGTTTTCAATTGTTTAAAATTGCCATTTATGGAAAATGTTTGTTGTTTATAAGTGCACATACATTGCTTTCTGAAAAGGACACTCAAAAAGATTGGGGCCTTGAGCCCAAAACTTAAACTTTTATAATTATCAAACAAAAAATGTCTTTGAAAAAATCATGGATACTCACAGCTACACCAAGTAGCTGAGAGCCTTCCTCACAAACTGACACCTCACACCAACACCACCATTGTAAATATTACTACGTTTGCCAACACTAAAAATATAAGCAGTAGCAATAATTTAAATTTGTCTCATGCAGACATTCATTTCCCGCCATTACCCATGACTGCAGGTGTTGAAGCCCCCCCCCCCCCCCCACCACCACCACCACCACCACAGCGACAACAGAAACAGAAGAAAAATAAATTATCTCGTGACATCGAAATGGATTCTCCCAGAATCGACTCTTCCACACCGAACACCACTGACGCCACCACCACCACAACTGAAACTAAAAATAACAGTAACAAAAATAACAATAACAACAACAGCTAAAACAACAATGAGAATAACAACACAGTGCGTTTGCCAAAGCAGCCAAAAAATGCGAAACAATCCAGGTAACTCAGGAGGAATTAGATGAAGCCAAGAGAATGGTAAAGAAAGATGGGGACAGGGTCAGCCCCACCCCCACCCCACCCCACCCCCACCCACCTAATAAAATGGAGCATCGGCGCCTATGCACCGTGTCTTATCGGACGATTAACATAAAATCGCGCCAAGTGGAACGGGCATCCGAGTGCCAAATCCAAAAAGCTTTGGGAGATGTGTGGGCAAAAAAAAAATCACATCAGACGTGGGCAGAAATATGGAACCGTGGACGTGTTCTTTGAAACACCACAGGAGGCCAGAGAGCACTCCATGGCCCCATTAAGAAGCGACGACTTCACACTCGTCCCAAACTATTGTGGCCAGAGACTCGTAAAGATCAGGGTGACCCACGTTCCACCGGCCATCGAAATTCCCTGGCTAATGGCTGCCGTCCTCGCCGGCACCGAGGCCAACACGGCAATAATAGAAATAGCAAAAGAAAAGCAGGAGAACTGGTCCGGATCGGGGATGGAGCTCCTGATCCAAGCGGACCAAAAAGCATTGAGGAGATCCCAGAGGTAATAGACCTTACTGATGGCAGCCACCTCACCGTATCTGTCGAGGGTAGAAGGCCTGGGTGTGTCGTTTATGGTGTAGGACCCCACCTAAGGGCTTTCTGCCCTCAGGCTAAAAGGTTGAGGCCACCTCTGTTACCCACCCCAGTGACTCAACCATCAACACCACCAGCAGCAGAAGTGGCAGCAACAACTGTAGCAGCAAAAACAGAAGCAACTATAGCAGGAACAACCTCAGCAACAGTAGCAAAACCAACACCACCACCACCCAACGCGCCAGAACTAGCACCAGCGCCTACACCATCCACCACGCCACAACCAAAACCAACGCCTGTGGAGGATTTTCCACTCCCCGACCTATCGCAACTGGAGACAGATTGTGACGACGAGGAGTGTGAAACGGTATCAGGAAAAAAGAAAAAAAGAAAAAGAAACCAAAAAAGAAAAAATCCTCTTCCTTCCCAATCTAAAAACAAAATACAGAGGGAAACAAATAAACTATCAAACAAAAAGCTTAGAACAGCTATGCCACCATCCACACCAGCATCACCAACCCCATCACCACAAACACCAACACCATCACTATCATTAACCCCAACACCACCATCACCAACACCACAAAGGTCACCAAAAAGGGAAACAGAAACAAACCCACAACAAACGCAAACAAAACAAAACAGCCAAAACGATACACACTACACAGCATTAAATTTGAACAACAACCAACTATTACACTACATCCAACACAACACCAGCATCACAGAAAAAGACTATACAACACCCCAAAAGTTCACGCCACCTTCACACATACAAATCACTCGCATCACACAGAAAACGTACACGACACTAAAACAAAGATTCCCCAAAGACATCGGAGACTTCCGACAAGCACTCTCCAGGAGGATTTATAAGGACAAGGACATCCTTCCGGAGGAGGCCACAAGCAGTGAAAAGGATGGAGAAACCATCTTTCCTCTACGAGAAGTAAGGTATGTGGTCTTTCCCATCTTTTCCACTCCATTTCAACATGACCTCACTCAGAATAGGCAGCATAAATGCGCGTGGCTTGGGGTTGTCATGGAAGCAGGGCCACCTGCTCAACGACCTCAGGTCACTCAACATAGATGTAGTGGCCATCAGCGAGACCAGAATCTCCGATGCACGGGCCTTCGCACCGATCTTCGGCGGCTACGATGTGTACGCATCTCCCAGCCGTCCCGTATCGGGGGTGGGGGGGAGGAGTTGCTGTGCTTTTTCGGAGAGGTTTGGATCCCGCCATACGGGCCATCTTCCTGGACCCTGAAGGTAAGTTGGTGGTGCTGGACGTGACCAGCGGAGACGGGCAAGCTTTCAGGCTAGTGGCTGTCTATGCCCCGACAGGAGCAGGGCGGCCTGATTTCTTCCGGCGTCTGGAGACCTTTCTTGGAACGTCCCGCATTTTAGTGTTAGTGGGCGACTGGAACGGGGCCTTAGATGCACGCTGGGACTGTGTGGGATTAGCGGATAGGGGAGAAGAGTACAAGAGCCTCACCAACCTGCTCACGCGTTTTGAACTGTCTGACAGGTACCGATTGGATTTCCCAAATGTGCCAATGTGGACTTGGACAAACCGCATAGGGTCATCCAGATCATATCTAGATAGAGTTTTTTGTAGGGAAATAGATAGGTCTAGCATAGGCTGTCCACAATTCAAGATAGTCAGCTACACGGACCACAAATTCGTGATCTATGTGCTTTACTTAAATAGGCTTCATAGACGAGGACCCAGCTACTGGAAGCTAAACGCGTCCTTACCAGCTTGCAAGGCCTACAGAGACCGTATTAGAGAACTAGTTAAGCGGGCGTTGACGGGGGCCATCGTCAACAACAATTGGTGGTTTTTCTGAAAAGAGCGATTAGAATAGAGTCCATTAGGTTTTGTAAGGCTTTAGCTATAGAGAAAAATAGAGCAGAGGGAGAACTAGTTAGAAAATTAGACGAGGCGCTTAGCAAAGTCATCGCGACCGACGTACTTGCGGCGAAATTGGCCCTTGACCAATACTTCAATGCAAAGCACGAAGGCTGCGTTGTCAGAGCTAGGGTGCGTGCTCTCATACACGAGGGAACGAAAGCCGTTCAATGGGCCCGAGTGGCGGAGGCGCGTCGTGGCAACAAAGCCACGATCCGGTCTTTGATGGACCACGACGGGCGCATGCTACTCGATCCCGGGCAAATGTGTGAAGCTTTTCAGCGACACTTCGCTCAGCTGTTCAGGGGTAGCGGCGGGCCGGATCGAGGGATGGACTTTAGTGTCTACCTCGACGGACTGCCGCGGCTCTCGGCCACTGAGACGGAGTGTTGCGAAAAGCCGATAACAGCCACTGAAATACGGGAAGCAATGACTGGCTGCACAAGGGGTAAATCGCCTGGTTTGGATGGTCTTCCCTATGAACTTTACGTACAGATGCCAGACTTGTTCGGAGGCCTCGTGGCGTACGTCTACTGCAACTGGCAACAGAATGGCAGAATTCCCAGCTCTGTGAGCCGAGGAGCGGTGACGCTGCTGAGAAAGGATCCGAACAAGGGTGATAACATCGATAATTTCAGGCCCATAACTCTGCTAAACACAGAGTTCAAGATTGTGGCCAAGGTGCTAGCAAAGAGGTTGGCGCTTGTCGTTGGTGGTTCGGTGGGAGAGGCGCAGACATGCGCCATTCCCGACAGATCCATCCACCACAACCTCCACCTCATGCGATACATCGTAGATAGGGTAGCTAGGAAACCTGGCACGGGTGGGTCCTTGATCAATTTAGATCAGTCGAACGCTTTCGATAAGGTCGACCATCGTTACCTAGCGGCAGTCCTGAGGGCGGCTGTCTTTGGGCCCGTCTTCAGAGGCTGGATCGCTGCCATGCACAGAGACATCTGCTCTATGGTGAGAGTGAACGGTCACCTTTCGGAACCGTTCAACATCATGCGCTCGGTCCGCCAATGATGTCCCCTCACGTCCCTCTTGTAAGTATTGACTCTCGAGCCATTACTGCACAAACTGGAGACGTTGAGGGGGATCCCACGCGAACTAGGATGCGGAAGATCCGTGTCAGCATATGCGTCACTACACTAAGAGAATACGAAGCGGTGACAGGAGCAATGATCAACCAGGAAAAATCAGTGGGCCTGCAGCTCGGCACCTGGAGAGGCAGGTCCATGCCGTCCAACAGCGTCGTCGGGCGCTGGACGGACGGAGCTTTTAAATTGCTAGGGGTCTGGTTCGGTCCGGACCTCCAGACGGACAAAAACTGGGACGAGGTGACGAGCAGGGTGGCTTCTCTCACCCAGAAATGGCGGAGAGGAAGCTATCCCTGAAAGGTCGAGCGGAGGTGGCCAACGCGTACATCGCGTCCGTCATCTACTACCGCCTGACCGTCGTACCTTGTCCTAAGCCCCGCTTGACTGCGCTGGAGCGTTTGCTCTTTCGCTTTTTGTGGAAAGGACGCGCGCCGATGTTCAGGCGGTACATCTGCTGTCAACACCTGCTACGTGGAGGGCTTGGCATGCCGTGGCTGATGATGCGCAGACACGCACTCAGGCTTCGACATGACCACCTCTTCCTCGGCGGTGATCAGGTGTGGTCGCCGTTTTCTAGACGCGTCTTTCCCCAGCTCGTCTTCTTGACGGAGCTGCAGTCCTGGGAGAAGCGAAGACCGAGAGGGAGCGCTTGGAGACTGGAATGTCTTCAGGCGCTCACAGCCCTCGACCAATCGGGCAATGTGATTGGTGGAAACTCCACCTTGGCGTTCTATAGAGGATTAGTGGAGGGGAAGAGCGACGACGTACTTGGGGAAACTCTAGGCGTCGACGAAAATCAACTAACCAATCTCTTCGGAAGCACTTTCGGGCCGGGGCCTATGGACAACTTCCAGAAATCCCTGGCCTGGCAGTGTTACCAAGGAGCTTTGCCAGTTCGGGATAAACTTTACAGTCATGGAGGTGCCATCAGCCGGGCATGTCCGAGATGTGCGCAAGGCGACGAAACCGTCCTGCACGCACTCCTCCAGTGTCCGAGCATTGCTGACTTGTGGGTTTATGTCGAACACCTGCTGTCGCGTGTAAGACAGATCCAGCTATCAGCTGAGTCCATCGTGAGGATTGCTCCGCCCTCTCCATTTAACCGGGAAGGGCAGGCAGTTTTTATCTGTCTGGTGGCCATGGCGAAAGAGATATTGTGGTGGACATGCTTGAAAGGGCTGAAGACGAGCACTTACCTCTTCGGTGATGCCCTGATTAACTTTTTCAAATTTCATTTGAAAAGGAAAATCAGGGTAGAGAAGGAAGTGCTCCCTTCCCAGCATTTTGTTGAAAGATGGGTGAGAGAGGCAAGAATGGCCCGAGTGAATGGGCCTACTCTGAGTATGTGTCTGTAAATTAAAGGTGGAAAACTGGGAGAGGTCACTTGCCCTGGTGGTCAGGGTCACTGTGGCTTTTTAATGGGCTTTCTCCACGAATGTCCCTCGGAAGTCTTCCCCGTATTGGGGAATTTTTTATTGTTATTTTTTTGTTACATCCTCTGTTTTTGTTTTTTACACGCAGAAATGCCCATTTGTACCGTCCTGTATTGTCCTGTACTGTCCTTAATGTCTACTTTATGTAAATCCTTTGTGGTTAATAAAGAAAGCCGAGGTTGACTTTGCCTTTCATCCTTACGGGGTCGATAAAATAAAGTACCAGTAATGCACTGGGTAATTGCTGGCCTTGTGCCTAAAGTAGAAACAATTATTATTATTATTATTATTGTTATTATTATTTTATTATATCAGAATTCGATGAATATTTCTTGGACCTTGGTTTGAAAAACAACCGACGCAATGTATGGTTTAAAGAATATTGGGAAGCAATGTTCAACTGTACAACAAACGAGTACTTAACCAATGGCCACAAGCAATGCAAAGGTAAATATTACACCTTTAATATATAACTAATGTCCATGTTCGTCCTTCTTGCTTTAGCAGGAATATGAAATATAAGAGGCAACGGCGGTTTTTTTAAAGTTGTCATTTAATCTGTTAGCATTTGCAATCAATTTTCCTTCGAACCACATCCTAACTTCTTTAAAAATAACACATTGAATGATGTAGTCCGTGTATCCATAGCAAGACACGCAGTGTTAGATTTAGACCTTAGATGGACCGAGGCCTTTCAGGTTTGGGAGGGCGGTTCATACACAAAAAAATTAGAATACACAGCAAACCCCCCCAATTTTACATATCAAAATTAGCTTGGCGCAAGTAATTGGATTTGTATTTTATGTAGCATTCATTCCTAAGTTGTAGATATGAAGAATGCTAGTTTTTATGTGTAGATTATGTGTTGTGTGATTGATGTAGCGTTATAGAGTTTTAGATATTGAGAATGCGAGCTGTGTGAGTTGTTCGTATTAAAGTGTCAAGTAACTGTAGTGTAGGAGTGCAAGTTATATTATTTTATTATAAGCTATATGTTTTATAAAGAGTGTATATTTCTTGCTTAATGCTAATAGACTGCCTGGGTAATTCACGCGATAGACAAAAATGCCGTGCATTGGCAGTATCGGTAGAAGGTCGGACGCCGTGCTTTGCAGCCTAGAGTTACGCCCCTTTATGGTCTGAGTTCAAATCGCGCCGAGTGATTGAAGTGTAAGTGAAATAGAATACCTAAATGATGAAATCGTAAACAAAGTTGCAATAATATGTTTAATAAAACAATATTATTGAGGTTAACTTTGCCTTTCATCCTTACGGGGTCGATAAAATAAAGTACCAGTAATGTACTGGAATAATTGCTGGCCTTGTGCCATAAGTAGAAACAATTATTTCTTCCTGTTTTTATTAGTTATGACTTCCAATTCAACGAAGTCAACTTTGCCAGGGTCGATGAAATAAAATACCAGTCCAGTACTGTAGTCGATTTAACCGACTTTTTTACCCTTCCCAAAAACTGCTGGCTTTTTGCCTCTGTTAGAAACCATTATTGGCAGTATCAGTAGAGGGTCGGACGCCATGCATTCCAGCATAGTTACGTCCCTTTACGATCTGAGTTCAAATCCCGCCGAGGTTGACTTTGCCTTTCATCCTTACGGGGTCGATAAAATAAAGTACCAGTAATGCACTGGGTCATTGCTGGCCTTGTGCCTAAATTAGAAACAATTATTGTTATCATCAGCATCATCAGCAGCATCATGATCTCCATGGACGTTAACATCATATTCGCAAGAATTTATGAAAAAGCAGGATATAGCTTTTTGTCCGAAGTTCCACTTTAATGATTATCTTCTGTTCAAAAAGAGTTTTAGTTTCTTAACTTCGTGATGTAAAGTCTGGCTTGGTATCTCTTGGGGGTTTCATACTGCGTATCACATCATTGATATCGGAATGACAGCGGAAAATACTTATTTTTCTCTTCTGTTACAAACTTAATGAAACATGAACGCTTTAATCTTGTTGATATGAAATAAGTTATAAGTAACCAAGTCATCAACTATTAATATGTCAGATGAATATCATGATATTAGAGACTTTACTATTAGACCGATTCCTCATATTCACACGAGGCTACTTATTTCTAAGGGAGGAAAGTAATTGATAGAATTGATTCTGAAGCATATCAGATAATTATTCTAACTGTCCCAGAAGAATAAAATGGAAAATTGAAAAATTGACGATGGTCAAATTTGACAATCTATTTTCTATCGTGCCATTTTCTTTGCTTTAGTTTGAAATCTAGATTTGTGTTTTTTTTTATCTAGCCATATAAGGGTAGTGGATTGGCAGTAGAATCGGTAGAGCATCGGAAGTCATGCTTTTCTGCTTTGAGTTATGACCATGTACGTTCTAAGTTCAAATTCTGCCGAGGTTAGCTTTGCCTTTCATTCTTACGGGGTCGATAAAATAAAGTACTAGCAACGCAATGGGGTCGATTTAATCGATTTTCCTCTCCTCCAAAATTGTTGGTCTTGTGCCTGAGTCAGAAGGGATTTGGGGGCGGTGGAAAGGATGTGTCTGTAGATGACGGACAACATGCTTTGCTGCATTTAATTACGGCCCTTTCCGTTCTGAGTTCAAATGCCCCCGGAAGGTATTTTTGCCTTTCATCCTTACGGTGTCGATAAAATAATGTACCAGAAACGCACGGATATGCAAATGATATTGTGGCCATGGTAACAAATTACCCCCGACTTACAGTATTTGATAGATGAGATACGGTCATCTGTAGCCAGCATCGGTTTCTACATCAGCGTCAAAAAAACCAAAAACATGTTAGTTGGTATACATCCCCCGGCACTGGGGTGGCTCCGAAGCACTGATAGTGTCATCTTGGAAATTTAGAAATGTTCTCTCCCTCTCTTTATATATCTCTATCTCTCTCTCTCTCTCTCTTTATATATCTCTATCTCTCTCTCTCTCTATATATATATATATATATATATATATATATATATATATATTTATATATATATATATATATATATATATATATATATATATATATATAGATAGATATATATATAGATATATATATATATAGATAGAGAGAGAGAGAGAGATATATATATAGATATATATCAGTTGTCTAATCTGATTAGTTTTTTCGTTGTTTTTGGTATTGTGTGGCTAAGTCTGCCTGCCGCAATTTTCAATTTGTCAAGCTGTCTAAACGTATGTTATTACTCTAAGGGCCTCCCTTATTGAGTGTTTTGCTGTTCATTCCTAATTGTAGGTCGTTAGCTTGGCCACAGCCAGAGCTTCGATTTTACTAAGTTTCCACTTGTATATATAGTAATAATGAGTTTCAGAAGATCCCGTTAAGGGTGAAAGCAGCGATTCTTTGCTTAAACTTTAATCTGTATTTTAATAAATATATATGTGTGTGTGTGTGTGTGTGTGTGTGTGTGTGTGTGTGTGTGTGTGTGTGTGTGTGTGTGTGTGTGTGTGTGTGTGTGTGTGTGTGTGTGTGTACCTGTCTATCTATCTCTTGAAGGCTCTGAACGCCTTGACTGAAAAACAGTCGGTATGTAGGTTCGTAAATACTGATAGTTTCATCTTGTAAATATTCTTTCTCTCTCTATATATATATATATTTATCTATCTATCTATCTATATATCTATCTCTCTGCAAGTCGCATCACCCATTTTATACCTTTCCCTCTCTTGCTATTCTATATGTTTAGTGGGGTGATTCGTAAACACTAATGGTGTCATCTTTAAAATATTTTCTCTTTTTGTATCTTCTTTGCAGGCTCTGAACGCCTTGACCGAGACACGGTCAGTTACCAACAAGAAGGGTTGGTACAATTTGTAATTGATTCCGTCTATTCATTGGCGCATGCAGTCGAAAATATGATCAAAGAAAAATGTAATGGTAAAGTAAAATTGTGTCACGCCAGTCGCAGTTTACCCGGAGAAGAACTATTGCGTCACATCCGAAATGTGACATTTCAAGGTAAATTCAAATATAATTAAAAGTGTGTATAATAGACACAAACATGTGTATTTTTGCGGGAATCGAACTCACGACCTTACGATTGCGAACCGAATATCCTAACCACAAAGCCACGCGCCTTCACACACAAACACACACACACAGACACACACAGACACACACGCACACGCACACACACACATATATATAAAAACACGTGGAGCTTGTTTTTGTCTTATTCTTTTACTTCTGGTTCTTGATGATCCAGCAGGCAGACCTATTATCTATGTCGTAACAGATGAAAGATTCCTGTCCCTTTAGTACTCCTTAGTACATCACCAAATGTTCTAGTGGGAATTTGAAGAAGATTTGGTTGCTATATTGAGTCTGTCGAGCGACCACCCAAAGTCGCTCTGGTTAGGGCGATTTCTAGTTAGATTAAGAACATATATTAGGCCAATTGACAAAGATATTCCAGCTTTTACTCTCTTGTACTTCATATTGTATCTAATCTATTGTGTTCAAAGCTCAGCGAGGTTAGCTTTGCTTTTCACCCTTTCGGGGCCGATAAAATAATGTACCAGTAGCGCATTGTATCTAATCTGTTCTTTTTTAAGACAGGAGATGAGGATGAATGGTGTATGGAAATTTGGCTGCCATTTCTACCAGGTGAAGTGATTATGTAGATACACTGACGCAGTAATGATGTAGCTAAATTAATTTTATAGTAGAAATTATTCCCCAAACACAATTTCGGAATTACATATAAAATGAGATTATAATCTAGTAGAACCACAGCAGCATCTTTGAGTTCTGTTACACCCATAAATATTCTCACTTCTCTCTCAATCAAACTATTTATATATATCAGTCAATATCCAGATTGAATCCTCTAGATGTGTAGATGAGGTAATTAAGTTTACCAGGAACATATTTAATTCCACCTACTAAAAGTTGTAGAGCTTTGGTCTGAAATAATTCAAAGGTTAATACACCTAAAGAGGAATGTTAATCTAATAGTATCAAAATTAATGGGACCCAAAGCATCAAAATCGCCATCTTTCTCTTGATAGGCGGGACTGTTCTTTCTATTAGTAGTAACCGTAACATTTATTAACGCAAACGATAAATATACAGAATTGTTTCATTTCATAGATGAAAGTGTTTGATGTATATTCAGGGAATATTTATGTGCAGCATAATTCATATTGGAAAGTCTAAAATTACACACGCACGCACACATGTATATATATATATATATATATATATATATATATATATATATATATATATATATTGGCTTGTATTGGCCGATAGTGCTTCTTATAGCTTTAATTGCCCTGATGAGTCCTTAATAGGACGAAACATTGTTGGCTAATAAAGACTTTTGATGTATTAAAGGCTTCTTTGGTTTATATTCATAATATTTTCATAATTCTTCGGCTCTGTTTAATTACATTGAGCTATACATTTACTGTCATTTCTATAATACGAAGAGAGTGTTTAACTCCAACACATTCTAGTATTTTAATTCTTATATATATATATATATATTTATATATATTTAAAAGAAATAGGATTTCGCTTCAAGCATAGCTTTATACAATATGTATAAATATTTCGTATCTCCAAAGAAATACGGTTTTAGGAAGCCGTAGCTATGCAAACACCAGGGGGGGGGGGGGCTAACGCCCTCTGATGATGTCCAGCAGAAGCAAGGGGGACAACCGTCTATGCATTTCAGGCTTAACTGGCCTTCGTCAGGACGGTCCCTCCCACGGCTTATATATATCCTAAAATTGATGTCTTAAACTCTACTTTGTAATGCTCTAGTTTTTGTGCAGACCACAAACACATACACACATATACATGTACACGTTTATGTATCTAATCCACCGTAGCTCAGCTATTTCAGATAGCTCAATATCTTGATAGCAGACCTGGTAAGAGTGATGAGAAATGTGACCCGCATGAGTAATCCTACAGAGTCTTATGCAGTTCTCTGGATATAACCAAATAAATGGGATCGGGGTGTACAAAGGA
>OZ024743.1:178631093-178641093 GCA_964016885.1 Eledone cirrhosa
TTTTGAAATGCGCATAATAAAATACATGGAACTCTTTTAACCATCTTTTGTTCTTATATATATTATGTATACTCCAGTCCTACAAACTGTAGAGTGCTTCTTATCCGATATCTGCATTGCTTTATTGTACTACAATAAAACTCACCTCCTACATATATATATATAGAGAGAGAGAGAGAAGAAGTTTATGAAATGGAAATGCGGGTATAAAGAATTTATTAGGTAACAATTGTTTCTATAGTGTATGGGTTACCTATACCTCGCTATTTGAATAATATAAAAATATTATCATAAACCGAAGGTACACTGTAAGCAAACACACCATGTCGTCAGACCTTTGTATTGGAATGATATGAAAATATTTTATACACTAGATAAAAGAGAAAGAAGGAGGTAGGAAGAGAAGGGGAAGAGGGAAGTGAGTAAGGTGGAGGGAGTCCTAGGATTTAAGACTGTCAGACGTTCACTATACTGTAACCATCGTTTGAAAACGACTTTTTCTTTTTTTAAATGCATATAATTGTTTCTACTTTAGGCACAAGGCCAGCAATTACCCAGTGCATTACTGGTACTTTATTTTATATATAATGTTACCTTTTTACACCACCGTTTGCAAATTTCTGTTTTATATGTTTATACACAAGATATGGCTTTCTATAATAATAGTACTAAACACTGTTTTCTGGACCCCTTTAGAAATAACCTGCTACTATAATAGCCCCAATAACTTGTCTGTAACTCTGTACCACTTTGACCCCTTTAACTAAATTTTGTCCGAACAACACCACTAGAAGAATTTATTCCCCCCGCCAACCCTAACACGCCTCATTAAGCTAACTGCTGCCAAAACATTCTCTCCTTACAATCTCTACTAGTCTGACAGTCTTAAATCCTAGGACTCCCTCCACCTTGCTCACTTCCCTCTTCCCCTTCTCTTCCTACCTCCGTCTTTCTCTTTTATCTAGTGTATAAAATATTTTCATATCATTCCAATACAAAGGTCTGACGACATGGTGTGTTTGCTTACAGTGTACCTTCGGTTTATGATAATATTTTTATATTATTCAAATAGCGAGGTATAGGTAACCCATACACTATAGAAACAATTGTTACCTAATAAATTCTTTATACCCGCATTTCCGTTTCATAAACTTCTTCTCCATATTTTCTCCGGATTTTAAAACACACTTTATTATACGTTGAACAATCTCTGACGTCGGTTGACTCCATCCAATGCAACTACTTAGTAACATTGGAATACAAATTTACTAATTATAAATATATATATATATATATATATATATATATATATATATATATATATATATATATGTAATGTATGTATATCTATATATGCATATATATATATATATATATATATATATATATATAAAATATTTAAAAAATAATGAATAAAACAATGAAACAGTTCCTTATATTAAACAAAAAAAGTTCATTATTTAACGATCGTTTCTGGGATATATATGTGTTAGAATTGGCATGTATATTTAACAGATCTATGTACAAAATTATACAAAATTATACAAACTATCAAAATTAAATATACATACCAACTCATATATATGCCGTCTTCAGAAATATTTCTGAAGACGGCATATATATGAGTTGGTATGTATATTTAATTTTGATAGTTTGTATAATTTTGTATAATTTTGTACATAGATCTGTTAAATATACATGCCAATTCTAACACATATATATCCCAGAAACGATCGTTAAATAATGAACTTTTTTTGTTTAATATAAGGAACTGTTTCATTGTTTTATTCATTATTTTTTTAATATTTTATCTTGACTCTGTATTCCGTTTATCTTTCACCGAAAGTTATTTTTCATTGCATCTCTTCTTTCCATGATATCCGGATTACATTGAGTTCTTCATATGGATTGGACACTACCGTAAACTCTTGGTAGATTTATCTACATATATATATGTGTGTGTGTGTATATATATGTATGTATATCTATATATACATATATATATATACGCCAGGTGGTGCTATTAAGTTAGACATGGCTTGGACCAATACTGGCCGAAACCTATCAAAGTTATATATATATATGTGTGTGTGTGTGTGTGTGTGTGTGTGTGTGTGTGTGTGTGTGTGTGTGTGTGTGTGTGTGTGTGTGTGTGTGTGTGTGTGTGTGCGTATGTATGTATATATAGTAATTTAAATGTTCAATCCATTGCAGGTATCGCGGATGAAACAGTAGAGTTTAATGAAAAAGGTGACGGTCCAGGTCGCTACGATGTCTACCAATATCAAAAAGACGACGGTGAATATAAATATATTAGAATTGGAGAATGGACAGGCAGGTAAGATGTATCTGTATATATATATATATATATATATATATATATATATATATATATATATATATATATATATATATATTATGATAATAATAATGATGATGATAAATGTGAAGACTAAAATCCAAAGAGGGCTCGATAAGGATAAATATATATCAAATATATAAGAACCATAGAGCAAATATTTATTAAAACAACAGATTCACAAGATCCCGTTAAGGGTGAAAGCAGCGATTCTTTGCTTAAACTTTAATCTGTTATTTTAATATATATATATATATATATATATATATATATATATATATATATATATATATATATATATATATATATATATATATATATATATATATATATATATATATATATATATTGTGGTAAGGTTGCTTGGGCGGTATGCCGGTTGAGCAGCACTTTATGTTCTTTCGGACCAGAGTATGATAATATGGAAAACGAAGAATCAGTGATGCATCGGAACACAAATTTATTACGTATTATTATTTGCTTCGGAATCACTAGACGTATCTGAGGAACTTGCGAATCCAGAGTCAGGTTCGATCCACAAACAGATCGCCCCTCGAGCTGTTCGCCGGAGAAACATTTGTAATATGTAATAAATTTGTGTTTCGATGCATCACTGATCCTTCGTTTTCCATATATATATATATACATATATATATATACATATATATATATATATATATATATATATATGAAATACGTCCCTTCACGCACAAGGCGCCAACGTACGCATGTATTGTCCAACCAAGTGCCAATGTGGTTCAATGGCGGGTTAATAAATTAACGAGCCAGAACAAATATAAACAAGGTTTAGTAAATAATGAAAAAGTTTCGAAATAAATTTTAAAAAATTGACTTTACCTACTATAGTTACCTTTACCGATCGGTTTCGAATCCCAAAAATAAAACGGAGACCATACGGCCTTCGTTGCAAAGAGAGATTCTCGTCAGAAGGTTCTTTTCATTCAAAGAATATAAAATTCCTGAATTTAAATCACAGACTAGCGCTATCAAAAACTGTTCCTGGGATGAGAGTGGATGATGTAGAACAGGTTTATCAAGGGCCGTAGCAAAGATAGAGGCAAAATGAGGTAGGTCAAACTAGCCACCGCTGTTGCCAGCAGCAGTCGGAATGACCCGGTTTGTTCTCAACGTTAGTGGAGGTAGTAGTAATATGAAATACGTCCCTTGACGCACAAGGCGCCAAGGTACGCATGTATTGTCCAACCAAGTGCTAATGTGGTTCAATGGCGGGTTAATAAATTAACGAGCCAGAACAAATATAAACAAGGTTTAGTAAATAATGAAAAAGTTTCAAAATAAATTTTAAAAAATTGACTTTACCTACTATAGTTACCTTTACCGATCGGTTTCGAATCCCAAAAATAAAACGGAGACCATACGGCCTTCGTTGCAAAGAGAGATTCTCGTCAGAAGGTTCTTTTCATTCAAAGAATATAAAATTCCTGAATTTAAATCACAGACTAGCGCTATCAAAAACTGTTCCTGGGATGAGAGTGGATGATGTAGAACAGGTTTATCAAGGGCCGTAGCAAAGATAGAGGCAAAAGGAGGTAGGTCAAACTAGCCACCGCTGTTGCCAGCAGCAGTCGGAATGACCCGGTTTGTTCTCAACGTTAGTGGAGGTCTCTTTGCAACGAAGGCCGTATGGTCTCCGTTTTATTTTTGGGATTCGAAACCGATCGGTAAAGGTAACTATAGTAGGTAAAGTCAATTTGTTAAAATTTATTTTGAAACTTTTTCATTATTTACTAAACCTTGTTTATATATATATATATATATATATATATATATATATATATATATATATATATATATATATATATATATATATGTATATATATATATATATATATATATGTATATATATATATATATATATGTATATATATATATATATAGGTTTGTTGGTTGACCACTGGATAGAACTGGTCATTCCGTATGCTCAACGATATCACCGGATTCATACTGAACCCAGTCATTGAAATGATCATAGTATAATAAACCTTTTAAGGAATTACATCAGTCCCGCCTCCTGTTATTTTATAATATATATATATATATATATATATATATATATATATATACACAATATATTAATAAATGGAAACTATATTTATAAAACCATAATTATTTTATTATATATATTTCAAGGGCAACCAACCCAAATCTTGGTGCGCTTTCTTCAGATAAAATACAAAATTTATTTTATAAATAGTGACAGAACCATGGCAAACAACCTTGACGGATGATTTAGTAAATGCAGCTTTTATATACCTGGAAATATTATATTTGATCATAGAAAAAAAATTACTCGTAAAACTGAAGAAAAAAATATGATGAAAATATGTTTTTAAAAGTTATCTTCAATCCGAACTATATTTTAGTTTTAATTCGCTAAAAATGAAGTGCAGAACAACAATACTAGGAAAAGTTCCGATATATTCATGTGTCAAGTGGATATGAGTTTACGCCTGAAGGCTGTAACATATTCCAATTGTCCATTATATATTTCTTCGATACAGACGGTTTGGTTTCCTCCATTCATAGGAACTAATTTGTTGCGTCTGGCTCTCTAAGCCAGTAAAACCTTGCTAGACTTCTGTTATTATTTTAGTATGCTTGGCTGGTTTTGATGTTAAATTTTCTGTTGATGATTATGGTTGTGGTGGTGAATGTTCGGTTTTTTTGCGGGAGTTTTGTTGTTTTTCATGTGTTTTTGTGTTTTTGTTTTGTTTTGTTTGTTTGTTTTTGACTGTTCTACTCAAGCAACTTTATGCAATTTAAATTATTCAGTTATCTTTTATAGATGTGTACATATATGCCTGTGTATCTAGTAGTAGTAGTAGTAGTAGTAGTAGTAGTAGTAGTAGTAGTAGTAGTAGTAGTAGTAGTGGTGGTGGTGGTGGTGGTGGTGGTGGTAGTGTTGTATATCTTTATATACTTATTAAATAGGCGAATATATACTTACACACACATACACACATATATATATACACACATGCTTACGTATACATATATATGTGCGTGCTTGTATACACACACACACACACACACACACACACACACACACTCACACATATATATATATATATATAAGTAGTTGATATGAAGCATTATGAGATATGCAATAAATGTCTGACGAGGGAAAAAACATCACTCGTTTTGTTTTACATCGCTTTTTGTTTTTGCGTGTGAAATATCATCTGGAAATATACTTAGTATGAGAAACATTACTTGGTTTTGTTTTACTTACCATCCTTTCACTTTTATATATTTCTACCTCATAGTATGGGCTCTCTAAAATAGTTATCAGTCATTATATATATATATATATATATATATATATATATATATATATATTGGTACGCTCTCATCAGATAAAATACAAAAGTTGGTTTACAGATAGTGAGTACAAATAGAACTCACAACATTAAGTAGCTGAAGACCCGACCGTGGAACAGTTGCACTGGGTTACATGTTACCAGTAGCACCCAGGAGTGATACACACACACACACACACACACACACACACACACACACACACACACACACACACACACACACACACACACACGCGCACACACACACGCACACCCACCAACACACACACACACACACATATATATATATATATATATATATATACATGGAAAGTTATATTTAAAATTGTTGGGTTACAACTAGTAAATATTTATAACTGATATAAAAGCACTCGACAAATATTTGGAGTATATTTACAATATTAAATAAATGGAAACTATATTTATAAAACCATATTTATTTCATTATATATATTTCGGGGATATCATATTAACAATATGCTATGCCTTCCTCAGACAAAATACAATATAAACAGTTTTATAGATAAATAGATTCGACATACCGTTATAACACCGACTTGCATTTGAAGAGGTTAAGCTGGCAGCTTAACCTCTTGAAGAGGTTAAGCTGCCAGCTTAACCTCTTCAAATGCAAGTCGGTGTTATAACGGTATGTCGAATCTATTTATCTATAAAACTGTTTATATTGTATTTTGTCTGAGGAAGGCATAGCATATTGTTAATATGATATCCCCGAAATATATATAATGAAATAAATATGGTTTTATAAATATAGTTTCCATTTATTTAATATTGTATATATATATATATACACACACACACATACCAGGCCCGTCGCTACAATCTATCTTATTTCTCATTGTTTCTTCTGATGAAAGACTAGCGTCCGAAACGTTTAGACCCTCTTCCTGCTATTTCAAGCGTTAACCTAATATATTCCTTCCATATACTGTACCGATTGTGTTGTTATTTCTGTTTACCTTTTACATACATAGACACATGTCCGTGTTGTTTGTCAGATCAGAGCAAACAACACGGACACTCTATCTCAAAATTATTTTTGAAAAGCATCTAGAAATGCGCAACCGGTAAAAACTTAAAGACTTAAAACCACAACTGAATACTAACCCATACAATTACTAATACTCTTTTATTCCTAATTAAACCATTTTTCAACTGTGAACAACAGCATTTTCTATTCCGTTTACCAATATATAATAACTTGTGTGTTACACCTCTATTCTTTTAACTATATATATATATGTGTGTGTATGTATGTAAAAGGTAAACAGAAATAACAACACAATCGGTACAGTATATGGAAGGAATATATTAGGTTAACGCTTGAAATAGCAGGAAGAGGGTCTAAACGTTTCGGATGCTAGTCTTTCATCAGAAGAAAGAATGAGAAATAAGATAGATTGTAGCGACGGGCCTGGTATGTGTGTGTGTGTATATATATATATATATATGTGTGGGGGGGGGGTATGTGTGTGTGTGTGTGTGTATCACTCCTGGGTGCTACTGGTAACATGTAACCCAGTGCAACCTGTTCCACGGTCGGGTCTTCAGCTACTTAATGTTGTGAGTTCTATTTGTACTCACTATCTGTAAACCAACTTTTGTACTTTATCTGATGAGAGCGTACCAAAATGTTGGTACCCTTGAAATATATATAATAAAATAAATATGGTTTTATAAAGATAGCTTCCATTTATTAATATTATTGATATATATATATATTTGTGTGCAACCATGCAGTTTCCCTCTTTCTTCCCATGCTTTTTATACATATTTACCTCGACTGCGATTGTCTGTTTCTCTCTTTCTGCTCCCCCGTTCTCTCTGTTTCTCTCACCTTCTTTCGCCCCCTCTGTCAGTTACACTTTCTCTCGACTGACCTCTTCCTCGCACTTCCACTCACTCACTCTCTGTTTCTCCCCTTCTCACTTCCCCCCGTTCGTTAGTAGTGGGATTCTTTCTTTCTCACATCTCATTCACGTCGGACGGTCTGTTTTCTGACCACTCATGAAATTCACCCAGCTTATGCTGATCGGATAACCATCATGTTGCTTGCTTTTTTCCTACCTTCGGTTTGCTTTTCCTTCTATGTTGTTTACTTGTCTCACTCGCTTTTCGCGACTCACTTGTCCCAATAGCTTATTTTAGTTATTGCTCGCACCAACCTGAGGTATATGATTTTTAATGCGATGAAATACCAATGATGGTTGGCAAATCACTGATGAGGGACTAATTTTATAATATGTAACCCATGTGCAACCACGCAGTTTCTCTCTTTCTTCACGTTTTTTATATATATATATATATATAAAGAGAGTGTGGTAAGATACCAGGTGGACCATAACGCACCAGAGTACTCGGTACTTGGGGTAGTATAGTGGGTAAGATGAACAGATGCAGGACCCCGACGGCTGAGCTCCGGCCGTTTCGACAGCTACATCCGAACTGTTCGGATCTAGCTGTTGAAACGGCCGAAGCTCAGCCGTTAGGGTCCTGAATCTTTTCATATATATATATATATATATATATGTGTGTGTGTGTGTGTGTGTGTGTGTGTGTGTGTGTGTGTGTGTGTGTGTGTGTATGCATATGTATGTTTATATATATACTGTATATATATATATATATATATATATATATATATACATATATATATATATATATATATATATATATATATATATATATATATATATATATATATATATATATATATATATATATATATACGTAGGTACATATGTGCACGCATCTATCAAAGTCTCGACTTGCACAAAGATTTGTATGCAATAGAAATTTTTGAGGAAACAAAAACTGAGTGATGGTTTATTGAAACAGCGGTCTCTATTTTTGAGTAGTAAACTGAATCTGGTGTCGGGTTTAATACCCTCACTTAGTCTTTCAGCACCTTTAGCTGAGTACACATTAATAAATGTATTTAAATATATTTTCAAAATTTATGTTACTGTATACCTTTCTGTAAGGGGTAAGGAAGGGCAGATCTGACTGTATGGAAAAGTAGAGGAAAGGACTATGAACGTCATAAATGAGAGGAAAAGGAGGATACAAGTATTCTAGGGCCACAAATGAAAAGGAGGGAGAGGAGGGGGTGATGGGCTCTGGACAAGACTGCTCCTCGCGTAGCTCCTTCCTCAGTGATAAATTCTCTATTAATTTAGTCAGCGACAGATCACATCTACAATCTCCTTAAATTATAGTTTATCTTTTTTACAAGCAATTTACCAATTTCGAGCCAGGGAAAATTGATAATTAAATGATAGAAATATTAACTTGAATATAATCTCAGTGGCGTCAATATTATGGAATATATAACAACATTTCAGATCTTATAAGTTCTCTTAACTAAACACTGATAGTTAACTAAACACTCAACAGTCAATATGAGGCCGTAGTTATGAATGGTAAATAGTTGTGGTTGAAATTATAAATTAAACTTGTGTGTTTGGGGTTCAAGCAGAAATGTGTAGATGTATTTCAATGTATTTAACTTATTGATTTTTTTAAATATCATCTCTTTCTATATTCATTATTTTGTCACATTTTGAGATTTGTTTCTTGTCTCGTTTTTATTGTTTTGTTATTTTATTTGTTGAGGGTGATGGGGACGAATTTCAACATGGATAGACAGCTTTCTTCTTGTAAAATTTTACATTCGAGCGTCGTTATAAACTACAAATAAAGGAACGGCACGTGGGGATTTAATCTAGAGATAAAATATAAGGAAAAAAATACCATTGAAAATTAGGAATAATTGAAAAATATTAAAATATTGTGATCATTTATATTTGTGAAACAGTAACACATGCGATTTAATATTTTCTGAATTCTTGTTTCTTATTTCTTTTTATTTTTCTATAGTCTCCGTTTATTTGAAGAAAAGATTTCATGGCGAAGCGGATCTAATGTTCCTCCGACATCGATTTGCTCCGAGCCATGTGGTCTTGGCTATGCTAAAAGTGGCAGTGATGCATGCTGCTGGGTGTGTGTTCGCTGTAATGACTACCAAATTCTAGAGGACGTCAGCACCTGCAAAGACTGTCCATTAGGCTTTCGACCTGATGCGAACAAAACATCATGCGTACGTTTACCAGTACTCCATCTTCAATGGACAACATTATGGGCAATTCTGCCAATTACATTTTCTGCTTTAGGGATAGTTTCAACAATTTTTGTTCTAGTTACATTCATAGTATATAGCAAAACTCCAGTAATCATGGCATCAGGCCGAGAGCTGTGT
>OZ024743.1:178643593-178656093 GCA_964016885.1 Eledone cirrhosa
GAAGTGTACAGAATTTCCACCTAAAACCTAACATTTATCGTTGTTGTATCAAGTGCATGTGTCGGTTTATGTTCTCTCTCTCTCTCTCTTTCAATCACTGCCTTCGTCTCTCTCGCTCTCTCAATCTCTCACTATTATAAGCAAATGGAAGTCTCACTTCCTGACCACCCCACAGTCCTGGTGGATAGAATAGAGAAGGCGTTTCTCCGGAGGATGTTGAGGGAGATGCGTTGGAAGAACCATTCCAACTCACTGCCTCACACCTGATGATAGTCAACTCTGTGAGGATGGCGGTGAGGGAAGTGTTCCTAGGGCTAAGGAAACCAGAAGTTTTCACTGCTACGGGCTCCACCGTAAACCAGACGGAGAGTGACCGATATTTGGAGAGTTTACCCTCCTCAGTCTGAGGTGCAGCACAGCCTGGATTAGTGGCAGACTGCACCAGGTTGCCGCTGACACATTTTTTTCATTACTTAATTAAATTATTTACAAATGGCCTACATTTTACTTTCCTGAAGTACCGACACAACGTAAATGTTACTAAAGTTCTGTACAATCATACAATAACGTTTGCTATATCGACACCTTCTCTGTCCTTGAATCACGGCGCTTGCAGATGGCTAGGATACAAGATTTTGTCGATTAGTCTATTAGTTTCGATTTTCGTAAAATCCATCATCAGGACACGCTCACTCACACCTGGGATTATATCATTTATCTGCATGCTCTATCTTTCACCTCTATGCTAATAATTGTTTCTACTTTTGGCACAAGGCCAGCAATTATCCCAGTGCATTACTGGTACTTTATTTTATCGACCCGGTAAGCATGAAAGGCAAAGTTAACCTCAATAATATTGTTTTATTAAACATATTATTGCAACTTTGTTTACGATTTCAGTTATATTCAGCATTTAGGTATTCTATTTCACTTACACTTCAATTGTTAGTTGTAGTCAATATCCAGAGGAAGAATTAGCTGTTTCAGGCTAGAGATAGAGTCGAAGGTTTTAGAATTAACCTTTGAATGTTACAAGACATTATGTTTATAGTGGAATAATAAACCTTTCTGCTAGTATATTGTGTGTGTGATAAAACAAACAGCATTTAGCTAACGGCTGTTCTAGCGATGAGTTTTCTCATTTTTATATGTATTCAAATACACACTCGCTTCGTCTCTATCAGAGACGACATTGTTTTTTCATATATATAATTCTCAAATAGTATAATTTAGGTATTGTTGCTGTTGTTACTGCTTCATTTGTTTAGTTCCAGGTCAGACTTGATCAAGTAGACATATGATCATAGGTGGTTCAACTGTAATCATCTCATCTATTCAAACATGACATATGGAGTTTGTGTCGTTTTTAGAAGATGATTTGGTTTGAAGTGTAATTGCACTACTATTTCTGGTAAGACGAGCAATATTATAACGTTAGGAATTCTCAATTAGTATAGAAGATATCTAGACGTAATCGTCACCAAAGAATGATCAAATGTATCATATTATATGTAACATGAATTGGCAGAGTCGTTAGAAGGTAGGATAGAACGCTTTGTGGTATTGGTTTCGACTCTCTGCTCTCTGAGTTCAGATCCTGTTGAGGTCAACATTGCCTTCATCCATTCGAGATGGATGTAAAGTACCAGTCTACTACTGGGTGGATTCTTCCTCTATATTTCTTTCTCCTTTCCTCTCTCTCATTCTCTCTCTATTCTCCTCTGGAGGAAATCTGCTGCAGTCAGACCTGGAGAGGATATATGCTGCTTCAACAGGGATAACATTCTCTAGAAACGGCGTATGTGAATATGGCGCCCCGGCAACTCCATCATGAATTATGAGACGATACTGTAACATATATTCCCTTACTATTCGTTAAATAAGTTTAGGAAATATATTTACTTATTACATGCACTGGTACAAAAATAATACATATAGTTGTTCTTTGATAATTAAAGGTATTCATAGAACTGTGGAGCATAATCTACTAGCTACACGGAAAATACAGAGAGGGTTTGCAATAAATGAAAATACTACAATAAGAATCGAACTCAATCTGTAATTTCAAATTATTGGGTACATACATCTTAAGGTGCTTCGATCATTACCAAATTTATTTTAGTATCGATTTCACCAACCTTATTGATTTCAGCTCATACAATAAAACAGAAAAAAACGTCCATATTGTCCTATGATGAAACCAATATTGATTTTGTCATAAATCTGACAAACAGTTGTTTAGATATTGTTAAAATTACTTTGTTGTTCCTTACTTTCACTTTGAAGACACGTTTCGTCTTTTCTCAACTTCCTTTCAACACAAATTCTGTTCCCTTTGTTATTACAATCATTCGGTCATTCGATAGGAGAATTATTTATAATTAGCTTTCATATACATGAACTGTAGTTCGTTTATTCATCTCTCTTAATTAACGTATGCGTAGTCTTGTATATTGCTGCTGCTGCTGTTGTTCTTGTTTTTTGTTTTTTTTTGTTTTTTGTTTTTTTTTTCTATTTGATCCATCACCACTAACTTCATCACCATCACAAGAGACGCAGCTATTTTTTAAAACCCATTACCAATGTTTTATGTGTTATTTTGTTTTGAATTAAAACTTCCTGTAACCCTTCATGGGTTGTTGGGTCACCAAAGATAATCGAATTTCTTATCATAAGCTAGACTTTCTGTGAATTTACTGAAGTTCTACTCTACTTTCATGACAAAGATATTATTTATCTCGCAACATTCTAATAGGCCGTGCTATAACTTTGTAAGATATCAAAGGATATCTGACTGCTGCAAGCAACGGGTTTGTCCCTGTTCTACAACAAAGCCTCCTATGGTGTTAGACCGTGCTATAACTTTGTAAGATATCAAAGGATAGCTGACTGCTGCAAGCAACGGGTTTCTCCCTGTTCTACAACATAGCTCCCTATGGTGTTAGACTGGGCCATAACTTTGTAAGATATCAAAGGATAGCTGACTGCTGCAAGCAACGGGTTTGTCCCTGTTCTACAACATAGCTCCCTATGGTGTTAGACTGGGCCATAACTTTGTAAGATATCAAAGGATAGCTGACTGCTGCAAGCAACGGGTTTGTCCCTGTTCTACAACATAGCCTCCTATGGTGTTAGACTGGGCCATAACTTTGTAAGATATCAAAGGATAGCTGACTGCTGCAAGCAACGGGTTTGTCCCTGTTCTACAACATAGCCTCCTATGGTGTTAGACTGGGCCATAACTTTGTAAGATATCAAAGGATAGCTGACTGCTGCAAGCAACGGGTTTGTCCCTGTTCTACAACATAGCCTCCTATGGTGCTAGACTGGGCCATAACTTTGTAAGATATCAAAGGATAGCTGACTGCTGCAAGCAACGGGTTTGCCCCTGTTCTACAACATAGCCTCCTATGGTGTTAGACTGGGCCATAACTTTGTAAGATATCAAAGGATAGCTGACTGCTGCAAGCAACGGGTTTGTCCCTGTTCTACAACATAGCTCCCTATGGTGTTAGACTGGGCCATAACTTTGTAAGATATCAAAGGATAGCTGACTGCTGCAAGCAACGGGTTTGTCCCTGTTCTACAACAAAGCCTCCTATGGTGTTAGACTGGGCCATAACTTTGTAAGATATCAAAGGATAGCTGACTGCTGCAAGCAACGGGTTTCTCCCTGTTCTACAACATAGCTCCCTATGGTGTTAGACTGGGCCATAACTTTGTAAGATATCAAAGGATAGCTGACTGCTGCAAGCAACGGGTTTGTCCCTGTTCTACAACAAAGCCTCCTATGGTGTTAGACTGGGCCATAACTTTGTAAGATATCAAAGGATAGCTGACTGCTGCAAGCAACGGGTTTGTCCCTGTTCTACAACATAGCCTCCTATGGTGTTAGACTGGGCCATAACTTTGTAAGATATCAAAGGATAGCTGACTGCTGCAAGCAACGGGTTTGTCCCTGTTCTACAACATAGCTCCCTATGGTGTTAGACTGGGCCATAACTTTGTAAGATATCAAAGGATAGCTGACTGCTGCAAGCAACGGGTTTCTCCCTGTTCTACAACAAAGCCTCCTATGGTGTTAGACTGGGCCATAACTTTGTAAGATATCAAAGGATAGCTGACTGCTGCAAGCAACGCGTTTGTCCCTGTTCTACAACAAAGCCTCCTATGGTGTTAGACTGGGCCATAACTTTGTAAGATATCAAAGGATAGCTGACTGCTGCAAGCAACGGGTTTGTCCCTGTTCTACAACAAAGCCTCCTATGGTGTTAGAACACTCAAAAAGAAATCACTCGAGTATATATTTTGTTAAGACATAGCGAAACATCTTCCCTTTAACATTCGGTGCATTACGGTTCATTGTTTTTATGTTGGGACGTTAACTTTTAACATTTAAATAGCAGTAAACAAAGTGTATATGCAGGCATAAGTAAATCGCTTTATGTGTGTGTTCCAATCCAACCCACTTCAGAGCCTTCTCACATCTATTGGAGGAACCCCTCCCTTGTTGACCTCCTCTGCGTTCTATTTGGTTTGGATTATATCAGGTGTGTACCTGTAGCAGGTAGAAGCCTCACTTGACATGTATGTTTATATATATCTAAATATATTTGTGTATGTGGAGAGCTGAATGGTTAAGGATTTCACCTCACAATCATTAGGCACCCGGTTCGACCCTACTGAATCTAATTTGGGGCGCATATATATTACCATAACCCCGGATAGCCCCCACGTTTTTTGGATGAAACGTGAAAGACGGTAACTATTTAGAAGCTCGTCGGATGTAATTTATCTGTAATTTAAAAGATCAGCCTAGCCACACACTTGCATTCGATGTTTGGAGAGTGGGATTGGTCCCGTGCAAATCTTTTCCTTGCATAAAAAAAAGCTTCAAGCACAGGCATAGCTTGATGTGACATTTTTTTGTGATGCATGGTATTGCTGGCCATTGGCAAGTCCCTAGCAGGACTATAAAGCCACGTCCGTGATACTCATGCTGAAGTTTCAAGCGAAGGCATTACTCGAAATCGAGTTGCAGGCATCATATATATATATATATATATATATATATATATATATATATATATATATATATATATATATATATATATATATATATATCGACAGTTGATCGACTTTCGTCAAATCGGACCGAGGAAACAATGATTCCATTGGTCTTTCCAATTGCTAATACTATCTATCGGTCGCAACTCCACGTAGAAGGAGCAACGTGAAATAAAGTCTCTTGCCCAAGGACATAACGCATCACCCGGTATTGAGTAATCTTTCTCTCAGTCGTAAACCAACCACTTACGGATATATATATATATATATATATATAGAGAGAGAGAGAGAGAGAGAGAGAGGGGGGGGGGGGGTTCTACGTTCTGTTCACTGAAGATTTTGTCTTATTTTCAAAGGGTGACGTTTTTGTTCATTTATAATTGCCAATTAGTACATCACTCGGTAGCACGAAACGTCCTTTACCTGTTTCCTCATATTGAACAAATTGCCGATATATTTTAGTGTGGGGGATTATCACAGGTAGAAGAAAATTCAATGAAATACCAATCATACATAGTGACACATTAGCTAGTGTTGCTTTATTTGAAGACGCAAGGGCAATTTTCATATTTGATGCATTTCTTTTTTCTTTTCAAAGCTCATTTATCTAAATTCTACAAGATCTTTCTTTTCTTAGATATTGATGCAGCTGCCCAAGAACTATGCTGCAACGGATGTATATGTATAGTGTTTGTGTGAAAGTATCTGGCTTCATGTTTAAGGTGTTTGGCTCGGGATTATAAGGTCATAATTTCGATTATCGGTGACAAGACACTTTATTTCTGATTAAATTAAACAATAATTATTGAAGTAAATGAAATCTTATTTTAAGTATTTAAAAAGCCAAAGGGAAAATATATAATTATATAAATAAAATAAAAGCTTAAAATACGAGTAAAAAATCTAAAATCAAGAAATAATTTTTGTTTTCAAATAATATATATATATATAATTTAAAGAAGAAAGACATTTTCAGTTTATTACATCATTCTGTAATGTACGTTTCAAAGACATCAATGTCTTTGAAATGTGCCTAAACTGAAGATGTATACGTGATGCCATCTATTCTTTTTCTTACAATATTGACACTCTGGCTGATACCATATAGCTAATACTTTATGGTACCCAAATCGTGGAGTGCTTACGTCTGTTTCCGTTGATTGCTTAATCATCTAACATTGATTATATGGACTGATAATTTTTTTAAAAACGTACAATGCGGTAAAAAGATATAAAGGGCAGATGATGATAAATAAAACAAAGTAATGTTTTGCCTAGTATATTTCAACATGATATTTCAGGGCTATCACCCTCTTCAAGAAAGTGGAAAACAATAAGAATGATGAAAGCGTAAGCGTGAATATATTGTGGAAATACATATAAGGTTTAAATTGATATTCAGAGTGCAACAACAAAGAATTTAATAAGTTTGATGTGACAGAATCAAGGAAGGTGTGTGTTTAAAAACGCTGCATATTTAATAAAACACTGGGTTTGTAGTTGATGCAACATATTATAGTCAGTCCTTCATTGTATTTAGGCTAATATCTTTTAGTGTATAAGATGTAGCAAATATGGTATAAATGTTGGCTCTTGAGACGGAACTCATTTGAGGGTGTAATTAATTTGAATTCCAAATAAAATTGAAGAATGAAGTTTGTAATCACGTGAACATATTTGGTAAAATATGTTCACGTGATTACTGTAGCGTATTTTCAAACGTGTAGAGGTTAAGCCTATAGTTAATGAATATTTGATGTTAACATTGCATTTTGATCAAAATCGCTATTTAGGTATTAAGAAGCAACTAATACGGGTTATACAATTATAATGTTATAGTGTTATAGCTAAGGTTTCCGTTGGATTGGCTGTTGTGGCTTTATTCAGTTAGAAGAATCTGTAGATATGCTGTGTGGAAGAGTATGAAATTTGTATAGTATTCTTATTAAAACTTCTACAGTATTTATGCTATGGATGGAAATAAATTAAAGACGAATATAGCTATTGGGTATCTAAGACTAAGGTTATAATACCTACATATTTCTTTCTATTGCTAATTAAACGTGTAGAAGGATCGATATATTTTTTTTTCTTTTTCCAACCATTTCTAGCTAATGCATCATTTTAATAAGGTGCTGCTTCAGTTAAGATTTGTAGATAAGCAGATAGGTTTAAGATTCTAGGAGAAATATTTTTAACTAAATTATTAATGATATACTTAGGGTGGTTTGGGAAGATATGGTATAATCACGCATTGGATTTCTAAAATCCATAAACATATATATAAATATATATCAGAGAAGGAAAGAGAGAGAGGGAGGAAGAGAGAGAGAGAGAGGGAAGAGAAAGAGATGGGGTAAATATTTATATACATGTATGTATGTGAGTGTATGTGTATGTGTATAAATACGTTTGGTTTGAGAAAATGAGGAGAGAGAACTAAATACGTAAAGCGTATCGGTTATCCTCTGAAATACTAAAATAAATACGTGAGTGTGTGTATGGCTGTATGTGTTCAAGAGAGAGTATGCATGTGGGTGAGGTGTATGTGTATGTGTATGTAATAAGAGAGAGAAAATGAATGAGAAGATAGACAGGGGTAGAACTATGCATGTATGGATATACGTGCGTACATATATTTAAACATCCCCACCATATAAATCTTTTTAAAGAGGCGAGAAAGAGTCAGTTCTCGTCAAAATTAGAAAATAATTCATGTTATTAATAAATTTTTGCAACCAATTTTCTGAAGCCAAATAAAATTAGTTATTTCTGTCCTACTTATAATTTCTCTTGGAAAACATTTCTAGAATGTGCATAGTGGTTGGGATTATGGGGATAATCACGTTCGTGACTGGATTATTTTACTACTGCTGCTGCTACTGATAATGATGATCATGATGATGGTGATGATTACGGTGGTGGTACTGATGATGGTGATGATGATGAATGTTGTTTTTAGTAACATGAAGTATTTTTTTTTATTTTTGTTTCGTTTTTATTTGTTTGTGTTTTGTTTCTTTTGTGCGTGTTAGAGTTTTAGGCCCATTTTCTCTCGTTCTGCTGCTGCTGCTGCTGTTGTTGTTGTTTTAGAGGAGGATCTATTTAACACTGTGTTCCTTTAACTTTAGTGGAAACCAAATGGTAGACTGTGATATTTCTTTCTTTCAATAATTATACATGCAGCGGCACTTTCTCCGGTAGCAACCTCGTGCAGTCTGCGACTAATCCAGGCTCTGCTGCACTTCGGATTAGGGTTAGGGGTAACCCTCCAAATATCGGTCGCTCTCCAACGGGTTTGCGGTCGAGCCCGTAGCAGTGGAAACTTCTGGTGTCCTTGGTCCTAGGACCACCTTCCTACTCACTACCATCGGCGGGGAGTTGGCTACCCGCAGGTGTGATTAAAACAAATATAGAATACTGCAGATAGCCTCTAATGGTAGGCTGACCAGCAAGAAACTACAGTCAAATTCCTTCAAATAACTCTACCTCCTTTGAAGCTGATCCGTTAGACAATGTGATCCAAGATATGCAAAGAGAAGGGTTGGTCACGACCTGAAGTCTTTGATTATCTATCTACTGAAGCTGACATGAAGATAAACAATAATAAAAAAGACATATAAGGTAATGATGCAGGCGTGCTCAAGACATACATAATATGTTTGTGTATGATAAACATATATAAGTCTCATCATTGATGTTATACGTTGTGATCATATCACAGCTACCTCAATAGCTGTGTAGATTCAACGCCCTACACTACTCTACAAAAAACGTCTAGTCTGTCTTAAATTAAAGACCGTTAATCCCGTATTAGATGCGAATGAATATCTCCCCTTGAGCCAAGAGGCTTACCAGACCCGTGTTTATCCCGGTTTCCGTGGCGTGAAGCAACTGAGAGAAGAATCCCAACAGGACAGGACGCCAGTCCATCATAGGGTTAAACCTCCAGCTACATCTGGTACTCATTTTCAGCTGAGTATACTGGAGCATCATGAAATGAAGTGTTTTGCTCAAAAACGCAACACACCACCCAGTCCAGGAATCGAACCCATGACGTTACCGCTAGGCCACACACCTCCTCACACGCACACTAATGTTTCGGTATTTTTACTCATCTTCAGTGACACATAAACACTCGGCACTGAAGCTAAGGTAAGCTGTCACTTATATGTTTTACGTATAATATAGAATAATTGTTTCTACTGTAGGCACAAGGCCAGAAATTGCACAGTACATTACTGGTACTTTATTTTATCGACCCCGTAAGGATGAAAGGCAAAGTTAACATCGGCGGGATTTGAACTCAGACTGTAAAGGGACGTAACTATGCTAGAAAGCATGGCGTCCAACCCTCTACCGATACTGCCAGTTCACCGCCCTTATATTATAGAATAATTGTTTCTACTTTAGGCACAAGGCCAGCAATAACCCAGTGCATTACTGGTACTTTATTTTATCGACCCCGTAAGGATGAAAGGCAAAGTCAACCTCGGCGGGATTTGAACTCAGATCGTAAAGGGACGTAACTATGCTGGAAAGCATGGCGTCCGACCCTCCACCGATACTGCCAGAATAATGGTTTAGGATTAGTTGATCTCTATTGATAACATTAGAACAACAGTCAATCAACAGCAGCTCTGAGTAGTTATAAACTAGACTCGCCAAAATATCTTACCCTCTACTTCCTTGTTCAGTTGTTGTTACGGAAGGGTTTGTCTTCAATTCTCCTGCCAGGATTAATATATTAACTCTTAACGTTCGGTACTACATGAAATCGCATGGCCAAAATATTCTTTAAAAACTACAAAACTGCACTATGACTCCATCATATTAAAGTATTAAAATACTGCAGATTTTCATATCTATTCAGTAGCAAAGTTACTATAAATATTTTAAATTTCAAAAATTAATCTTTAGTTATGTCCCTTTAATTCAAATTATGTTACACTCAAACTTGAACGCGCTGAATTGGCAGAGTCGTTAGAACGTCAGCTATCTGCTCTCTAAGTTCAGATCCCGTCGAGGTTAATTTTGCTTTTCATCCATTTGAAGTCGATAGAAGAAGTACCAGTCTAATACTGAGGCTGATTCTCCCTCTATATCTCTTTCTCACCTCCATTCTGTCATTATCTATCATTCTCTGGAAGAAATCTACTGTTTCCGCTGATTGTCATTATGGCGCCCGTACAACTCACTCAGATATGTACGTGGGCATACATGTATGTGTATATGTATGTGGTATGCTAATATTATGCCATTCCTTGGAGCAAGCATACCCATTTACAGGCTTTTTCATCCCATTGAATGAGAGCCGTACAGAGCTATTATACTAGTCGCGAATTATTAAACATTATAGTTCGCCATACGTAACTCAACACGCGAAGCCCATAAAGATGTTGATCCTGACATCGATGAAGGAAATTTGCCTGCATCAGATACCAACCCTCTTGAGTTAATAAATTTTTATCTTAAACATTTACCACGCTACTTCATCACTTCTAACACATTCTCAAATCTACTAGACTCTATCCATATCTACATTGATGATTTTACGCTTGGACTATCTGATTACCCAATAGTCAAACATTCGCGGCATTAACTCAGTTTAATCCATGGTGCTGGAAAGCAGTGTGTGCTGTTATGGTGGAATACATCCTAGAATGGAAATATAACCTCAAATAATAACTGCTAGGAGCCTCACAAATTTAATGCACCGAAACATACGAGAAGAGCGAGAGAAATAAATAAAAACAAATGGAAACATAAAACAAAACAAAACAAAACCGACCACCAATTCACTGCCAAATAATTTGAATCGGATTAGACAGAGAGAAAGAAAAGACACAAAAAAAAAATAGAGAATATATTTATTTGCCGTTGTGCTGCCAAATGATGCCGAAAGCCACTGACCCGCATCTCCGGTCAAGAAGGCGACGGCAACAGGATAATAACAACGAACCCGCATCTTCGGTAAAAGAAGGCACTCGAGCCTCAGCATACTGCCTGGCGGCCCGAACTGGTAGCAGTTTCATCTCCGCCACCATTAGCAAGAGGAAGGCAACGACAACAACTGTGACATTAACATCAACAACACATATGTGTATACATCAACATCTCACCAGCAATCTTCACCATTAAGAAGGAAGCAACGACGATAACAGTGACATTAACAACAACAACTCTACCATTAACAAGAGGAAGCCAACCCCAGCATCAGTGACTCACCTCTAGCCACAAGGTCTTATGACAAACTGCTAAGTTGCTCGCATGTGTGCGTGCTGAACTCTGGGTCTTTCCGCTGGAAACAACCCCCTGTTTTCTCCTCCCAACCTTTTTCTTTTTTTTTTTTGTACATTCATCCATTCACTCATTCATTTACTAACATTCTACCTTCCTGTGTGTTCCCCTCCATGCAACCCATTCTTTTCTCTCTTGTTTTCTGACACCTCTATATATATAGGTGAGCTATGAGGCCCTCTTACCAGCACTTTCCCTTCCACCCACACACGCCCCTGATGCCGCTCAGTGCCCCAGTTCCCGGCCCACGCCCCATCCCCAATCCATCCAAGCAGACACCTGCAGCACTTGCAGCACCACTAACACACGGAAGAGGGGCCGGAACTATTTGGGGTGAGGCTGCTTCCACCACCTCACCTGCGCTGGCTTGACTCGTCGAGCTTCCAATGGCCTCGCAGCGTGGAGGTGCAGGAGCAGACTCTTCCCCACGTTATCCCAGCCACGGTCGTCTAGCACACCACCAGCTGGGACAGCGAGCTTGCCTGGCGCCTAAGCCTCGCTGGTCAACATCACTCGGCTCAGGCGACTCCGGAAGATCCCACTCAGGATCCCAAGAGCGGCACAGGTGTCGGTAGCCGATGCCCTCGCTTCCTCGATTGAAAGCGCCTTGGACTCCAATCGAGCCAGTGACTGGGAGCGGCTGTTCTATTTCGCCCCACTCGCCCTCGGCCTCCCCAGCTCTGGCGCTGACCGGGGCGGCCGGTCAACAGCAGCCTTCGTCAAGGCCAATGTCTCGTCCTTTGGGCGAGCGCCCATTCCAAGCGTGCCCAGGGACATCACACACCCTATCCTCCACCCCCGAGGCCAGCGCCAAGCGTTGTCGTGACCAGGTAAACGCCAAGCTTTTCATGGGTGATGTCTCGGCCGCAGTCAGAGTTGTTGCCTCAAAGAACACTGTCCTCCAACCCACCGAGGAGGTCCTGGATGCTCTGCGACTCAAACACCCTGAGCCACCCACTGATCTCAGACCCATACCCCCCATCCGACCCCCACTTGCTCCTTGTGGCTTCTGATGCAGACATCATGTCCGCCATCAGGTCCATCCCAGCTAGCAGCTGCGGAGGTGTTGATGGTCTCCGATTAGGCCACCTCAAGGAGTTGATATCCCTCCTCTCCGCTGAGGTCGGCCGCCG
>OZ024743.1:178661093-178671093 GCA_964016885.1 Eledone cirrhosa
GCATCCCTATCTCTTTTGTAAATCAGGTATTTCGTGCTAATCTCCTGTTCCTGGATTGCAAAAGCGTATCCTTCAAAGTGGGAGCCAATATAGCGGTTTTTGGTCCAAGATAGACTACTTTCCTTATATATATTACTCTCACTCTGGAACTTCCTGGCAACATATCCATGCATGATTTTTGGCTGATAGGCATGCAGTTTTTCATCCATGGATTATGTGCGATACTGCTAAGCGACATCCCTGGGTGTGAGTTTTTGATTATCACACAGGGAATAACTCTCGAGGAGTTCCTTCCCAACTCTCATGATCTTATCTATTTCATGCAGATAGACTTGCTCGAGAAATGGGCTCCTACGCTTCGAGGTTCGTAGATGTTGTCGGAGAGAAATGATGCGATATTCAAATGTTGTCTGGACTGATGTTAGGCCTCTGCCTCCCTGCTTACGTTTCAAGTAAAGGCGGTCTATGTCACTGTTGATGTGCAAGTTTCCGGTGTTGTTCAGTATTTTTCGAGTTCCAACATCAACTGCTCGGATTTCGTCTATCGTCCAATTGAGTATTCCAAACATTGGTGTTAGGTGTTAGGACAGGCACAGCAAACACATTGTGAGCCACTGTTTTGTTTTGCGCAGAGTTCCGATGACCAGATCTTTCTTAATCGGGTGTGGTATTCCCTGGTTACGCGTTCTTTATTACAGATACCATTATAGGATATATCCTCATCTATCCCCAGGTATTTGTAGCAGTCCTCATCAGATATCGGTGAAACAGTTAGGCCATTGATGACAATGTTGCTAGATTGGGTTGTTGTTTTTCCCTGCTTTACAGTCATGTATGAGAATTTATTGTACACACCCCGAGTTGTACACACCCCGAAAAATGTACCCTCATCTCCAGGAGCACGAAGAGTGGGCGCTCCCTTCCTCTCTTCTTCTTCCTCAACCTACAGGTTTATATAGAGAGAAGGCCCAACCACTCGGGCCATTCTTGCCACATTCTCCCACCTTTCAGAAAATTTGCTGGGGTGCAGCACCTCTCTCTCCACTCTGATTCTTCTTCTAAAGTGATATTTGAAAAAGCAAACCAGTTGTTCGCCGGAGAGAAAGGCGTCTGACCTCAGCCCTTTCAGCCTCGTCCACGATATAACCTCCTTCACCATAGCCATTACATAGAGGAAAACTGCCTCCTCTTCGTTTTTGAAGGAAGGTGGCGGTTTGATCGTAATAATGGACTCGGTGGTCAACCGGATTTGTTCCACCCGCGACAGTAGTCGTTCTGCTTAGCTCCACAGGGCTGTAACGCCCGGGCAGTGTACGAATGCGTGCGCGACGGTTTCCTCATCACGCACACATCTCGGACAGATCTTTTTCGAGGGATCCCTGCCCGGGCGCCCATGTCTGTAGAGCTTGTCTCGAACGGGTAGAGTTCCTCGGTAGCACTGCCAGGCCAGGTACTTTTGGAAGTTGTCCATCGGTCCCGGGCTGAAGGTCCTACCGAACATACTGGCCTGTTTGTCTTCTTCTATGTCTAGAGTTTCCCCGAGAGTGTCATCGCACTTGCTGCGCACCAACCCTCTATAGAATGACGAGGTGGAGTCTCCACTGATTGCCGGGTCCGTTTGCTAGAGGACTGTGAGCGCCTGAGCACATTCTATGTGCCAGTCACCCATTTACCTCGGTCTTTGCTTGACCCAGGACTGCAGCTCCGCCAGCGAGACGAGTTGAGGGAAGTCTCGCCTCACGATCGTGGCCCACACCGGTTGTTCGGTGAGGAATACGTGGAGGTGCCGCAGCCTGAGTGCATGTTTGTGCATCGTCAGCCACGGCATCCCCAGCCCTCCGTTTGAAGGGTGTTGACAGCAGATGGACCTGCTCACCAAAGGAGCCCGCTTCTTCCAAAGGAATTGGAAGAGCGCGCGCTCTATTTTGGTGAGCGTTTCACGTGGACAAGGCACGACGGTCAAGCGATAGTAGATGACGGACGCTATAAATAGACAGATAAATAGATAGATAGATAGATAGATAGATAGATGATAGATAGATAGATAGATAGATAGATAGATAGATAGATAGATAGATAGATAGATAGATAGATAGATAGATTTCTTTATTAGCCACAGGGGCATGGACATGTTTACTATTTTCTGAAGTTAGATACACAGGTAGATATTTATAGAAAGCTCCTGCTCGTCCACTAACCAGTTTGTCAACACTGTGAGAGAGAGAAAGTGGGAAGACATTATATTACCATTTCCCAAAAAAATCTAGCACAAAGTGGTTGTCTCATCACAGTCACGTTTTGTTTTATTTATGTAAGTATGTATGTGCTGTATATATGTATGTGCTGTATGTATGTGTATATATATATATATATATATATATATATATGTGTGTGTGTGTGTGTGTGTGTGAGTGTGTGTGCGCGTGCATGCATGTACGTCTATGTATGTATGTATGTATGTATGTATGTATGTATGTATGTATGTATGTATGTATGTATGTATGTATGTATCCACGTATGAATGTATGTATGTATGCCTTCTTTACAGCATACTAACTCATTTCACCTATGAATACGTTCCCATGTATTGTGTCGTCTCTATATATATGCCTAATTCTTTGTGCATCTTGCAATATATATCTACCTGCGTATCTTTTCATCTTTCTGCTTACATACCGTAAAAGTCTACGTATGTGCATGTCAGGGTCGGACTTTCACCTGCTGAGACCCTAAGCTATATGAAATGTTACGCCCTTTATAAATTTTTGGATAGAAACATTTTAAATAATTATACATGATTATTGCTTATTATATTTTTATATTAATTAAGGGTGAAAGCAGCGATTCTTTAATCTGTTATTTTAATAAATATATATATATATATATATATATATATATATATATATATATATTTATATATATATATATATTTATTTTTATTTATATATATACCAGGGGTGGTGGAACTGGGGGGAGCCAGGGACCCATGATCCCCCCCCCAAAAAAACAATTTATTTTTTATCCCTAACAAGCATCTATTGTATATGCGAAATTTTAGGGTAACACAGCTCACCATTATAAATCAATGTACACATATACATATATAAATATATGTATTGGATATAATACCAGTCTATTACCAAATGCGAAGAAGCTCGATATATCAACCCCTTAGGAAAGGGTACAGAGCATTATATTCTGAGTTCAAATCCCGCCGAGGTTAACTTTGTCTTTCATCCTTATGGGGTCGATAAAATAAAGTACCAGTAATACACTGGGTATTTACTGGCCTTGTGCCAAAAGTCATGTCGAAACAATTATTTATATATATATATATATATGCAGTTGCGGTGGAACTAGGAGGGGATGCAGCGCGGCCGCCATTACCTCCCCCATCAATGATTATATTTTTCTCCCCAAACTACCAAACTACCAAAACACACATCTATTTCGATATGTGCCATTATTTATGAACATGTTATGTTTATCGCATATCGAAGTTTTCTGACCATTTTAGAGTCCAAAGAGCTAAACTAATCACAAACAACTAAATTTGACCCCCCCCCCCCCCATCCTCAATTCAGAAATGCTTCCACCGTCCCTGTATATGTATGTAATATATATATATATATATATATATATATATATATATTATTAAGGATGAATAGTGAGGCTCTGGAGTTTCGCCTAAGACAAAATAAAATGAATATTAGAACTCTAATTCAGTATTGAGTAGTCTTTTCTCTCAGCCGCTATCCCCATACGTATATATATATCTATAATCTATATATACATATATATATATATAAGTTATTCCGGGTTGAATCGGAGGTAACCACATATATATTTATCTGTGTGTGTGCGTGTGTGAATGTGCTTGTAGACACCTGAAATATAGCTTAAGAGAAACTTGAACTTGTTTATAGAATTCTTTCTGCCTTTGTCAGAATTAGCTTTTAAAGAATTCCCCTTTCTTTCAACCAATGACCTCCACCCATCCCACTACCCACCCTCTCCTACCACCAGAAAAGATATAAATACCACCAAATTTACTTGGACAGTCAGCTTCCTGATGATTTCTCACGAATGAAACAGTTCTAGTCCTGTAGAAGCTCTTCTATATTAAAACTACATATATATATATATATATATATATATATATAAATCATTTTTGATGACTTAATGTTAGAGAATAAAAACTAATGATAAAATAAAAATATATATTTTTTTTAATGAGTCCCCGATGGCGTGTGGTTCTAAACTATAGCTTATTTAGCTTCAAGGTAACTCCAGTACGCGGGCATGTGTGTGTGTGTGTGTTAATAAGCATGGCCACGCTTCTATTTCTGTTTATTTTCAATCTCATCTCTCTCTCTTTCTCTCTCTATCTCTCCCTCACACTTTCTTTTATTTCGCTCGTTTTTATTATAACTATCTCTCTAACTAGAAGTCTAGTATGTATCTACTTCTCTCTTGAAACATACAAATCAGCATGTATTTTGAATGCAAATCTCGTGATATTGCTTACATGTATACGAATGGTTGAAATGTCTAACACAAATACTTTATGATGTCTAGTGTTCGATTCTTATATTTTCTGAATTTAAATCCCATTGAGGGTAATATTTCATAAGAGCAGTGCCTGGTAATAAACATATACATGTGAATGTGTGTATGTGTATATACATATGTATGTAAACATGATGGCTTAGTGCTGAGATCGTTGGGCTCGCAATCGGGAGGTTGTGAGTTCGACTCTCGTAACGGGTGATGCTTTGTGTCCTTGAGCAAGACACATAATTTCACCCAGCATAGTTACGTCCCTTTACGATCTGAGTTCAAATCCCGCCGAGGTTGACTTTGCCTTTCATCCTTACGAGGACGATAAAATAAAGTACCAGTAATGCACTGGGTAATTGCTGGCCTTGTGCCTAACGTAGAAACAATTATTTCACATTGCACCGGTTTACTCAGCTATAGAATAGAGTTGCGACATCACTAATGCCAAGTTGTATTGGCCTTTGCCTTTCCCTTGGACAACATTTGTGGCGTGGAGAGTGAAAACTGGTATGTATGGGCGACTGCTGGTCTTCCACAAACACACCTTACCCAGCCTTGTACCTCGGAGGAGAACATTCTATGTGCAAATCCCATGGTCATTCATGACTGAACGGAGTCTTTACTATATATATATATACACACACACTCCAGCCTATGGTTGCTGTCATACTGGCGCCCAGTGATATTTGCTACTCTTTCTATAAATATTGACGAAAGAGTGACTTTCATATCGCTGCACTCATTCGTGTATTGTGTTAACCTATTGTGTGTTCAATTAGAATCTTAGATAGCAGAATGTCGAGATTTTTCTTGAAAACGTCTGCATCCACCCCATATAGGCCTCTCACATTTTTTCGGAAGCGTATTAAAAACCTGGCGGAACCCATCTCCTCATCAATTTTCAACATAGCCGATTTTTTCTTCAGAACGATAACGAGAATGTGATAAAGCGGCAGCGAGAAACATATATAGAAGGAAAATCGACTCTTTTACTAGACAGGTAATTTATAACGACCTCGAAACTGTTTAACTCAGTGATAGTGAGCCGGAATGAATACCATAAAGCATTCCTCCGATATTCTAACCATTCTGCCAATTCGCCGTCTACCATACGTCTGTATATGGCATTGAAATCTCGCTGTAAGAAAACGGCATCAACAGAATTCTTAATTGCTTGCACTACTTTCATACGACCGAGGATATGTCTGAGAGAACTACTACGAACAACAGTAGCCCCAAAATGTTCCCTGTGAGATTCCACTTACTATTAATGTTTCCTTTGAGGGATGCCATTGTTTACAACGCTCTGGCATCGGTTTTCGGGGAAGTTATATAATCATTCTCCTAGTTTTCTAACGCAGGTTTTGACATATCATTTCATAATCAACCTTATCGTGTTGTTTTGCAAAATCAAGATATATAATATCTACGTTTGAGCTGTCTATCTTTGTTTTAAAACCCAATCAAAACACTGTGACAGTTTTGTAAGCCAGCTTTTTCTCCCAGATGAAGGCCATGCTTTACGTCAGCAATTCGTTTTCTCGTTTTCTTCCAATAACGTGATCAGTTTTCTTCTGATGGCGGGTTCCACGACTTTGCTAAAATGTAACGCCAGAGAGATAGACTTTCAATATTTATCATCTTCTCTGTTTCTACCCTTATGGAAAGTAGATATTATGCCTTCCTTTAACTTTCTGGGATGATTACTACTTGCAATGGGGCTTTGGAAGAGGATCTGAAAAGGTTTGCTATGTCTCGTTTGCTAGTTTTTAGGAAAATTACTGGGAAGCTCTCAGGGTTGGTAGCTGAATTTAAGCTCATTTGATCTATGGTTGATTTTACATCTTCCTTCTTTATACCAATGTACTAAATGGTTGTCATTAGTCTGTGCGAAGCTGTTATATCAAAGAAGTCATAGTTGCACGAGACCCATCTAAATCATAAAAACAGTTTTGTATTGCTCACTAAGGGACCATACCAGGATTACACACATACATTCCTATCACCAACCATTTAAAAGTATATAAAAATAAACATAAAGTAAATACAACAGCAAATCATTAACAATTAATTTAATTTTCTACTTTAAAAAAAACAATGAAAATTATTTAGACATATCTCTAAATATCAAATAATTTTCAGGTGTAAATGTTTTTTCTTCAAAGCTGATCGTATCAATCAGAATATAATAAGTTTCTTAGGAGTTTGTAGTTAGTGAGTCATTTTTTGAAACAATAGACCGACTTTATAATCATATACACATTGCACTCTTTCGTTATTGATTTTGTTTCCTGTTTTAACTTACATATATATATATATATATATATATATATTTAATTACATAATAACAACACAATATAGTTATTCCATTACCGAAGGTTTCGAGAAACTATATGATTCTTACAGAAATGTCCAGACCTTTCGTCAGACAAAATATTTATTATGTAATTAAATAGCTCTGTACAATAACTAGAGCACTCTTCTTTCCTTTACCTTTTCTAAGGAAATAATTAACATACACACACATATGTACATACATACATACATGGTGGCTGCCAACTCGTTTTCGAGTACGGCCACTACTTTATATCCATGTAGGAGAACCCCTACCGAAGCGCTGAACGAGTGTGACTTTTTAGTCCAGCCAGCGACTTGAAAACTCTGGTACAAACACTACACTTGTGACAATTATTGACACATAGTGCTGGGCCCATGGTACCATGTGAGGACAAGTGCAGAGAGATCTCCAGATATAAAGCAATGCCTGTGCCGTGAAGCTTTTATAGTGAGCAAAGGCACTGCACAAAGCCAGTCCCACTCTCTTAACCAAGATGATATTTACCAAAAAGAAGAACAAGTCAACATCATTGGATACCATCAGGGTTGCAGATGTTATATCAGAGTTTTCCTTCTCCTAGAATTCTGCCTTGACAAAGGCTAAGGGGTCATCTCTCCCGGTGATTTTGGATGGCCATTGACTCTTAAGAGCTCCTTTGCCCTTTGACAGGTTTTGTTTTTAGTCCTGCAGGATGTCCAAAGTCACCCTCCTCACCAAGAAACCTTGGTGGGGTTGCCAGTTTAGTCGCCAACGACCCGACCATGAGACAGGTTGTACTGGGATACATGTTACCAGTAGCACCAACTGGTGACCTGACATACATACATACATACATACATACATACATACATATATATATATATATATATATATATATATGTAGAGGTTATATTTAATTTGTTGGGTTACAACAAGCAAAATATTTTTAAATATATATATAAGGCGCACACCGAAGTCACTCACGCATGCGCGCAGTGTCTAATATATGACTGATTGTTTTATGTATCTGTGCATTTATTTCTTTATTTTCTTTTGCAGATCCAGATTACGTCGCTTTGCATGTGTGTGAGCATTAGTGCGACGGTAGCGCTGGCCTGCCTATTCGCGCCGAAAATTTATATTGTTCTATGCCAGCCACAGAAAAACACGCGCAACGCCAACGCAACATCAATACACAGTTCAACGTGTGGAGCAATAGCCAAAAGTAGTCGCCCCTTTTTCGCTGCGGCTACAGCTCACAAACTGGAACCCAGGATGACGACACAAAATGGAAGTATAGTTGGTCTGGAAGATAACAAGCCTCCAGAAATGGCTTTTTCAGACAGCATCGATGATACATCTTGTGACGAAGGGGCTGCTATGGCTAAAACACCAACTTGATATTCACGTTAACTGAATAACACTATTTAAAAAACATACGATACTATTAAATAATAATAACAATAATAAATTGATTTAATTAAATATATTTAATTAAATAAAATACATAAATGAATAAATGTAACAAGGAAAATATATAAATATATAGATGTGTGTGTATATATATATATATATATATATATATATATATATATATATATATATATATATATATATATATATATTTATTTATATGTGTGTATGTAGATATATATATATCTGTATGTATTTATATGTGTATATAATATATATATATATATATATATATATATATATATATATATATATATATATATATATATATATATATATATATATATATATATATATATATATGAATACATACATATATACATACATTCATACATACGTAAATGCATATAAACATATACACACACACATACCAATCAATACATCAATACTCTCAGATGGGGGTGTTTATATAAACAGTTTGATTTATTTCCATACTATCAGCAGGTTCAATATGAAAAGACGTCCATGTCTTCAGATGTCAGGCATATTTTCAGCTTGAAACATCACTGGTCTTAGGGAGTTCAATCAAACTATATATATATATATATATACATATATATATAAATATATATATGTATATATATATATTTCTATGTATGTATATATATTATATATATATATATATATATATATATATATGTATATATATATTTGTATGTATATATATACATATATATATATATATATATATATATATATATATATATATATATATATATATTTGTATATGCAAATGCATGTATATATATATATAAAATATCTAAATATATATACGTATATATATATATATATACACCTATATATACACCTATATATATATGTATGTATATACAGGTATATAAATATATAGATATGTATGTATATTATATATATATGTGTGTATATACATGTATATATATATATGTGTGTATATATACAAACACATACATATATTCATCTTGTGTACATGTTTGTGTATGTGCGCACAATATGAATATATTGAGTGTGTGTATACAAATATATTTATGCATTCATATATATATATACATATATATATATATATATATTATACATTATATATTATGTGCATATATGCATATACATGTATATACAGAGTATATATTTGTTTGTTTGTTTTTTTAATCAAACATGATACCAATAAATTATATAAACATACACATCAACAAATAAATACATAAATAACAATGAAACTATCCACAACGATACACAACAATAACCACAGCAATATAATAAATAACTTTATAATGTGTAAAATATAAACACATGAGAATCTAATTATGAAGCATGTACAACTAATGAAAAACTAAAGAGAAAAAAGCAAAAGTAAATTATATAAAAATGACAAATGACCATCACATTGATGATTATAATGATAATGATGAGAACCAGTACTGCATCTAGATTTGCTGAAGCCCTAAATATATAAAATTTGGAAGATCCTTATTAAAAATTCTGCCAGAATGTCCCCCAAAAAAACTTTCAAAAAAAAACAACTATGCCTTTTGATTATTTTTGAGGACCCTGGAGAGTTATATATAGGTTTGCACCGATAATTTAGCAGATAATCGTTATCGTTATCTGCCATATCAGCCAGTTTGTTGGTTAATTTGTATTGGCCTTTTTGGTCCTGATTAAGTGGTTTCGATAATA
>OZ024743.1:178676093-178681093 GCA_964016885.1 Eledone cirrhosa
TTTATGGCTTTCATAGTTCTTTCCTCTATTTTCCCATACAGCCAGATCTGCCCTTCCCTAATCCTTCCCCATTTTGTCATTTGTGTAACTCTTCTTTACAATAAAACTCTAATTTAACAATTGCAAATATCTAAATGAAGTCGATATATAGGCAAACTCTTCAGTGAAGTTGTTGGTGTGGAATGCCTTATTCACACTTTATCAATGAATAAGATTAAAAGAAACACATTTGTTCATAAAAATAAACTGAATTCTTTCTAATGATTCTACCAATCCAATTCGTATGAATGAAACAATTCTAGTCCTATAGAACTCATTTCTATAATATATGAATATATATACATATATGTATAGTGGTATAAGACTGGGATGTTATATCCATAGTAAATAGAGCAGTCAGTCCATAGGACGAGTTCAGTATGAAGTTAGTTTCACAACAAATTAGCAAACCATACTCGAGGACACATGTTTCACCTAACAAATTTTCCCATTAAGTGAAACATGTGTCCTCGAAGATGGTTTGGTAATTTGTTGTGGAACTAACTTTATACATACATGTATATATATATATATATATATATATATATATATATATATATATATATATATATATATATATATATATACATATACATATATATATATATATAACCCATGTTACCATGGAAAATGGACGTTAAACGAAGATGATGATGATGATGAGGATATATATATACATATATATACATATATATTTTGAGAGATGTGTATTAATACCTCAAGAGGGAAAATAGAGAGAAGCCCAGTAACAAGAACCAAATTATATCTCTCCCGCTACATAATGATGCTATCTATTACAACTCAGATGTGCCACCCAACTGTTATCTCATATTAGGGACTTAAATATATTTTTCTCTGCTATTGTTTTATTTCCTATTATAATTGTTTAAATATTTCAATATTATATCTCTAAAATATGTTATAAATATATATTATATATATATATTAATGTCTAACTCTGACATTTTTATAACAAGTCATAACCCCATGAATGAAATTCTAACTGAATGTATTAAGATTTTCAAAATCAGGTGGTATTTGTCATTATAAAATCTAAAATGGGTTGTTGATCAGTTAATAATCCTATAGCTGAATGTTATATACAACTATGATAATATGTCTTCTCTCGGGTCTCGAACAATAACCCCCACCCCCACCCCAACCCCCATCTGGTTTCTGAAAAAGTCAACAAGACAACTTAGAAAAGTTACTGATTTTACAACACAACCCCATACTCCACTTATTCCAAACGCCCTCACGTATTCAAACTCCCCTGCTTATTTACACCACCCCACATATTCCAACATCTCCCCTTCCCTATTATTTGGGACTCAAAAATATGTAAATAAAATATTTCATGTAATTTCAAATCTTGTAACTGGCAAGAAGATTTTGGCTGTAAGAGGGAAGTATGTGAGCAAACCTGTCCTGGTCACTGAATAAAATCTTGCTCAATAAACCGATGAAGGAAATTAGTGAACCTCAACCTGGTTGATTAACCTGCTAGAAACAAAAGTTTCTACTTTTAGCACAAAGTCAGCAATTTTCAGGAAAGGGGAAAGCTGATCTGTTTAAATAGACCCAAGGACGTTACTGGTACTTTATTTTATCAACCCCATATTAATAACAGGCAAAGCTAACCGCAGCAGGATATGAGTTCAACATCTAGAAATTATAACAAATTCTGCCTCAAATTACACAATACAGTGTTCCTAAAAATGGCATTGTACAAAGTAAAAGTAAAGACCTCTTTCAGTCATGAATGACCATTGCATTTGTACCTAGAGGTACAAGTCTGGGCAAGGTAGTTTGTAGAAGACGAGCAATCACCAATGTATACCAATCTCCCCTTTCTATGATGCGGGTGTTGTCCATATGGAAATGCAATGGCTGATACAGCTTGGCACATTGGTGTGACAATATATACTTGTATAAATATATATATATATATATATGTATATATATATATACATATATATATATACATATATATGTATATATATATATACATATATACATATATATACATACAATATATACACTTTACACGTCATATATACACTATATGTGTTTTCTCCAGGAAATGCAAAGGTTGCTACAGCTTGGCACCAGTGACATCGCAACATATTTTATTCTGCTACATTTATCAAGCTGTATTTTCCAGTCTTATGTCACCTTTTTTTTTTAACTTAAGTTATTTTATTTTCCAAAGCTGTTTATACAAAAACAAAACACACAATTAAAGGGAACAAAAAAAAAAGAAATGAATAAAAGAAAAAGAAAAAAGAATTAAGCAAGAAAAGAAAGGGATTTAGGGAGGGACAGGCTCTACATGCCAGTCCGAGCAGTGCCTCAGCCATGCCCTACTGACAAAATGGCGAAGGTATTACCACTAAGAATGGCCAGAAAAGCCCGCTGCAATAGCCACTTCACCTCACATAGTGATCCCTCATCAAGTTGGCCACTGTCTTTCTGATTTTACGGAAGAAATCAGCAATGTGGGGATCAAAAAAACACCAGAAGTCTTGACAAAGACCAATACAAAGTGGAAGCAATCGGTCAGTTTTAAGCATATCTCCCTACTTCCTTATAGTTTTTTCAGTGCCAAGTAAACCAGCTCTCTGTGAAGTCAGAAATGTCACCTCAATATCCATCAACTTCAAACAATTATTTTAATTTCTTCCCATTCACCTTAACACTCCTATTACAATTCAGGTAATCATTTATTGTCAACTCCAATTTCTCTGAATTTTCTACCTGATATTTGTGTAGTTTTTCACATTCTTTGTCTACTTATTTTATTGTGATCCTTATTATTGTTATTGATGCTGATTTTGTTTTTGTTGTAGTTATTGTTGTTGTTATTGTTGTTATTGTTAGGGTGGTGGATTGGCCGTATTGGTAGAGCATCAGGCAACACGCTTTATGGCATAGGGTTGTGCCCCTTTATGATCTGAGCTCAAATCCTGTCGAGGTTAGCTTTATCTTTTATCTTTTATCCTTACGGTGGTCAATAAAATAAAATACCAGTAATGCACTGAGGGAGATATTAATCGACTTTCCCCTTTCCCAAAAATTGTTAGCCTTGTGCCTAAATCAGAAACCACTATTATTGTTCTTGCTGTTGTTGTTGTTGTTGTTGTTAGAGTGTCAGACAGAATACATTGAAATATTTAATTACAGCCCTTTATGTTCTGAGTTCAAATTCTGCCGAGGTAAACTTAGCCTTCTGAGATCAATAAAATAAAATACTATACAATTTAATCAAATTTTCCCCTCCTCCAAAATTGTTGGCCTTTTGCCTAAAATAGAAATCACTATTATTATTATTATTATTATTATTATTATTAGGGCGGTGGATTGGCAGTATCGGTAGAGGGTTGAACGCCATGCTTTCCAGCATAGTTACGTCCCTTTACGATCTGAGTTCAAATCCTGCCGAGGTTGACTTTGCCTTTCATCCTTACGAGGTCGATAGAATAAAGTACCAGTAATGCACTGGTTATTTGCTGGCCTTGTGCCTAAAGTAGAAACAATTATTATTATTATTATTATTATTATTATTATTATTATTACTGTTGTTGTTGTTGTTGTTGTTGTTGTTGTTGTTGTTGTTGTTGTTGTTGCTGCTGCTGCTGCTGCTGCTGCTGCTGCTGCTGCTGCTGCTGCTGCTGCTAGGGTGACGGACTGGCAGAGTTGTTAGAGTGTCAGAAAACACGTTTTGCAGCATAGAGTTATGGCCCTTTACATTCTAAATCCCATCGAGGTTAGCTTTGTGTTTCATTCTTATGGTGTCAATAAAATAAAGTACCAGTAATTCATCCGGGTCGATTTAATTGACTTTCCCCTCCCCTAAAATTGTTGACTTTGTGCCTAAATCAGAAACCATGATTTTGTTGAAAAGGTAGTGGATTGCCAGAATCATTAAGGCATCAGACTAAATGCTGTGATGCATTTAGTTATGGCCCTTTACATTCTAATTTCAAATCCCGCATAGGTCAACTTTCCTTTAATACAACTGGAGTTGACAAAATAAAGTACCAGTTAACTACTGAGGTTGATATAATTGACTTTTCTCTTCCCCCAAAATGACTGCCCTTGTTCTAAAATTAGAAACAATTATTATTATCCTGTTGTTATTATTGTTGCTATTGTTGTTATTATTTAAGCATTATTTTTTTCTTGTTTGGGTTTTGTTTTTATTTTTACCTCTTCCAAGTCAACTCAAACAGTTTGATCCATAATTTATTAATAAGCTCAAATTAATATTTACCTGTTTGTCTGGGTGGAGAAAAGGTAAATAAATCTGTAAGTTGCCTGTAAGTAACTCATTTGACCCACAGGGTGTAACCTAATATATCATGACCCAGGAGTAATATATGACCCAGATGACCCAGGGGTAATATATGATGACCCAGCGATAATATATGATGACCCAGAGATAATATATGATTACCCACATGTAATATATGATGACCCAGGGGCAGTAAATTATTACCCAGGGGCAGTAAATTATTACCCAAGAGGCAATACAAAACCACCATTGCATAGATTTAATAAACAAATGGAATTATAACCAAGTTGCAAATGATAGGTACTATCAGCAATGGAAATACCAATAAAAACATTGTTTCCTTGGTCTAATTTGATGTGTTTCACTCTACTCAGTAAATGAATGAGGTCTGGAATGTTGTCAATCATTAAGATTGGCCATGGATTGGCAGTATCGGTAGAGGGTCGGATGCCATGCTTTGCAGCAAAAGAGTTATGGCCCTTTATGGTCTGAGTTCAAAGCCCACCGAGATTAACTTTACCTTTCATCCTTACGGGGTCGATAAAATAAAGTACCAGTAATACACTGGGATAATTGCTGGCCTTGTGCCAAAAGTAGAAACAATCATTAAGATTGAGAGATTATATGATGGCCACAGAACAGAAGCAGTGTATAATAATCATGGCAT